>JAGIQG010000012.1:27509671-28039951 GCA_024679065.1 Sphyrna mokarran | reverse complement strand
TGGCGCATCTACAACTGCTGCAGGCAGGGCATTCCACTCCCGAACCACCCTTTGGGTAAAGAACCTACCTCTGATATCCGTCCTATAACTATCACCCCTTATTTAAAGCTGTGTCCCCTCGTGCTAGCTTTCTCCATCCTAGGAAAAAAGCTATCACTGTCCACCCTATCTAAACCTCTAATCATCTTATATGTTTCGATAAGGTTCCCTCTTAGCCGCCTCCTTTCTAACGAAAACAACCTCAAATCCCTCAGCCTCTCTTCATAAGACCTGCCCTCCATACCAGGCAACATCCTGGTAAACCTCTCTGTACCCTCTCCAATGCCTCCACATCTTTCTTATAATGCGGGGACCAGAACTGTACACAATACTACAAGTGCGGCCGCATTAGAGTTTTGTACAGTTGCAACATGACGTTGTGGCTCCGAAATTCAATCCCCTACCAATAAAAGCTAAGACTCCGTATGCCTTCTTAACAACCTTATAGACTTGATTGCCTACTTTCAGGGATCTATGCACAAATACACCAATATCCCTCTGTTCATCAACACTATTAAGAGTCCTACCATTAGCCCTATACTCTACACATTTGTTATTTCTGCCATAGTGAATTACCTCACACTTTTCCACATTAAACTCCATTTGCCACCTCTCGGCCCAGCTCTGCAACTTGTCCAAGTCTCTCTGCAAACTATAACACCCCCTTCACTATCTACCACTCCACCGACTTTATTGTCATCTGCAAATTTACTAATCCATCCTTCAATACCCTCATCCAGATCATTTATAAAAATTACAAACAGCAGGGGCCCCAAAACAGACCCCTGAGGTGCACCACTTGTCACCGAACTCCACGATGAATATCTCCCATCAACCACCACCCTCTGTCTTCTATCTGCTAGCCAATTCCTAACCCAATTAGCTAAATCACCCTCTATCCCATACATCTGCATTTTCTGCAGAAGTCTTCCATGGGCCACCTTATCAAACGCCTTACTAAAGTCCATATATACCACATCAACCGCCTTACCCCCATCCACCTCTTTGGTCACTTTTTCAAAAAACTCAATGAGGTTAGTAAGGCACGACCTACCCTTCACAAAACCATGCTGACTATCCCCAATCAATTCATTTCTCTCTAAATAACTATAAATCCTATCCCTAATAATTCTCTCCAATACTTTGCCCACAACAGAAGTAAGACTCACTGGCCTATAATTCCCTGGAAGGTCTCTCTTCCCCTTCTTGAACAATGGGACCACATTCACTATCCTCCAGTCCTCCGGAACCACACCCGTAACCAACGACAACCTGAAGATCAGAGCCAGAGGCTCTGCAATCTCCTCTCTTGCCTCCCAGAGAATCCTAGGGTAAATCCCGTCCGGCCCAGGGGACTTATCCAACTTCAAACCCTCGAGAATTTCTAGCACATCCTCCCTATAGAACATAGAACATTACAGCACAGAACAGGCCCTTCGGCCTTCGATGTTGTGCCGACCAAAATAAAAAGCAATGCCCATCCAAACTAAACCATTCCCTTCTCTTCCATATACTTATCAATTAACCTCTTAAACGCCACCAAACTTGGCGCATCTACAACAGCTGCAGGCAGGGCATTCCACTCCCTAATCACTCTTTGAGTAAAGAACCTACCTCTGATATCCGTCCTATAACTCATACCCCTTAATTTAAAGCTGTGTCCCCTCGTGCTAGCTTTCTCCATCCTAGGAAAAAGGCTATCACTGTCCACCCTATCTAAACCTCTAATCATCTTATATGCTTCAATAAGATCCCCTCTTAGCCGCCTCCTTTCTAACGAAAACAACCTCAAATCCTTCAACCTCTCTTCATAGGACCTGCCCTCCATACCAGGCAACATCCTGGTAAACCTCCTCTGTACCCTCTCCAATGCCTCCACATCTTTCTTATAATGTGGGGACCAGAACTGCACACAATACTCCAAGTGCGGCCGCACTAGAGTTTTGTACAGTTGCAACATGATGCTGCGGCTCCTAAATTCAATCCCCCTACCAATAAAAGCTAAGACTCCATATGCCTTCTTAACAACTTTATCCACTTGACTGCCTACTTTCAGGGATCTATTGACACATACACCAAGATCCTTCTGTTCCTCAACACTATTAAGAGCCCTACCATTAGCCCTATACTCTACACATTTATTGTTCCTGCCAAAGTGCATTACCTCACACTTTTCCACATTAAACTCCATTTGCCACCTCTCGGCCCAGCTCTGCAACTTGTCCAAGTCACTCTGTAAACTATAACACCCCTCTTCACTATCTACCACTCCACCAACTTTAGTGTCATCTGCAAATTTACTGATCCATCCCTCAATACCCTCATCCAGATCATTTATAAAAATTACAAACAGCAGGGGCCCCAAAACAGACCCCTGAGGCACACCACTTGTCACCGAACTCCACGATGAATATCTCCCATCAACCACCACCCTCTGTCTTCTATCTGCCAGCCAATTCCTAATCCAATTAGCTAAATCACCCTCTATTCCACACATCTGCATTTTCTGTAGAAGTCTTCCATGGGCCACCTTATCAAAAGCCTTACTAAAGTCCATATATACTACATCAACCGCCTTACCCCCATCCACCTCTCTGGTCACTTTCTCAAAAAACTCAATGAGGTTAGTAAGGCATGACCTACCCTTCACGAAACCATGCTGACTATCCCCAATCAATTCATTTCTCTCTAAATAACTATAAATCCTATCCCTAATAATTCTCTCCAATACCTTGCCCACAACAGAAGTAAGACTCACTGGCCTATAATTCCCTGGAAGGTCTCTCTTCCCCTTCTTAAACAATGGGACCACATTCGCTATCCTCCAGTCCTCCGGAACCACACCCGTAACCAACGAGGACCTGAAGATCAGAGCCAGAGGCTCTGCAATCTCCTCTCTTGCCTCCCAGAGAATCCTAGGGTAAATCCCGTCCGGCCCAGGGGACTTATCCAACTTCAAACCCTCGAGAATTTCTAACACATCCTCCCTATCTACTTCAATACTTTCCAGTTTGCAACCCTGTACCTCAGTGTTCTCCATAACTACATTTCCAGCACTCTGCGTGAATACCGAAGAGAAATATTTATTCAGTGCCTCTCCAATCTCTTCAGGCTCCACGCACAACTTCCCACTGCTGTCTATGACTGGCCCTAATCTTGCCCTAACCAATCTTCTATTCTTAACATATCTAAAGAAAGCTTTAGGATTCTCCTTAATCCTATCAGCCAAAGTCTTCTCGTGTCCTCTCTTAGCTCTCCTCAATTCACTCTTTAGCTCCCTCCTGGCTAATCTATAGCTATCCATTGCACTAACTGAGCCTTCAAGCCTCATCCTGACACAAGCCTCCTTTTTCCTTTTAACCAGCGAATCAACTTTTTTCGTACACCAAGGTTCCCTTACTCGACCGTTTCCTCCTTGCCTGACAGGGACATACTTATCAAGGACTCGCAGCAGCTGCTCCTTGAATAAGCTCCACGTTCCAGATGTTCCCAGTCCCTGTAGCTTCCTAGTCCAATCTATGCACCCTAATTCTCTCCTGATGGCCTCATAACTACCCTTCCCCCAGCTATAGCTACTGCCCCCAGCTTCATGCCTATCCCTATTCATCACTAAGGTGAACGTAACCGAATTGTGGTCACAAATTCATACCACTGTGTACCATTCGTACCATTAGTACCACTGTGGTGAATGGGATGCTGATTAAGCTGGTTGCTTTGTCCTGGATTGTATTAACCTTGAGTGTTGTGAAATCTGCACCCATGCAGGAAAATGGAGAGTATTTGTTACAATATTGTGCCATATTGGTGTGGACAGGCTTTGGGAGGCCAGGGGATGAGTTATCTGTCACAGAATTCCCAGACTGACCTGCTCTTATTAGCCACAGTATTTATGTGGCTGGTCCGGTTTAGTTTCTGATCTATGACAACCACCCAGCATTTTGATGGTGGAAATTCAGCAACGATAATGCCATTGAATATTAAAGGGTTAGATTCTCTCTTGCTCAAGACACTGGTACTTGCGTTGTGCACATGTTGCTTGTCTGAATGTTGTCCAGATTCGCTGCATGCGAGCACAAACTCTCTCAATGTATGCAGAGTTGTGACGGTAGTTCTGAATATTGTGAACACCCTCACTTCTGATTTTATGGTAAGAGAGGAAGTGATTCATAAAATAGCTGAATAGGAGATGAGAAAATAAAGTAATGTTTTCCTCACTGTGATGAGTTCAGTTGCTTTTGCTTTTGTGAGTAGCTAATGTTGCCTATGAGATGCTAGTATTGTGCAACATACTGATTCTGGTCCCCTATTGTAGCATGATTAAGAATGAAATTACACCGAGAATTGCAGTCTATCAAAGTGGCAGGTTGCTTCAAAGAGTCTCAGGGGCTGCCTTGGGCTGATCATTGGACAAGCCTGTATTATAGCATAACTAAGAATTAAATGATGCTGAAAATTATATTCTGTGTAAGGAGGCAATTGCCAAAGATAAGACTGATGCAGACTACATTTTCATATGAAAGAAGTAAGTATATTGGAAACTTAAAAATCAATCTCAGATTCACATACATAGAAAACCAAAAGAATAATTTAATTCAGGCTCAGCTTTTTGAGTTATGGGAATAAGTGGAAAAAGAATTGTGATGAGGCCACGGCCATTGAAACGGCAGAAAGAGATATTTGCAAGTTGCAAGTTCCTGAGCTGACAGGATGGGGCTGGGACATTTCAGCAGAATCCTGGCCATGACGTCCAACCTTACAATCTCATGATCCCATTTTCACGTGAAGTGGGGAAGTTGGTCATATCCAGATGACTTGCAGAAAGAGAGGAAGCAGTAATACTTCAGGGAATGGTAAAGCTCCTGGTTGAAGACATAATACACTCGGTCAAGATCTAAAGATAGTTCAGGAGCCCAGAAGTCCTTGAATGTACTTATGATTGATTTGGGAATAGAAGTTAATGTTAACAAGGTCAAGAATTGTTCCCAGTCGGATAGTAAGACAAACAGCATTTGCTAAGAACAGGACTGAAGACATAATGCTAGACCCCAGAGTAGAAATGAATATCAAAAATTTACAACTTACTTTTATCATTGAGACTGTTGCAATAGTATTTGTTATTTCAGGAGAATAAAATAAGTCTCTAAGTCAGATTTCCTTGCAGAAAACTGGTGCAAAACTGACTAGTTATTCCTGTAATATTCCAATAGTGTTAGGTTAAGTTAGTGTTATGGTTAAATATGAAGAATTATGTTTTATGATCCAGTAATTTTTTTTGTTTGAAGTAGACAAATCTAGAGACAATGTTTTTGTTTAAAGTAGATAATCCCAAATCTGCTAGATGGAATACAATGTGGAAAAATGTAAGGTTATGCACTTTGGAAGGAGGAATGGAGATATAAACTATTTTCTAAAAGGGAAAATGCTCAGGAAATCATAAAGGAACTTGGGAATCATTGTTCAAGATTCTCAAAAGTTAACGTGCAGGTTCAGTCAGCAGTTAGAAAGGCAAAGGCAATGGGAGGCAAGAGAGGAGGCCTTCTCTGGGAGGCAAGAGAGGAGATTGCAGAGCCTCTGGCTCTGATCTTCAGGTCCTCGTTGGTTACGGGTGTGGTTCCGGAGGACTGGAGGATGGCGAATGTGGTCCCATTGTTTAAGAAGGGGAAGAGAGACCTTCCTGGGAATTATAGGCCAGTGAGTCTTACTTCTGTGGTGGGCAAGGTATTGGAGAGAATTATTAGGGATAGGATTTATAGTTATTTAGAGAGAAATGAATTGATTGGGGATAGTCAGCATGGTTTCGTGAAGGGTAGGTCATGCCTTACTAACCTCATTGAGTTTTTTGAGAAAGTGACCAGAGAGGTGGATGGGGGTAAGGCGGTTGATGTAGTATATATGGACTTTAGTAAGGCGTTTGATAAGGTGGCCCATGGAAGACTTCTACAGAAAATGCAGATGTGTGGAATAGAGGGTGATTTAGCTAATTGGATTAGGAATTGGCTGGCAGATAGAAGACAGAGGGTGGTGGTTGATGGGAGATATTCATCGTGGAGTTCGGTGACGAGTGGTGTGCCTCAGGGGTCTGTTTTGGGGCCCCTGCTGTTTGTAATTTTTATAAATGATCTGGATGAGGGTATTGAGGGATGGATCAGTAAATTTGCAGATGATACTAAAGTTGGTGGTGTGGTAGATAGTGAAGAGGGGTGTTTTAGTTTACAGAGTGACTTGGACAAGTTGCAGAGCTGGGCCGAGAGGTGGCAAATGGAGTTTAATGTGGAAAAGTGTGAGGTAATGCACTTTGGCAGGAACAATAAATGTGTAGAGTATAGGGCTAATGGTAGGGCTCTTAATAGTGTTGAGGAACAGAAGGATCTTGGTGTATGTGTCAATAGATCCCTGAAAGTAGGCAGTCAAGTGGATAAAGTTGTTAAGAAGGCATATGGAGTCTTAGCTTTTATTGGTAGGGGGATTGAATTTAGGAGCCGCAGCATCATGTTGCAACTGTACAAAACTCTAGTGCGGCCGCACTTGGAGTATTGTGTGCAGTTCTGGTCCCCACATTATAAGAAAGATGTGGAGGCATTGGAGAGGGTACAGAGGAGGTTTACCAGGATGTTGCCTGGTATGGAGGGCAGGTCCTATGAAGAGAGGTTGAAGGATTTGAGGTTGTTTTCGTTAGAAAGGAGGCGGCTAAGAGGGGATCTTATTGAAGCATATAAGATGATTAGAGGTTTAGATAGGGTGGACAGTGATAGCCTTTTTCCTAGGATGGAGAAAGCTAGCACGAGGGGACACAGCTTTAAATTAAGGGGTATGAGTTATAGGACGGATATCAGAGGTAGGTTCTTTACTCAAAGAGTGATTAGGGAGTGGAATGCCCTGCCTGCAGCTGTTGTAGATGCGCCAAGTTTGGTGGCGTTTAAGAGGTTAGTTGATAAGTATATGGATGAGAAGGGAATGGTTTAGTTAGGAGGGGCATTGCTTTTTATTTTGGTCGGCACAACATCGAAGGCCGAAGGGCCTGTTCTGTGCTGTATTGTTCTATGTTCTATGTTCTATGTTCTAATGTTAGCATTCATGTTGAGGGGGCTAGAATAGAGGAGCAGGAATGTGCTTCTGAGGCTGTATAAGGCTCTGGTCAGATACTATTTGGAGTATTGTCAGCAGTTTTGGGTCCCATATTTAAGAAAGGATGTGCTGGCCTTGGAAACGATCCAGAGGAGGTTCACAAGAATGTTCCCTGGAATCAAGAACTTGTTGTACAAGGGAAGATTGAGGACACTGGGTCTGTGCTTGTTGGAGTTTAGAAGGATGAGGGAGGAATCTCACTGAAATTTACAAGATACTGCAAGGCCTGGATAGAGTGGACGTGGAGAGGATGTTTCCATCAGTAGGAAAAACTAGGACCAGAGAGCACAAACTTAGGCTGAAGGGACGATTCTTTAAAACAGACGAGGAGGAATTTCTTCAGCCAGAGACTGTGGAATTCTTTGCTGCAGGTGGCTGTGGAGGCCAGGTCATTAATTATCTTTAAGACAGAGGTAGATTTTTGATTAATAAAAGGAATCAAGTGTTATTGGGAAAAGGCAAGAGGATGGAATGAGAGAAAAAAAGCAGCCATGATTGAATGGCAGAGCAGACTTGATAGGCCGAGTGGCCTAATTCTGCTCTATGCCTCATGATCTTATGACAAAATTTGAAATTCCAGGTATATACTAGGAGAATAAAGCCAGCAGATCCTATGATTTTAAACAAACAAAATAAACCTTACCATACTATGTCAGAAAAGTAAAACAATTTACATTCTAACATTCAGAATTCACAAGAGATAAATATGAATTCATAGACAAAATGAGGTTGACCACACAAAACTACCCAATAAAAAGCAGATGTGACCAATTTAGTTGCTATGAATTACTCAGCAGCCTACCCAAACGTCAGTGTCCATGGTGAGCTACGTAACTCTGAGGGATTGCAGGAATCCATTTTCCAAAATCTGGGGTGGGATTCTCCAGCTGCACTCGCCCAATGCCAGGGAATCCTGTCTGAGATGAATGGACCTTTGCTTGCTGTTCCCCCATCCATCTGCTACAATTCCTGTTGTGGGTGGAATTCACCCCATAGCCTCTGAATTCCCTCAGAAGACTCAGAGTGCCTCAATGACTGCACACCTGCCCGCGATGGTTCAAACTCCTCCTGAGTCCGTCTTTCCTAGGATTCACAAAGCTGCTACCCAGCATCTAATTACTGGCACAATTTCAACTCTTTAGCAGACCATTAGTTTCGTTGAGCTGACATTGCCCCTGGGTTTCTCTAAACTCCAGTCACTGACTCAACTATAACTATAACTAGCTCTCAGGATTTCATCTGAGCCTTATCCCTTTCCAATGGAACCAGAAACTCTTGTCACTTTCTCATCTTTCAGGGCTTCTTCTGGGCTATCACTTGCTGATTACTGTTGCAGCAATACATTTTTCAGGCTGAAGCCTCTTCTGTGGCCTTCCCAACATACTCAGTCAGGTGGGGTTCTCTTTGTCCCAGTACCATGTTCTTGAGATCAGGTTTTTACAACGCAGGCTCCAAGGTAATCTCTACAATGACTCTGAGGAGCCCAGAGTGCCGGGCTGAAGATGTATGGCCTGTCCCCTTGCCACATTCCACAAAGTGTTTGAACTCTTGCACTTGCTAGAAAATCAAGTCCTCAGCCTCTACAGGTAAGTTCACATTTCTTAACACAACTTATTACTTGCCATAAGTTATAATAGAAGGAGGACATAATCTCCCTGTTGGGAAGAAATTGGCTTAAAAAGATACTGGGAGGAAGGAGAGGGTGCAGGAATTCTCTGAGTCCACTAGCTCGGATCGTGAATTGACATGGCTCGGAAAATTGGGAGTCAGTGGGAAAGTCAGTTTTGCACTCTGCACCAGACCTGTTGCAACCTCCCATCCCGTGTTGCTAGCCCAAGTCAGGTTCCCTTCCCAACGCCTATTAATATTCAAATTGCCTCTTCAGCATCTCATTAACAGGCTAGGAGATCGATTCAATGGTCTCTCGAGATGTTCCCACTCCTCCAGCTGGAAGTCTCCCCGGCATAAATTGGTCAGGTCTTGAAAAGCAGGGATCTGGCAGACTGAGCACCAAGAGGGAGCAAAGAGATAAGACACAACTTGATACTGATACTGGGATGTACAGGGAGTCTTGCAAAGTGGGTAGAGGTGTCTGTGCTGGTGTCTTGGGGGTGATTTCAGGTGTTGATAATGAAAAGGTCATGCGCTCTGTCCATCTGGGAATCTGCACTTCTCTCAAAGGAATCCAAGAATACACTGCTTGCCAAATGTTCAGTCAGTGACCCTGACCTGTTGGCATTTCTCCATGAACTGCCTCTGCTCACTGGGTCATTAGTCTCAGTTGGAATCTTGCCTTTCAAGAGTGACTGTGGCTCAGGTACAAACCCTCTCAATGTCTCTCAGTCCCAGCTGCAGACCTGGCTAAGTTCAATATTGCAGAACAAAGTACATGGACACCTTGGGAGAAGCATTTGCTCAGTGAAAAGTTCGGCAGTAATTTCCATGTGTCTCTTCAGGTTTGACCATTTCCTGTTCCTTTACAGAATAATGTCACAGCTGACAATGGATTTCTCACTTTATAATTTAGTTTTCTAACATATTCCAAAACTTAGTTTGCTTAAAGCCTGAGTTCAATAACAAAGTAAGAGAAAATAAAGCAAAGTGGAAATATGTTCAGTGCTGGTCAGAGGTCATAGTGAACAATTACTGAGATGGTTATGGGAAATATGCGATTCAAACTGTAAAGAAATTAGATACATTCTCTTAATCCTAGTGGTGATTGGAGAGACACTATCAGTGTTAATTTCATGCTTGGAAGAGGAAATCTGATGAATGAAGAGCATGATAAACCTTCTATAGTCTAAGTTCCATTTCAAGTCCAAAGTGAAAATCAGGAAGTAATGAAAATCCGAAAAAAACTGTAAGTTTGCCAGGGTGGCAGAATCCATCAATAGAGCAAAGTGTATCAGTGATATTAATTAAAGCAGATCACTTCGTATCACAGTTTCAACCATTCAGTGGAATTGATCGTCAAAGTTCAGATTTGACACAGTCAGAGATTTTGAGAGAGCAGAGTGTGAAGATTTCAGTGGTTAGCACTGCTGCTTCGCAGTACCAGGGACCTGGCTTCGATTTCTGGCTTGGGTCACCGTCTGTATGGAGTTTGCAAATTCTCCCCATGTCTGTGTGGGTTTTCTCTGGGTGCTCCAGTTTCCTTCCACATTCTGAAAGACATGCTGGTTAGGTGCATTGACCTGAACAGGTGCTGGAGTGTGGTGACTAGGGGAATTTCATAGTAACTTCACTGCTGTGTTAATGTACACCTATTTGTGATTAATAAATAAACTTTTTTAATAGTTAAATCAGGGAGCCTCATAGGAGCTCTCTATTTAAAGCAAGTGCACCAGACTTGTAGCCTGTATTCAGCAGGGAGTAACTGGAGAGCTGGCTGTGTTCAGATGTACGGTGTAAATAAAGTAACTTTGTGATGGGACTTTCACCTCCATGGAGTTATTACACAGAGACAGGCTAATGGAAAAGGAAATGGAGACAGATATCCAACAGAAAGAGAGAAAAAGCCTGATAGATTAATTGCAAGTATGTAGAAATGAAAAAGAAAATAACATTTTTTTCATTACTTGTCGAATGATAAGTTTGTTGAATACACACTGGTATTAAGCAAAACCATAGTTCTTACAGGTGACTCAGTCTGGTGATATTGATCATGTGTTTCTATTTCTCTTTACCCAAAGAGTGATTAGGGAGTGGAATGCCCTGCCTGCAGCGGTTGTAGATGCGCCAAGTTTGGTGGCGTTTAAGAGGTTAGTTGATAAGTATATGGAAGAGAAGGGAATGGTTTAGTTTGGAGGGGCATTGCTTTTTATATTGGTCGGCGCAACATCGAAGGCCGAAGGGCCTGTTCTGTGCTGTAATGTTCTATGTTCTATTATTATTGCAGTAAAAACACAGCCAACCTGTTAAACTTCAAGTACTGTTGCTATTTTCGTATTGTATTCTGGGAAATTATGCATATATACTCCCATTAAACATTTTATCTAAAAGTTGTTTTTTTTTGAATGGGGAGGGGAGCAGGGGCAGTGCAGTGTAAAGCTTCCTCTCTGTTGTCCTCTGTTTACATTGGAATGGTGTAAATAAAGTTAGTCTGAAAATGTATGCCTGAAGTTGAGTCTTTGTTAGTCTTGCCTAGTGCACTATACAATCATAATTAGGGATAGACATACCCTGAGGATCTTCAGCAGAAATGTCCTGGAGTTGGGATTGTTAATCTTTAACAATGACAGCCATCTTTCTTTGTGCTGGTATAACTCCAACCAATGGAGAATTTCATCCTGATTCCCATTGACATCAATTTTGCGACGGTGCCTTGATGCCCACACTTCTTCGTATATCTTTTCTTGAATCCTATGTTCAGCCATTTCTTGATATTGAACAGATATTTATAAGGTTGGATATCTCAGGAGGGGGCTAGAATGGATCATCCATTCGACACTTCCACCTTAAAATTGTTACAGATGTTTCAACCTCCTTCTTCTGTCAGTTGTTAATTTGTCCAGCACCATTCACAACAAGGTGTAGCAGTACTGCAGAGCTTTGAGCTGATCTGTAGGTTCTGGGATCCCTGTGCCCTGAATATCACATGTTGCATATACTGTTTAGCTAGTGTGGTGTCCTGTTTTCTAGCCCCACTGTGGTGGCACCTTATTGATCCAAGGTTGATTTCTTGTAGTGGAATGTAATAGTTGAGGGGGGGATATGATGGGTTGTGAGATTGGAGATTATGGTTGAAAATAATTTTACTGCAGTTGATGGTCCACACCATCTTATGGATGTTACGAATCAATCCCATTTAACAGTTAATATTGCCACTTACCATGATGCAGGGCATTTAACGATAGACAGGGATCACGGGTAGAGGTGGGAACATCGGGGTGGCGGCGCGGGCTCGTCGGGCCGAAGGGCTTGTTTCCCGTGCTGTTTTGTTCTTTGTCCTTTGTTCTTTGTTCCTCAGTGGGATGATGGGACTTTGCCTAGACAATGATTTTGTTGTGGTCACTCCTACCAATGTTATCATGAATAGATGCATCTGTAACAGCTAGATTTGAAAGGGTGGAGTCAAGTAGGCTTTTACTTCTTGTTGGTTCCCTCACCTCCTGCTGCAGAGCCAGTCTAGCAGCTATGACCTTTTGAATCCTGCCAGCTCGGTTAGGTGTAGTGCTCCTTGGTATTAGACGTTCGATCATCCCAGGTACCTCCTTGTCTCTTACTGCCCTCAATACTTCCTCCAAGTAATGTTCAACATAGAAAAGCATTGACTCCTCAGCTGAGGGTGGTAATCAGCAGGAGGTTTCCTTGCCCATGTTTGCCTCTGTGTCATGAGACTTCATAGGGTCTGTTATTGATATTTTGTACTCACAAGGCCCCTGTGTCCCAACTAAATACCACTGACAATTAGAGATGAACAACAAATCCTGACTTTTCCAGTGACATCCAATTGCATGAAAGATAAACAAAGAATAAATGGTGCCACCAGGTGTTGGTGAGATTCTTTAACAGTAGTGTCTGCATGGGGGGAACCAGGGTTGGTGATCTGGACATCCAAAAACTTGAAGCTCTTGATCTTTTCTACTTTGTCCCCACTGATGGAGACAGGGGCATGTTTTCCTTTATTCTTCCTGAAGTCAATGATAATCTCTTTCATTCTGTTGGCACTGAGGGAGAAATTATTGTCACCGCACCAGTTCCCCAGATACTCTATCTCACTCCTGTACTCTAGCTCATCATTGTTTGAGATCCAGCCCATTACAGTCATGACATCAGCAAACTTGAAAATCGATTTGGAGAGGAATTTGAGCACAGTCATAGGTGTATACCGAGTATAGTAGGGGGGCTGAGAACACAGCCTGGTAGGACACTGGTGTTGAGGATGAATATGGAAGAAGTGTTGTCACCTACCCTTACTGATTGTAGTCTGTGAGTTAGGAAATTCAGGATCCAGTCACAGAGGAAGGTGCTGTCCAGCCAACAGAGTTTAGAAATGAGTTTCATAGGAATACTGGTGTTGAAGTCTGAGCTATAATCAATAAATAGGAGTCTGATATAGGTGTCCTTGTTATCTAGGTGTCCCAGAGTTGAGTGCAGGGGCAAGGAGATGGCATCTGCTATGAACCTGTTATGGCGGTCGGTGAGTTGTAATGGATCCGGGCAGTTCGGAAGAATGTGCAGGGTTATGGGGGAGTTGTACAAGGTGGACTGTTCATTCAGAGAATGGCTGCAGATAAGACAAGCCAAATAGCCTCCTTCTATACTGTGGTTCGGTGATCTATTGACTGTGGAATTGCTTAACTCTGTCTATAAGCATACTGTTTCTGCTCTTTAACATGTCCTGTATTATAATCTTCACTGAGTTGGCAGCACATCTTCAGGTATGTCTGCCTATAGTGCCCCGGAGACACTCAGTTTGTGTGCTAGGTTTATTCTGAATCTATCCCATTTACCACAGTGCTAGTGTCACATATGGTGGTGCATGATTTTTATATAAAGGTGAAACCTGATCTCCAAAGGACTTGGGGTGGCCCACTATGTTAATGACGGATATGTTTGAGATGGCTAGATTGGTGAAGATAAAATCAATTGGTGAAGGCAAGGTCAAATAGATTATCTCCCCAAGTTGGCTCTCTCATTGCCTGCCATGAATCTGATCTGGTATTTACATTTTCCAGGGCTAATCCAGCCCCATC
This sequence comes from Sphyrna mokarran, assembly GCA_024679065.1. NCBI lineage: Eukaryota > Metazoa > Chordata > Chondrichthyes > Carcharhiniformes > Carcharhinidae > Sphyrna > Sphyrna mokarran. The sequence continues at coordinate 28,026,089 of JAGIQG010000012.1, read as the reverse complement.
AGTCTCCCACCCAGAGTACATTCTGTGTTCTTGCTACCATCAGGACTGTTTCCAGAGAGTGTCCAACACAGCAAAGTATGGATTAATTATGGTCAGTAAGTTTTGAGATGGCACCAAGATTGGTTGCATAGTGGACAGTGTAGAGGCTTATTTAGGATTGCACTGGGATCTTGATCAATTGGGCCAGTGGACTGACGAATGGCAGATGGAGTTTAATTTACATAAATATGAAGTGATGTATTTCGGTAGATTGAACCAGGGCAGGACTTACTCAGTCAATGGTAGGGCACTGGGGAGAGTTACAGAACAAAGAGATCTAAGTTTACATGTTATAGCTCTTTGAAAGTGAAGTTACAGGCGGACAGATTGGTGAATAAGGCAATCGGCATACTTGGTTTCATCAGTCAGCACATTGAATACAGGAGTTGGGATATCTTGTTGAAATTGTATAGGACATTGGTAAGGCCACACTTGGGATACTAAGTATAGTTCTTGTCACCCTAATATAGAAAGGATATTATTAAATTAGAAAGAGTGCAGGGAAGTTTTACCAGGATGCTACTAGGATTTGATGGTTTGAGTTATAAGGAGAGGCTGGATACATTAAGACTTTTTCCCCTGGAGACTCAGGGATGATGTTATAGAGGTCTATAAAATAATGAGGGGCATAGATAAGGTAGATAGTCAACATCTTTTCCCAAAAGTAGGGGAGTCTAAAACTAGAGGGTATAAATCTACTGGGAGATACACAAAAAGATCCAGAGGGACACTTTTTTCACTCAGAGTGGGTGAGCGTCTGGAATGAGCTATCAGACACAATAGTAGAGGTAGTACAATTTTGCCTTTAAAAAGCATTTAGATAATTACATGAGTAAGACAGGTATAGAGGGATATGGGCCAAATGAAGGCAATTGGGACAAACTAAGTGGTTAAAAACTGGGTAGTATGGACAAGTTGGCTCAAAGGGCCTGTTTCCATGCTGTAAATCTCTATGACTCAATAATCAGATGAGGATAGGCCATGATTAAAAAAACACAGCCAACACAAATGTTTTCCTATTGGCACGCAGGAATAAAATAGATTTAACTTTTGTGTACCAAATATCTTTTGAAACTTGCACAATCGTTGATTGCTAAAATGATTTTTATTTCATGAGATTTTATGGTTGAGGACTCCCAGGACCACTCCCCTCAGACTACTTAACGTACTGTCCCCACTTTGGAGAGTCTGTCCTGTTGGTGGAACAGGGCAAATTCAGGATGAGTGATGCACGTCTGTAGGAGATTATTTGATTGATCATCCCATTCCTCTTCTGTCTCCAACAATCCCAATCCCTCCACTCCTGCCATTGCTCATCTGATCCTTTCTGTACTGAATGGACGAATTTTGACTGGCAGTTAACTTGTTCTTTCTCTCCAATCTCCAGTCTTAGAGCGTTGGTAACCTTAATGCAGAGTCCAAGAGCACTTGTAGTTATTTTATAGTGATAAATAATCCACATTATTGGTAAATCATTGACCACAGACTGTTTCTATAGGCTGCCACTCATTTAGAATTGGATTTAGATTGCCTATAATCAGCCATCAGAAAGAGGAGATTTTTTTCCAATTAATAAAGGGCTGGATTTTAACATGGCATAAGTGTCCAAATTTCCTAAACTTGCATACTGAAACACATCTGTTCATTCAGACAATTTGCAAGTTTAAAAAAATTGCAAGAGTAAAATCTGAAGAAAAGCAATTACACAAAGTAAACAACTAAATATCTTTATTCAATCTCCAATAGATAAAAAAAAAATCAATTCACTAATCAATTAGGTATAAAAATATTACGAAGGCAGTAGATTGAAGGCAGTAATTGTGTCACTGCGTGAAATTATGGAATATGCAGCTCCTGATAATGAAGAAATTTCTTTGTTTTCTATATGTCAAAAAATATCTCTCAAGTTGAAATCAAATTACTTTCAGAGAGAGTATAGAAACAATCTTTTACCAAAGATGATTTAGAAAAATTAAAACAAAATCATTCTTGGCATATCACTAAGGATTTATAAGTTAATTTTAAAATAATTTTATGATGAAGGGCTTGATGTTTCATAGCTCTCGCTGACTGGAAGCATATATTACTATGTAATTGTACAGACATGTTGTAATGCAGGAAAAAATGCAGCCAATTTTGATTCATGCTTCCACAAAAAGTACTGAAATAAATGACCAGAAGATCTGTTTTTAGTTCTTGATTGAGGGATGAAATTTTGCTAGGACACCAGTTTAGTTAATGAGTGAAGCATAATCACACTCTTCTTCGAAATAGTGCTATGGCTTGTACCTTGACAGACAAAACACTTTGGGATATTCAGGGGCTGTGACAGGCACTAAATAAATGGAAATCTTTCTTAGTGCATTTGTTGGTTGCTCTATGCAGCTCCATTCCATTATCTAGAAATCTATGTGCCTCCTCAATGAGCAGCTAGACTGGGGATCATCTCCACATTGTGTTAAATGGAAAATGGGATTAACTTCTCTGGCAATGTGCAAATTTCCACGAATATGCAAAATACAGAACAATATTTTATTAAGAAGATCATCGGTGAATTCATTGAACTACTTAATGTCACAATCATCATAAATGGAAGGAGCATGCAAAAAGTGAGAGAAAAAGCAATCCCATTTTCAGATTAATGTGTGATAGTGTGCCACTGTTTCCAATGAACGATATTCTTCCATCAACTGCAGGATAAACCCGTTGCATTTGTTTGATATAACTCGAAACAACTGAATAATCAGTGTCACCTGCAACAGCAAAAGAATACTTATTAAAGTTACATTTTAGATAAATACTAGCAGAAATCCACAAAATATTTACAGTGAAATCAGACTGGAGACAATCCTGAGCCTGCTTTCACTGTCTGCAAGAATGGCGGTGGGGGTTGGATTTGGTGAAAACGTGGAAGTTATAGATTTAAGTGGCAAGATTGCAACTTCCGATGTTCCCTACCCTTCACCGGTGACGTAATCTCGTTCACCCCCATAATGATTGCCCGAACCTAGTTTACATTAACTTTAACATAACTGCATTTTATTAAAACATCTCTCGCCTCTCACCGTACATTGACGCTGCGCCATGAGTTTACACCAGGTAATTGTGGGCTAAACCTGTCATGGGCGCACTGCCCCCCCTCCCTCCAACACATCCAGGGCTTAAAGGGGACCATCATTTCTGGAGGAGAGGGACATGGCCAGGCAGTGCTCTGGGCACTGCCCCACAAAGGTTGGCATCATGCCTATGCCAATCTGACAGTACCAACCTGTGCCAAAGGGCAGACCCCAGTGTGAGCATCATCGGAGAGGATTCATTGATATCTGATGGCAGCTGGGAGCTGAGGATGCCTTCGGTGTGCTTTTGGGGAGGGGGGGATAGCTGGGGTTGGAGAGGTTCCAGCTCTGACTCCCATTAGATAGGAGATGAATGCTGGCCTCTGTTTAGGTTTATTTGGGCAGGGGGTACTGATGGTGGGGCTGAATCGCCGGAAGGGTGAGTAGGGAGAGCAGATGGGGTGAGCCCTTTAGATCTCTGTTGTGGGCTGAGGTGGGGGGGGCGGGGAGGTGGGGGGAAGATGTCTTCATGTTGTAACTGGGGTGCCCTTTAAACATGGCACCCCAACCTCAGGGCAGCTGGGTTTTGCAGGTGGCCCTGACTTCCTACTTGATGGCGTGAAATTGGAAACTGGGAGAAACTGGAATCAGATGAGTAAAAGGTGACTAAAGCGGCACGAGGGAGGAGCTGGCTAGAGCCAAGGAGTCTAGCAGGACACAAGGTGAAGCAGCAAATGTTGGGAATTCTGGCAAAAGTTGGGGAAGCATGGCAAAGTTTCATCCCAAGGGAGAAGAAGCATACTAAGGGGAGGACAAGGCAACCATGGCTGACGAGGGAAGTCAGGGACAACATAAAAGCAAAAGAGAAAGATACAGTGGGAAGCCAGGAGATTGGGAAGCCTTCAAAAATAAATAGAGAACAACAAAAAGAGCAATAAAGGATAGAAGACAAAATGGGAGTAAACTAGTGAGGAATATGAAAGAAGATTGCAAGAGTTTTTTGAGCGAAGGGTAAGAGCGGCGTGAGTGGACATTGGATCACCAGAAAATAATGTTTAAGTAGTAATGGGAACAAAGAAATGGTGAAGGAACTGAATAGGTACTTTGCATCAGTCTTCACAGTGGAAGACACCAGTAACCTACCAAAAATTCAAGGGAGTTGGGGGCAGAGATGAGTGTAGTTGCTCTTAATAAAGAAAATATGATAGGGAAGCTGAAAGGTCTGAGAATAGATTATCTAGACCAGATGGACTACACCCCAGAATTCTGAAGGAGATAGCTGAAGAGATACTGAATAAATGATTACTGATTTTTCAAGAATCACTGGAATCAGGGAGGTTCCCAGAAGACTGGAAAATTGCTTAAGTAACACCCCTGTTTAAGCAGGGAGGAAAGCAGAAGACTGGAAATTACAGGCCAATTAACCCAACCTTGATCATTGGTAAGATTTTAGAATTCATTATGAAGGATGAGATTTCAGAATACGTGGAATTGCATGGTGAAACAGGGTGAAGTTAGCATGGTTTCATCAAGGGGAGCTCATGCCTGCAAAAACCTGAGGTAATAATGAGCAGTTTAGATAGAGGAGAGCTAGTGGACATTATCTACTTGGATTTCCAGAAGGCTTTTGTCATGGTGCCAAACAGAAGGCTGTTGAGTAAGATAAGAGCCCATGTTGTTAGAGGCAAGGTACTAGCATGGATAGAAAATTGGCTGACTGGAAAGTGGCAGAAAGTGGAGATAAATAGATCCTTTCCATGATGGCAGCCGGTGACTAGTAGACTTCTGAGGGCTAAATATTGGGACCACAACCTTTCCACTTTACAAATCAATGATTTAGATAAAGGAATTGAGGGGATTGTGGCTGTTTCCAGATGACACAAAAATAGAATATAGAACATAGAACATTACAGCGCAGTACAGGCCCTTTGGCCCTCGATATTGCACCAGTCCATGAAACAAATCTAAAGCCCATCTAACCTGGGTGGAGGGACAAGTAGTATTGTGGAGGTAGAGAGGCTGCAGATTAGGAGAGTGGATAAAGAACTGGAGATGGAATACAACTTGGGAAAGTGTAAGATTATGTACATCGGTAGGAAGAATAGAAATGTAGACTGTTGTCCAAATGGGGAGAGAATTCAGAAATCGGAAGTGCAAAGGGACTTGGGAGTCCTAGTTTAGGATTCTCTTAAGGTTAACTTAAGGTTAGGGTTGATAGTTGATAGTTAGAAGACAAATGCAATTTTAACATGCATTTCAAGAGGACTAGAGTACAAATGCAAGGATATAGTGCTGAGGCTTTATAAGGCTCTGGTCAGACCGCATTTGGAATATTAGTGAGCAATTTTGGGCCCCGTATCTAATGAAGGTTGTGCTCACCTTGCAGAGGGTTCAGAGGAGTTCATGAGAATGATCAACTTGACGTATGAGGACCATTTCAGGAATTTGGGTCTGCATTTGATGAAGTTGAGAAGGATGAGGGGAATCTCATTGAAACTAACAGAATACTGAAAGACCTGAATAGAGTGGATGTGAGGAAGATGCTCCCATTAGTAAGAGAAACGAGGGATCTGAGGACACAGTGTCAGAGTAAAGGAAAAACATTTTAGAACTGAGATGTGGAGGAATTTTTTCAGCTAGAGGGTGATGAATGTATGGAATTCATTGCCACAGAAGGCTATGTATTTAAGACAGCGATAGAGAAGTTCTTGATTGGTATAGGGATCAAAAGTTACAGGGAAAAGGCAAGAGAATGGAATTGAAAAACTCATCATTCATGATCAAATGATAGAGAGGCTTGATGGGCCAAATAACCTAATTCAGTTCCTGTATCTTATGGTCTTATGGAAACACGCCCTGTTGTTCTTTTTGTGGCAGACTGTGGTAAGATCTGGAGAAAAAACTGACCCAGACTGCATGGAATTTTCCTGTCACATCCGCCAGAGGAATTGTAGCAAGCAGGATAGAAAATTCGTCAGACCCTGCAAAGGTCTGTTAACTTTGTGTGTGGAGGGGCGGGGGGAGTTCCGGCCTTGGGTGCACGTAGCCAGAAAAGCCTGCCCACTGTACTTCTTACTTCTCAACACACTGCCATTTTTGTAAGATTTTACCCTCTTTATTGCAATTATACATCCTTAAATTCCCATCTTGTGCCACTCCATCCATCCCAGACCATATCCATTGCTCTCTTCTCTCTCACTTCATGCCCATGCCTATCCCACCCCTTCCCCCTATTCAATCCAATCCATCGTGCATCTCCTATGCCTCAACCCTCTGCCAAGTTGTCTACCCCCAATACTGTTCCCCCACAATGCCATTTCTCTCCTCACATGCCATTCTCCTTGGTGCCATTTCCTGCTCCCTCCCGTGCCATCATCCTCCTCGAGCCACAGGACCTTTTTTGTTGGGCTCCCCTCACCTTCTGCTATTTTTTTACCCCCTCCCTCCCACCAACGTCCCTCAAACAGGTGGTCACCACCAAGCACTGGAAGCCAATGTTCATCTAATGTTTCATCTGGCCTCATGATTCATGTCTCTGCCCACCAAATCAACCCACTGACCAATCAGGACAGTGTGGACTGTTGGAAACTGCATAATATTATAGGTTGGTAATAAATGGCTGCATTAGTCAAAAACGTGTACATACCAGTATCATGTTTCAGATTTTCATCCTTAAACATGCTGAACCCATCTCCACCTCCAGCAAGATAAGAGCTGACAACAATTTTGTAAATTTTGGAGTCATTGAGTGGTTCGTAGTGAGGCACTCGGCACTCTGAGCACAGAACATCCAGCCTGACCACCCTGTGGCCTGGGCTTTTACTCAGGTCAAATTCCACATGGACGCCTAAGGAAAAAAAAATGTCAGATTGGCAGTAAAGAGAGAATTAACATCATAGAAGAGCTAGAAGAGGACACGAGAAGACTTTGGCGGATAGGATTAAGGAGAATCCTAAAGCTTTTTACAGGTATATAAATAATAAAAGATTGGTTAGAGCAAGATTAGGGCCAGTCAGAGATAGCAGTGGGAAGTTGTGCGTGGAGCCTGAGGAGATAGGAGAGACACTGAATGAGTATTTTTTGTCAATATTCACGCAGGAGAAAGACAGTGTTGTCGGGGAGAATACTGCAATACCAGGTTGTAGAATGGGTAGGATTGAGGTTCAAAAGGAGGAGGTATTAGCGAATCTTGAGGGTAGATAGATAGTGAAGAGGGGTGTTATAGTTTACAGAGTGACTTGGACAAGTTGCAGAGCTGGGCCGAGAGGTGGCAAATGGAGTTTAATGTGGAAAAGTGTGAGGTAATGCACTTTGGCAGGAACAATAAATGTGTAGAGTATAGGGCTAATGGTAGGGCTCTTAATAGTGTTGAGGAACAGAAGGATCTTGGTGTATGTGTCAATAGATCCCTGAAAGTAGGCAGTCAAGTGGATAAAGTTGTTAAGAAGGCATATGGAGTCTTAGCTTTTATTGGTCGGGGGATTGAATTTAGGAGCCGCAGCATCATGTTGCAACTGTACAAAACTCTAGTGCGGCCGCACTTGGGAGTATTGTGTGCAGTTCTGGTCGCCACATTATAAGAAAGATGTGGAGGCATTGGAGAGGGTACAGAGGAGGTTTACCAGGATGTTGCCTGGTATGGAGGGCAGGTCCTATGAAGAGAGGTTGAAGGATTTGAGGTTGTTTTCGTTAGAAAGGCGGCGGCTAAGAGGGGAGCTTATTGAAGCATATAAGATGATTAGAGGTTTAGATAGGGTGGACAGTGATAGCCTTTTTCCTAGGATGGAGAAAGCTAGCACGAGGGGACACAGCTTTAAATAAGGGGTATGAGTTATAGGACGGATATCAGAGGTAGGTTCTTTACTCAAAGAGTGATTAGGGAGTGGAATGCCCTGCCTGCAGCTGTTGTAGATGCGCCAAGTTTGGTGGCGTTTAAGAGGTTAATTGATAAGTATATGGAAGAGAAGGGAATGGGTTAGTTTGGAGGGGCATTGCTTTTTATTTTGGTCAGCACAACATCGAAGGCCGAAGGGCCTGTTCTGTGCTGTAATGTTCTATGTTCTATGTATGAAAATTGATAAGTCCCCTGGGCCAGATGGGATTTACCCTAGGATTCTCTGGGAGGCTAGAGAGGAGATTGCAGAGCCTTTGGCTTTGATCTTCATGTCGTCGTTAGCTACAGGTATAGTGCCGGAAGATTGGAGGATGGCAAATGTTGTCCCTCTTTTCAAAAAGGGGAGTAGGGACCATCCTGGAAATTATAGACCGGTGAGCCTGACTTCTGTTTGGGCAAGGTCTTGGAAAGAATTATAAGGGATAGGATTTATAAGCATCTAGAGAGGAATAAATTGATTAGGGATAGTCAGCACGGTTTTGTGAAGGGTAGGTTGTGCCTCACAAACCTTATTGAGTTTTTTGAGGAGGTGACCAAAGAGGTAGATAAGGGTAAGGCAGTTGATGTAGTGTATATGGATTTTAGCAAAGCGTTTGATAAGGTTCCCCATGGTAGGCTACTGCAGAAAGTGCAGATGCATGGGATTGAAGGTGATTTAGCAGTTTGGATTAGGAATTGGCTAGCTGATAGAAGACAGAGGGTGGTGGTTGATGGGAAATATTCAACCTGGAGTGCAGTTACAAGTGGTGTACCTCAAGGATCTGTTTTAGGGCCACTGCTGTTTGTCATTTTTATAAATGACCTAGATGAGGGTGTAGAGGGTTGGATTAGTAAATTTGCTGACCATACCCAACTGGGGGGAGTTGTAGACAGCGAGGATGGATGTTACAGTTTGCAGAGGGACATAGATAGGTTGCAGAGCTGGGCCGTTAGGTGGCAAATGGAATTCAATACGGATAAGTGTGAGGTGATTCACTTTGGTAGGAATAATAGGCATTTGAAATATAGGGCTAATGGAAGGACCCTTAATAGTGTTGTCGAGCAGAGGGATCTTGGGGTACAAGTACATAGCTCTTTGAAAGTTGGCACCCAGGTTGATAAAGTTGTTAAGAAGGCGTACGGTGTGTTAGCTTTTATTGGTAGAGGGATTGAATTTAGGAGCCGTGAGGTTATGTTACAACTGTACAAAACTCTGGTGCGGCCGCACTTGGAGTATTGCGTACAGTTCTGGTCGCCGCATTATAAGAAAGATGTGGAAGCATTGGAAAGGGTGCAGAGGAGGTTTACCAGGATGTTGCCTGGTATGGTGGGAAGGCCTTATGAGGAAAGGCTGAGGGACCTGAGGTTATTTTCATTAGAGAGAAGAAGGTTACGCGGTGACCTAATTGAGGCGTATAAGATGATCAAGGGATTGGATAGGGTGGATAGTGAGAGCCTTTTTCCTCGGATGGTGATGACCAACACGAGGGGACATAACTTTAAATTAAGAGGTGGTAGTTATAGGACGGATGTCAGAGGCAGGTTCTTTACACAGAGGGTGGTGAGGGCGTGGAATGCCCTGCCTGCAGCAGTTGTGGACTCGCCTACTTTGGGGGCATTCAAATGTTCGGTGGATAGGCATATGGATGATATTGGAATAGTTTAGGTTAGAGGGTCCACTGGCCGGCGCAACATCGAGGGCCGAAGGGCCTGTACTGCGCTGTAATGTTCTATGTTCGATGTTCTATAGACAATCACATTTGGCACCTTATGGGTGGCTCACTCAAAGGCCTGAAATTTCCACCCAAGGTCAACAGACCTGTGTATGGTCCGTCCCCGCCTGCTCCAATCCCTATGGTGGACGGAATAGGAAAATTTCACCCACTGTCTGTGTCCTTTAACCTGTTTGCTTTAATTCCCTTCCAGCTGGACTCCTCTCTTCTCTTTGAACCATTCCCCTTTCATTTGCTTTTGATAAGTGGAATTCTTCTATTTGTTGTGGGGTGAAGACCGTTCATTTGTGTCTAATACACATGTTTTCGGATCCTGTTTAAATATTGTACGTGACTTCTCACTGAAATGTCAGGTCCTCTGGGTGGTATTCTCAGGAGCCCCGGGAAGGAGGCAGCATTGGAGAGTCATCATATTCAGACCAGCATCTCCTTGATGATTCCTTTCTTATAGGTTCACCCACAGTGCTGATCGGGAAGGATTTCTAGGATTTTGACCCAGCCACAGTGAAGGAACAACAATATATTTCCAAGTCAGGATGATGAGTGACTTGAAGGAGAACTTCTGGGTGTTCCCAAATATCTGCTGCTTTTCTCCTTCTAGATGGTAGTGGTTGTGGGTTTGGAAGGTGCTGCCTAAAGATTAATTTATCTCATTAACCGGCTTTTCTGCAGGTTCCATCTATTCTCAGAATGCCAATAGGTGTCCTTTGAGATAGCCTCCTATTTTTCCAATTAAAAAGATCCTAAAACATGAAGACTCTTCAAATACCCCATGAACAAAAGTAACCATGGGCAAATACATGCATTTAGAAAGTAGTATGTTTACCAACCCCATTTTGAGGAAGTTATGTTTTCAGTAAGTTAAAATTGGCTCTACAATTATAAATTATGACTACTTGATTGATTTAAAGTAATGATCAACAGTGTTCCAAGAGGTATGAATGATTGCTGAAATGTATTTTTGCCAAAGATTGTATTGCAGCTACAATTATCTAGTAGGATAGTTCTGTGTTCAATGATGTAGAATGACCTTACCAGCCACCTGCAGGAACTCCCCTCTTTCCTGTCCATATCTGTGGACAGAATGCTCAAAAGCTGCTCTTAAAGTGGAACCGTAAACTTTCAGCAGATCAATGGTATTTCCAAACGGTAAAACAGTTAAAACATTTTCTGCTAGTATTGTTCCTATGTGTAGAAAAGATAAACACATTAAGTTATTTCTAGCTCTTTTGAGTTTTTAATCCCCCAACTGGAGAGTTTTACATTCCAAATTCATGTATTATTTATCTTGCCCTCAAATATTTATGATGTGGAGATGCCGGTCTTGGACTAGGGTAAACACACTAAGAATTCTCACAACACCAGGTTAAAGTCCAACAAGTTTATCTGGTAGCACAAGCCACTAGCTTTCAGAGCACTCACTGTTCCTTTATCAGGTGAGTGGGAGTTCTGTTTGCAAACAGGGCATATAAAGACACAAACTCAATTTACAAAATAATGGTTGGAATGCGAGTTGTTACAGGTAATGAAGTCTTAAAAGGTACAAACAATGCGAGTGGAGAGAGTGTTAAGCACATGTTAAAAAGATGTGTATTGTCTCCAGACAGGACAGTTAGTGAGATTTTGCAAACCCAGGCAAGTCATGGGGGTTACAGATAGTGTGACATCAACTCAAGATCCCGGTTGAGGCCGTCCTCGTGTGTGGAACTTGGCTATCAGTCTCTGCTCAGTGATTCTGTGCTGTCGTGTGTTGTGAAGGCTGCCTTGGAAAATGCTTACCCAAAGATCAGTCTCATCTGTGAGAGCTGGTGGTCAGATTGACCAGAAGCAGTACTGCAGCACTCTGCCTAGAACCAAGTCCTGGGAATCCCCAAGGTGGGTGGGTAAGGGGCACAATGAAGAGGGAGGGGGGGTTTGGATTTGAGTGATCGATTATGGTGTCAATGGTCAGCTGTGAGGCAGTGGATCTCAGGGCTTCAATGTCCTGGAGGAGACAGAGTCGCAATTCTGTGGGGGGTGGGGGGTGCATTCAGACTGAAGTGCCCACACACATATCATCTCTATTGAATTATGCACAAGTACAATTCTAACAAAAGACAGTGGGACAGGGAAAGCCATGAGGGGTTAGAAAGATAACTGATAATTGTGTAGAAAGAAATATGGCCTGGTGATATTAATAATTAGGTAGACATGCACAAGATGTAATTGGACAAATAAACTCATGTTATTTATATGTAATCCCATTTGTTAATTTTGAGTGGATATAGATAACTTCAATACATCTGATTGGTATATGTAATTACTCGTAATCGAATCTGGACATATGCCTGTTTATGTGAAACTGCAGCCAGTGCTTTGGACTGCATTACCAGCTGGTGGACTGGAGTTTTAGCTGTAGTTATAGATTTTAAAACTCTAAAATTCTTCATCTGGTTACTTGAAAGCAACAAAGTTGGTAAATAGCTGGACACAATGGCTCCTCTACAGTATTTGTGAGAATAATAGATGATCCACAAACCATTGTCACTGAGTTCATCAATGGGTGCACGGATTCCACCCCCCTGAAGCAAACAAATGGATACGTGGGTCCAAGACTTTGTATCTGGCTTTCGGATATTTTCATAGATCTGAAATTATTGAAGATAAAGAGAGAATAGTAATGTAGGTTCTGTTAGCTCAGTTATGTGATACACTGTAGTTCTGTTAGACATTCATTCTAATCACTGCTCAGATGCATGGAGTTTGTCACAGACATTTCCTGGTTAGTGAGATTCAACAACAACAACAACTTGTATTTATGTAGCACTTTTCCATTATGAAATGTCCTAAGATGCTTTGCATATATAAGACAAAGTATGACACCAAGTTATAAAGAGCTGGCCAGAAGCTTGATCAAAGAATTGGGTTCCTGGAAGCCTCAAAAGGGGGAAGTGAGGTGGGAGATAAAGGGAGAGAGCTTGGATCTGGCAACTAAAGACACGATCCCCAGTTCTGGGACAATTATAAATGGGAATACGTTAGAGGCCAGAATTAAAGGAGCACAGATATCTCAGGGGGTTGCTGGGCTGGGGGAAATCACAGAGATATAAGAACATAAGAACTACGAGCAGGAATAGACCATCTTGGCCCCTTGAGCCTGCTCCGCCATTCAATAAGATCATGGCTGATCTTTTTGTGGACTCAACTCCACTTACCTGCTCATTCACCCTTAATTCCTATATTGTTCAAAAATTTATCTATCTTTGCCTTAAAAACATTCAATGAGGTAGCCATAACTGCTTCAACAGGCAGGGAATTTCACAGATTCATAATCTGTTGTGTGAAAAAGTTCCTCCTCAACTCATTCCTAAATTGACTTCCCCTTATTTTGAGGCTATGCCCCCTAGTTCTAGTTTCACCCGCCAGTAGAAACAACTTCCCTGCTTCTATCTTGTCTATTCCCTTCATAACCTTATATGTTTCTATAACATCTCCCCTCATTCTTGATGGGCTGAATAGGCTCCTTCTGCACTATAGGGATTTTATGACTCTATGATCATAATCATAACTATAAAAATGTTTTGCATTTTACTCTAAATTGATATAGTAACATGATTAATGAATATGAGTGATGCAGATGATGCAATGGAATAAATTTTATGTTTCTATTGACCAATAGAAGGTTATGCACTTGGTTTTGATATAAACTCAATTGATAGCAAGTCCCACTTAATGTTGACTCACTTTAGCATTATTGATATACAGCAGATTTTATGGTCTTGCTCGTTCTAAAACCATAAATTTCAAAGAGTATAGCCCCAGTCTACTTAGTGTCTCCTCATAAGCCAACCCTCTCAACTCTGGAATTAACCTAGTGAATCTCCTTTGCACCCCCTCCAGTGCTAGTATATCCTTTCTCAAGTAAGGAGACCAAAACTGTATACAGTACTCCAGATGTGGCCTCACCAGCATCTTATACAGCTTCAACATAATCTTGCTGTTTTTAAACTCCATCCCTCTAGCTGTGAAGGACAAAATTCCATTTGTCTTCTTAATTACCTGTTACACCTGCAAACCAATTCCTTGAGATTCCGGCACAAGGATACCCAGGTGCCTCCGCAATTTCTTACCATTTAAATAATAGTTCATTTTGGTTGGTTATTCCTACCAAAATGGATGATCTCGCATTTATTAACATTGTACTCCATCCACCAGACTCTTGGCCACTCACTTAGATTATTTATATCCCTTTGCAGACCTTCAGCATCTTCTGCACACTTTGCACTTCCACTCATCTTAGTGTCATCTGCGAATTTTGACACATTACACTTGGTCCTCAACTCCAAATCATTGATGTAAATTATAAACAATTGCAGTCTCAGCACTGATCCCTGAGGCACACCACTAGTCACTGACTGCCAACCAGAAAAACACCCATTTACCTCCATTCTTTGCTTTCTGTTAGTTAACCAATCCTCTATCCATGTTAATATGTTACCCGTAACACTGTGCACCTCTATCTTATGTAGCAGTCTTTGATATGGCACCTTGTCAAATGATAGAAAGGGCAAAGGCCATGGAAGAATTTGAAAACAAATACGAGAATTTTAAAATCAAGGTGTTGCTTGACAGGGAGCCATTGTAAGTCAACAAGCACAAGAATGACAGGGGAACTGGATTGGCTGCACGATAAGACACAAGCAGCGGAGCTCTGGATGACCAAATTTACAAAAGGTAGACTGTGGGAGAGTAGCTGAGAGTGTGTAGGAATAGTCACACCTTGAGGTGACAAAGGCATGGATGAGGATTTCAACAGCAGATGAACTGAGGTGGATGAAGTTGATGCTTCCAAGCTGGAAATAGATGGTTTTCGTGATGGTTTGAACATTTCAACATAAATGACTCAATCATTATGGGTGGCACAGTGGTTAGCACTGCTGAGTCAGTGTCAGGGAACCTGGGTTTGATTCCTAGCTTGGGTCATTATCTGTGTGGAGTTTGCATGTACTCTCCATGTCTGCGTGGGTTTCCTCCTACAGTCCAAAGATGTGTAGATTAGGCGGATTGGCCATAATAAATTAGTGCCAGAGGGATTAGCAGGATAAATATATGAGGTAACAGGATAGGGCATAGGATGGGATCATTGTCAACGCAGGCCTGATGGGCTGAATAGACTCCTTCTGCACTGTAGGGAGTCTATGACTCTATGATCATTATCATAACTATAAAAATGTTTTGCATTTTACTCTAAATTGATATAGTGACATGATTAATGAATATGAGGGATGCAGATGATGCAATGGGATAAATTTTATGTTTCTGTTGACTAATAGAAGGTCATGCACTTGGTTTTAATATAAACTCAATTGATAGTAAATCCCACTTAATGTTGACTCACTTTAGCATTATTGATATACAGCAGATTTTATGGTCTTGCTCATTCCAAAACTGTAAAATCTCGCCCAAGGTCAGCAGACCTTTCCACGTTCACCACCCCTTGCCTGCTCCAATTCCTATAATAGGCCAGGGGGTAAAATTCCAGCTGGTGTCAAAGTATCTGTTTATTGTCACAAGCTTCGCTCATACTCTGGTTGCCAGACATCTGCTGTTCTCTACACTGCCTCCATGCATATGACTTTTCCCAGTGGTTAAGTTCCACACCCTTCAGTCCTGAAATCCATTGTGTTCCCATTCCCACCCTTCATTCTTACCTTTAAAGTTCCTGATATGCATTGTCACCACTGGGAACTCCTTTAGCTGCTCCTCTTAATTTTTGCTTCTAGCATTACCCCTGGCCTTGTTTCCAGTTCTGCTCCCTGCATGGCTCCTGACTTTGCTCCAACTCCCACTCTCCCATCTTCAGTCCTCCTTCTACCCACTCCTATTCTCAATTCTTACCTTTAAAGTCTCCTGTTTCTGTTGACATGACTAGGCACTTCTTCAGCTGCTGTACCTTTCCTAGCTCCCCCTTCCTGTCTGAAATCCTGGGACTTAGCTGTTACCTACACTAACCAATTTCTGTCACTAGATGGAACCTGGTCAATCTAAAGCTGGACAGGTGTAGCTTTTTAAACATTTAATTATGGTTACCGTATATTTTAATATTTTAAAATGTATTTCAGTTTTAAGCTTAGTTGTTACAAATGAATGCCAATTCCCCTTCAAGCCACATGCCATCCTAACTTGGAACTACGTTTCCATTCCAGGTTTCACTAAGCAATGGGTCATAACTCTAGAATTCTCTCCCCAACAGTTGTAAGGGTGTACCTATACTAGAGGGATTGCATCAGTTCAAGAAGAGAGATTACCACCAACTTCCCAAGGGTAACTATGGATGGGCAATGAATGCTGGCCTAGCCAAGGACAACTGCACGGCACTTTTACTTAAAATGTTTTAATGTTTTCTTCTGCTGAGAAAAAGTATACAGTATTTCAGTGTAAAGTATTTACTTTATATTTAGTTAATTATTTTATTTTGTAAATTAGTTCATCTATGAATATATTGTACCATAAGGGCACGCTACCATCTTTCAATCGGTACATTGGTTTTTCCAACAGCAAATATCCAAAGGAACGTAACTGATTTTAACATTAATTGAATCATTGGTTCCCACTGGAATCAAAGTAGTTTCACTTAAAATGTTGATTTTCAGAAATGCAATCATAACTTTAAGTGAGGCCTTACAGTTGTTCCATTGTGCATATAATCCACAGCTCGAACTTACCTTTAATTCTGCACCAGCACTAAAATTTCATACTTGATTACAGTAATGTTGGAAGTGTAAAGAAAGTTAGCAGTGATTTTCATTTTGAAACTGGAATTAAAGTATCTCTTTACCAAGGAGATGGATGCTAACCAGGACATGGTGACAGATGAGGAATGTTACTAGAAGTGTTTAAAATTGACGAGCAAGTGTTGAATAGATTGTCAGTACTTAAAGTTGACAATGCACTGGGACCGAATGAGATATAACTAAGGATATTGAAGCGAGAGAGAATTTTAGGGGTGCTGGAGATTATCGTCTTTGTTTTCACTAGACTCAGGGGAGGTGCCAGAGGACTGAAGAATTGGAAATGTTACACCCTTTTTCAAATAGATTGTAAGAACAGCCCCAGCAATTAAGGTCAGTTAATTTAACATCAGTTGTGAGCAAACTTCAATAAACTATTATCTGGGACAAAATTTAATCACATTGGAAAATGTGGGTTAATTAGGAAGAGCCAGCATATATTTCCAAAAGGAAAATTATGTCTTACTAACTCAGAGTTTTTTGAAGTATCAAAAAGGATTGATGAAGGTAATGCTGTTAATATAGTGTACGTGGACTTTCAGAAGACATTTGATACAGAGCCACACAACAGACTTGTGAGCAAGGTTCTAGCTCATGGAAGAAAAGGGACAGTAGCAATGGGGATACAAAATGGTCAATGGATACTTTTCAGGCTGAAGGGAGGTTTGTAGAGGAGTCCCCAAGAGTTGGTATTGGGACACTTGCTTATCCAGATATGTATTAATCATGTAGACCTTGGTGTGCAGGAGACAATTTCAAAGTTTGTGGATGATTAAAAACTTGGAAGAACTGTAAACTGTGAGGAAGACAGTGCAGAATTTCAAAAGTACAGAAACAAATTGGTGGAGTGGGGAGGTAGGTGGCAGATGAAGTTGAATGTGAAGAAGTGTGAGGTGATGCATTTTGGAAAGAAGAACATGGAGAGACAATACAAACTAAAGGATACAATTGTTGAGGGAGTGCAGGAGCAGAGGAACCTGGGTGTATTTTGCAGAGATCATTGAAGATAGCAGAACAGGTGGACAGAGCAACTAATAAAGCATCAGAAATTCTGGGCTTTATTAATAGGGACATCAAGTAAAGGCAAGGAGGTTATGCTGAACTTATTTACACAAGACATTAGATAAACCTCAGCCAGAATATGGTGTACAGTTCTGAGTGCCACACTATTGGAAAGATGTGGAAGAGGTTTACGTGAATGGTTCGAGGGATGAGAAACTTCAGTCATGCAGATAGGTTGGAAAGGTTGGGATTGTGCTCCTTGATGAGAAAAAAAAGTATTACAGAGATGTTCAAAATCCAAGGAAGGTGGACTAGAGTTGATGGGCAGAAACCATTCCCATTAGTAAAAGAATCATGAATGAGAGGACACAGGTTTAAAGTGATCTGCAAAAAGAAGTCAATGGGATCTGAGAAAAATGTTTTTACAAACAATTTTGTGCCTTTGTTTGCAGCGAGCATAATTGATTTTAATTTGATTTATTATTGTCACATGTTAGTATAGAATGAAAAGTATTGTTTTTAGCATGCTATACTGAAAAAGCATATCATTCATGGAGAAGGAAATAAGTGTAGAATGTAGTGTTACAGTCATAGCTAGGGTGTAGCGAAAAATCAACTTAATGCAAGATAGGCCCATTCAAAAGTCTGATAAACATGAACAGTGATGTTGGCCGGAATCTTGCAAGAGTTGGGAAATAGGATTCTTGCTGGCAAAATTTTGTTTCCTGGTTTTCCCTGCCTCACCCCAGTGCCAGTGAGATTCCTGTCCACGAAGGGCAGAGACCTAAGTTAAATATATTTGAATGAATTTGTATTTTGTTAAAGGGCCTATATGCCATATGATTTCCCTCTCACCCTCACTGAATATTCAATCTTGTTAATGTAAGGTCACATCAGCAAGATTCATAACAGGTTTATGAAGACAGTAAACAGTCAAGAGGACCCCATTGAGGTGTCAAGGTTGCTACAGCTCTTGGTGGGAGAGGACAGTGCATTGCCTGCTGTGCCAACTTATGCCAGTGACAGTGCTACGGCAAGCCCTCTGGGCAGCCCAAGGTGGGGGTGCAGGGGGCGGGGTGGAGGAGGAGAGTCCCATTGTGTGGTCTGGAAGGGGGTGGGTAGAGCACCGTGGCCTTTGAAGGGAGTACTAGGCAGTGGCAGGGAGAGTGCTGGCTGTGAGGGGAGGGAACCTGGCCTTGGGAGGGTTGGGGGGTGCTGGCAGCAAAGAGGGGGAGGACGGACAACTGGCAGTGAGGGGGGTAGCGATATGGCCAAGGCTGTGTGGGGGATGTGGAGAGCTCCTGATAATTGTGCAGTGGTGGTGGGGGGGGGATGGGGGGGAGCCCCCGATATCTTTATGGTGTACGTGGGGGTTCTGAGGGAGTTTCACATGAGCATTGATCAGGGTGCCCTTCAAAGATGGTGTCCCGATTTCTGCAAGGTGGGCCTTTCTGTCTCTACCAGACACTGTCCCTCCGGGCTGACAGCATAAATATGCCCCTCATTTTTATTTTGTCAGAGTGGCTCAAGGTCTGATCTGAAAATTCGATCCATCTGAAAAGATACATTCCAGAGCCTGACACTGTGACATGTACAGCTTGGAAGGATGGTGAAGGCAGGTTCAGTTGATTATTATTTGAACAGAAACAATATGCAGGGACACAGGAAAAAGGCAAGGGAATGGCACTATGTCATTATGCCCATTTGGAGAGTTGGTGCAGGCATGATGGGCCAAATGGCCTTTTTTTTGTGCTATAATGATTCTGTCACACAAATATCATCTCAAACCCACCTGGTTAGCCCAGCTGTATTCATTTTGAAACATGCTTATGTTTCAGTGGGTGCTGAAGATTGAACATGAATTCCTCCTGCTAATTGTTTTGTAAATGACAATCAGCAAAGTCAATATAATATTCACAGGATGAAAGCAAGTGACTTGCAGAACATTTTTCATGACCTCAGAATGTCCCAGTGTGTTTCTTAAATAACTTTTGAAGCAAAGATCCAGATCTATGTGTCCCAAAAATGTTGGGAATGGATGTTGGTTTGACAACAAAGGTCAGCGGAAGCCCAATTTTTAATTTCCAACCGGAAAAGTAGCCTGCACAAACTTCCCAGAACTGGAAGAGGTCTTGATCAGGTTCAGATTGCAATGTCCTGAGATATCGGGGTCATTTAGAGTTCCGGGGGAAATCTGTTTTCCCTATCTCCCAGTACTTTTGTCAAGTTAGGCAGGTTTTGCAAAACCCAGTTTGTTTAACAGTTTGTGAATCTTGGGAAAAGCTGCTGAAGAGTGCGGAACATTTTGACAGGTAAGTGTTAAGTAGTCTGATGGCTTCACATCTCAATAGTGGATCTTCTTTTATAGGTTTAATGCATTTTTACTACCGTGCTTGATCAAATAACTTTAATACATTTCAATGTACACACAATGCCAGTCGATGTAATAGTCAACCTACTTTTGCAAAATAGAGTACCTTTCCTACAGTCTTAAAACTGAAATTGATAATGCTTGCAAAGTCTTGCATTATGATCGGAATTGATTTAAATATCCAGTGTTATTTCGCATAGAGAAACAGAAACAACAATAACCATCTCTGAGACTCCTTTAATTGATAAGACATCTGGTATAGCTCAGAAAAAGAAATCACAGGGCAAAATTTTACATTTTTTTTCTCCAAATGCCGGACCAGGTGAAAACCCAGTGTGCAATTCCTCATCTGATCAGCTCATCTTGCCACCAGCACTCACTCCTTTGACACAACCTTGAGGGTTGGACAACCTGAACCATGTCCATTCATATTTCCAGGAGATAAAAACATGTCACATTGTGACAGAGGTGACAGATTTAAGTTTCTAAAGTCAGGAAACAGCCCAACTCATATTTCGCAAGCCCAAGATAGAAGTCCAGCCCATTGCCTCAGATGTTGTGGACGGAAATGCTTCAGTCAGTTTATGCTCACAAACTCCCATAAACAATATTGTAATAATGAGCAGCCAATCTGTGTTTAGTGCTGTTGGTTGGGCATATAAGGGAGCGCTTGTTATAAATGCCTCCTCCTCAGTTTGAAATAGTTTCTTGGAATTCCAGTGCTCTATTGCATTGCACCTTCACCTCAATCTCCTTCTTTCAGCTGTTATTTAACCCAGTATTAAACCAAATAACATAAAAATGGAACCAGAGTCTACAGCAGATGTACAAAATCAAAAGTTGGTGATGCAACGTGCTCCTAATATCATCACAGGAGTAGCAATTGCTTCCTATAGATTCTATCCAACTTTTATAACTTGATCACTCAGACGTATTGGTCAGATATGGAACTCTGATGTGTAAATGGCACAATTGACAGTCTAGGCTTTCAGAAGGTCACCAGCTGCTGCCTGTGTAAGCATCCATGAGAGAATGGCAAACTATAACTAAGTATAAATTTCTATTTTTCAGAGATGAGCAATGGGAACAGGGAAGAAACTGGGGAGTTCCTTTCGCTTGATGATTGCGCAGCTCAGATCACTTAAACAAGTGACAGAAAATGGAATGAAGACAGCTTTCCCCTGTCTCAATTAAATAATGTCAGATCATCATATAGTATCGGGTTGATATCAATGGAGTAAATGACACTGAGGTTGTTCACACAAGTGGGAGGTAATGTCATTGTGGCATTTTCACTGGACTAGGAATCTCACCATGGCAGATGCTGAACTTTGAATTTACTAATAATCTGGAACTAGAAATTTAATGATGGCCATGAAACCCGTGTTGTGGAAATCCATCTAATTCACTAATGTCCTTTAGGGAAGAAAATCTGCCATCCTTATCTTGTTTGGTTTACATGTGACTGCAGACCCGTAGCAATGTATTTGACTCTTAAATGCTCTCAGTTCAAGGGCAGTTAGGGATGGGACAATAAATGCCAGCAGGCAATGCTTATGTCCCATGAATGAATTTTTAAAAAAGTGTTTCTTACCATGGCTTCACAGATTAAATTCCCCATATTGCATTCCCGGTTCCTGCATTCCTCCGTGGTTCCATTCAGGTAGACCAATGTTTGCCCAATGTATTCCTTTGAAAAATTGCCAAGTGATTTTTTCCAACTGTTTACATCCATCAGCAGCGCCTCATCTGAAGGTCAGACAGTACAGAAAGTGTTAATGCCATTTATTTATAGAATTAAATAACACTCCTCCACAGCTTTTGTTTCTCTGTCCCAGAAGAGAACTCCCTTGCTATTATTCAAAGTAACAGCGACAGCTATTTGAGTTTATATTGTGCCTTTAATATAGGAAAAGTCCCAAAGCATTGCACAAAAGACATTATCAAACACCAAATCACATGGGGAAAATACTGGACCAAAAACTTGGTCAAACAACAACGTGTAATGAAGGATTTAGAGGAGGGTAGAGAGCTGGAAAAATTTAGGGAAGGAATTCTAGAGTTTGGGTTGAAAGTATAGTCACTAATGATGGAGTGATTAAAACCAGAAATACACAACAGCTCAAATTTGGAAGAGTACAGAGCTTTGAGTGTGCCAGAGATATTTTATGCCCACATGAGAGGTCGGATGAGGCCTTAGTTTAACATCGCATCTTTCAGTGCTGTATTCTCACAGTGCTTGTCTGCTGTGGCTCAGTTGGTGGTGCTCGTCTTTAAGTGTATGTTTTTTTTTTATATGTCTTTTTTTATATCCACAGATGATTCGGTCTGCCTTGTTGGTCAACAAGGGGCATACATGCGGTGGGTCGTGCGAGGCCTGCTCTTGGATGTTGCTTCAAGAGTTGCCTAGTGCTTCACGTCATTAGTGTACACTTAAACTGGACCAACTAACGGGCAACGCTACAGCTCAGTGACTATCATTGTTTGCTGTGCAGATACATAGACCTGGGTTGGATTTCTGACTTGGGTCAGTGTCTGTGGGAGTTTGCACATTCTCCCCGTGCTGGCATGGGTTTTCCCCGGGTGCTCCAGTTTCCTCCCAGACCCCAAAAACGTGCTTTTAGGGTGATTGGTGTAACAAATTATCCAATAATTAGACTTCCCCAAATCTGATGTTGAGAAAAGTCATTGGTAGAAGAAGGTAGATGAGGCATTCACTGAATGTTAAAATGGCGGCATGGGCTTGTTGGGCTGAGAAGCCTGTTTCCTGTGCTGTGTTGCTCTTTGTAAGACAGAAGGTTGTTTACTTCTGGCTCACAGACCTTCATTTTTTGATGGGTTAGTGGCATTCTTCAATGACTGTACCAACCTCTTCATCAATCTGTTAGTGGAAGGATGATTAGGCACAGTTTTGATATGATACATGTCATGACTTCTAAGGTAGTCCATGAATTCCCTCAATGTGAACTGAGTTCCATTAATGCTAATTGCTCTGCGTTGTCAAACCATTCAAACAGAGCGTCTAGTCATTTGATTGTCTTTTCACTAGTCGTTGATTTCACCATTATGATTGAGCCATTTGAAATGTGCATTCAATAAAATGAGAAACATAAATTCCTCAATTGGCTCCAAAAAATCAAAACAAACTCTTCGCCATGGCTGTCTCAGCCAATTCCACAGGAGAAGTAGTTGAAGAGATGGACTATTTTGTATCCTAGCACAAGACTAATACTGTCTTAGCACAAGACTAATACTAATACCGGGAGGACACGGAGACTCCGGAGAGAGTGCAGAGGAGGTTTACCAGGATGCTGCCTGGTATGGAAGGTCTGAGTTACGAGGAAAGGTTAGGCAAATTGGGGCTGTTTTCTTTAGAAAGATGTAGACTGAGAGGAGATCTAATAGAGGTGTACAAGATTATGAGGGGTATAGATAGAGTAAACAGGGTTAAGCTTTTTCCTTGGATGGACTCAAAATAGCATGAGGGGTCACGGGCTTAGGGTGAGGGGGGTAAGGTATAATTTGGATGCTAGAGGGTGGTGGGGGTATGGAATGCGCTGCCAAGTAAAGTGGTGGAGGCAGGCACTCTGGAGTTATTTAAGGGATACTTAGATGGGCACATGAGCAGAATGGGAGTGGAGGGCTACAGAAAACTGATTTAAAATAGGGATCATGAGCCTTGGGAGTCCCTGGAAAGTGTGTAAATAGATGATGATATTGATGTACTTGTTTTTATCCTACAGGTACTTCGGGCTGCCTTGTTGTCTGACGAGGGGCATACACTCGATGGGTCATGAGAAGGCTGCTCTTGGGTTTTCTCGAAAGTATCCTAGTGCTTCATGTTGTTAGTGTACGCTTGACCTGGACCATTTGATGGGCAACACAACAGCTTAGTGTCTATTTGCTATGCTGTGCAGATACATGGATTTGTGCCTGTGTCTGTGGGAGTTTGTGCATTCTCCCCGTGCTTGCGTGGGTTTTCTCGAGGCACTCCGGTTTCCTCCCACATCCCAAATATGTGCTCTTAGGCTGATTGGCAGAACAAATTCTCCCTAAATTGTCTCAAATTTGGTTCCAATGCATAGATCTATAAACATAGACAGGGATCATGGGTAGAAGTGGGAACATCGAGGTGGCGGTGCGGGCTCGTTGGGCCGAAGGGCCTGTTTCCGTGCTGTTTTGTTCTTTATCTTTATTCTGTGAATCTAGTCCCAGTCACCAGAAATAATTCCTTGTGAGTTCTTTTGTATGTTCGATTCCTGGATGTCCTTCGTGAAGTTAGTCCATTATGACACCTCAAACATGGAGGAATGATTACTTGGATTCCCCAATAACAGTACTCTGTTTTGTAATGTTAACTCATTAAGTTTGAATTCTTGATTCCTCCTCTGTTTATCCAATGATATTCCTTTCAAAATCTTGTCCATGACCTTTCCCATCACTGGATCTGATCTGGTGCGTCTTTTCACTTGAGACACTGTAATAGGTACATTAGCAACTTAGGAAAAGTACAAGATGTTCACATGATTCTCCTGTGGTTCAGCTTTGTTCTGAATTGGTAGACATGATAGAATATCGGTTTTTCATATGTTGTTCAGACCTTCTGTATTTAATCTTATAATTATGTGCTAATAAATTGAGGGACAATCTCTTGCAGCTAGAGATGGTATTCCTATGTTTAAACCAAAGATAATTGTCAAAGGCCTGTGATCTGTTAACGAGGCAAAATGTCTTCCAAACAGATAGTGATGAAATCTCTCGATTCCAAAAACTATACTTAGGGTTTCTTGTCCAATTGAGCATCATTTTGTTCAGCACTTGTCAATGTTCTCAAAGTGAAAGCTAATCTTTCAACTCCATTAAATGAGAAACAGCTGCACCCACCCTATTAGGCAGTGTCACGCGAGTTGGATTTTTAAATGAGAATAGAAATGAACAAAGTCTTCCAATTTTGTGAGCATATTTTTGACTTCATTATGTCTTTTTTCCAAATCTATTATTGGTTCATACATAATGATGTAGTTTTAATTTGGTAGCAAGATTTGGGATAAATTTTCCATTGTAATTGATGAATTCTAAAATAGATCTCAGTTGTGATATATTCTGCAGTCTAGGTGCATCTAAAATCACAGTCAGTTGCTTAGCTTCCTTGTGAATCTATTCTGATCAATTACATGGCAAACATAGCTTATTGCTGATCTGAGAAATTTGTGTTTTCTTTCTTCACTTGAAGATTGTACTTCTCTACACGCTCCAGTGTTTCTTCTGAATTCTGTAAATGTTCCTGTTCATCTTTCCCTATGATTAAAATGTTGTCCAAATGACATTGAGGCCACTTAGGATGTGACTCAGTTCCACCTGCATTTGAAGGTATGCTTGGGAAAAGTCTATATTACTGAACTGCTAACTCCCAGACAATCCAGTGAATAGATCCCCCATTACTGGTAAGGGGATACCGGTCAACAGTACCGGATTTATCGTTGTTTTGAAATTCTTATAGAATTGTCTGATTTAATGACAGGGACAATTAGAGTTGCTCAATTGCTTGTGGTTACAAATTTGATTACTCCATCTTTTCAAGTTCTATTTCAACTTTAGGATAGTCAGTGTAAGGCATAGTTCTTTTGTCATTTTGGGTCACTATTAGGTTTAATCTTAAATTGTGCCTCGACTTTTATCATTTTCCTTGAAGCATTTTCAAATAACTTCCTGTATTCTTCTAAGATTTTCTGTAATCTATTCTTTCCATCAATCAATTGGTTAAATGCTTGGCAATTTAGTTTGATTTTGTTTAATCATGCTGTTCTGTAAAGTGCAGGAAAACTTCCTTTCACAACATGTAATGGCAATTTTTCAGATTGACTATTTGTTTCAACCTGCACCATGATATAACTTGTCACTGGAACCATTCCATGTAAACTCTCAGGACAGGAAATTCTGAGTATAGTTTTTGGAATCAAGAGATTTCGTCATTATCTGTAATGGTACATTCTAGAGATTTTGTTGATATATATGTCAGAGATAAAAAATATGGTAGCTCCCATATCTACTTTCATTTTTATTTTGTTCCCATTCTGTTTCAGTTAGACCCACAATCTCTGTGTATTGCCTTGTATCTATAGTACACCAAGTTTTAGTTCCTCTATCTCTGTCTACATATGTATCTTCTTGGGAAATTTCATAGCTTTCAGTTATTCTCTAGACATTTCGTGTAAATTTGGATATATTCTTGTTTATCCTTGTTTGAGGATTCTATATGGTCCAACAAGGTTTACCAGGATGTTGCCTGGTATGATGGGTAGGTCTTACGTGGAAAGGCTAAGTGACTTGAAATTATTTTCATTAGAGAGAAGGCAGCTAAGAGGTGACTTAATTGAGACATAAGATGATCAGATGGTTAGATAGGGTAAATAGTGAGAGCCTTTTTCCTTGGATGGAGATGGATAACACGAGGGGACATAGCTTTAAATTAAGGGGTGGTAGATATAGGACGGATGTTAGAGGTGGGTTCTTTACTTAGAGGATAGTAAGGGCGTGGAATGCCCTGCCTGCAGCAGTTGTGGACTCGTCAAGTTTAAGGGCGTAAAAATGGCCAGTGGATAGGCATATGGATAGCATTGGAATAGTTCAGAATAAAGGATCATAAAATTGATTCCATTGGTCGGCACAACATCGAGGGCCGAAAGGCCTGTACTGCGCTGTAATGTTCTATGCTCTAACACCCCTTGGTTATATGATCTTTTTTGCCACAGTTGCGATATTTGTTCTCGACACCAACATTCCCTGTGAAGAATGCCCCACCTGCGTACACTTATGGCATGCTTGTGTGTTGATAGATACTGTTTCCACAGTATTATTCTTGTGGATTTAGCCACCAGCCTAAAGTTAGTGGCCAACTCCATGGGCACTGCTAGCTCACCAGCAAGTTTTACTGTTAACGAGCATTTGGTGAACAATTGTGTTTGAATAGCTTCATTTCAAAGTCCACAAACAAATCTGTCTCAGAGTGTCTTCAAGGATCAGGCCAAATTCATTATTCTGTTAGTTTCCGTAGTACAGATTTATATTTGTGGAATATTTTCACCTTCATCTTGGCTCTGTTGATGAAATCTAAATCTTTCCGCTATGCTTAAAGCTTTGGGCGAGAAGTGTTCAAGAGTCTTAGTCAATTCTTTGTATGTTTTTGAACCAAGTTTAGCAGGAGGAACAAGATTTTATAATAGGTTTTCCACTCTATTACACTCAGGAAAGTCACTATTTTAATTTCATTTGGTATCCTGTTTGCAGCAAAGTGTATTGAAATCTCTCTTCATAAATACTCACATAATACCATCTGCTTCTGCCATTGCAGTTATCAATTCTTAATTTGTAATACTTTCTTTAATTTTTCTTCTTCTTAAGAGCATAGAAGACTGCACACAAACAGGTCCTTCAGCTCACGAGTTGCGCCGATCATACTCAGGTCTATCTATAACTCTCAATCCCATTAAATCCATGTACTCATCCAGACGTCTCTTAAAAGACCCCAATGAGTTCGCCTCTACACCACCGGCAGTAGCCGATTCCACTCGCTGAGTGAAAAACTTATCCGACATCTCCTCTGTACCTGCTCCTCAGCACCTTAAACCTGTGTCCTCTTGTAGTGACCCTTTCATCCTGGGAAAAAGCCTCTGAGGATCTACCCAACCTCTTAACATCTTATAAACCTCTATCAGGTCACCTCTCATCCTTCGTGTCTCCAGGGAGAAAAGACCGAGCTCCCTCAACCTATCCTCATAAGGCATACCACCCAATCCAGGCAACATTCTTGTAAACCTAAATCTTGTTTGATTTATTTTCTCTTCCAATCTAATTTGTATTATTTCAAAGAACAAAACAGCACGGGAAACAGGCCCTTCAGCCCAACGAGTCCGTGTCGCCACCCCGACATTCCTACCTCTACCCATGATCCCTGTCAATGTTTATAGATCTATGGATTAAAAAGCAAATTTGAGACAATTTAGGGAGAATTTTCTTTTCTTTGTTCTTTAAAATGTTCTTTTTTTTTTGGACTGTAGCTTGGAGAAAACATTTTCTACTTGTTTTTTTCAAACCTCCTGTTTCAAAACTAGGAGATTTTAGCTTTAGTTCTGCTTAAACTTGGTTATAATTGTGTTATTTGTTTTCTTTATTGAGTAGTGAATATCCAAAAAGTAGTTTTTTCTCTCTCTCTCTCACTGAGTTGAGGACCTGATGCTGTAACCTGCCATGTATGGAAGACAGCTGCTGGAAAAAACCTCCCCAGCTTGAGTAAGTGAAGCTGTTTCTACATAGCCTACACTCTTATTTTCGCCCTTTGTTTGTTTTTGTGGAGCCCACTGATTTAAAATAATCAGTTAATATCACTGGCGACATGCTGGCTGAAGAAATGTTTTATCTTTTCCTGCTCCGACTCTGAGAACTTTCAAGGTTGCAGTGAAGTTAAAAAAAAAAATTAGAGAATGGTCCAGAGTGCTTTTTATCCATTTTAAAACTGACGTACACCCTTAGCGAAGGTTATAAATCCATTTCCAACGAACAGATTCATTACACTTCAGTTGATGGTGGAATGGTCTGAAAATAAATTCTTAACTGAAGGCCCAGGTCTGAATTATTTTCTAACAATTTTCACCATCTTTGTCACCAATTTTTTTTCTTTTACTGTTGTGTATTAAAGTGGTCAGCTCACTGTAACAGCAAAGATAAAATAATAAAAAGGTTGCCATGAGATGGGTTATTTAACTAGTTGATGGGTGAAGCTTTATTAGATAGGTGCTGCTTGCTCACAGTCCAGGATGGAAGAGAGGAGAAAAAAAATCTCCCAAATGCCTCTAATGTCACCAAGTAATCATGTGACACACTACATAGCGTTGTATTGGTTTACTTCTTTCTTTCACTGAGGTGTTAGCTTGGTTAATGCACTCAAGTTCCTGGAGTGGACATGCACTCAAAGAGGATGGTACCCAAGTCCGACATTAGACACAGCATAATACATTAGGGGAATGTCCACAAAGCAGTTTCCTCAATTCTAGTTCAGTTCCTCAGAAAGGATTTATTCAGCTGGAAGTTCTGGAGTAGAACAGGCTATCTTTATACACATTATAATAAAAAGCAACAATTGTGTAGGAGTTCACTATCTGTATATCTTTAGATCATGCATCTTAAATACAAACAGAAAGAAAGAAAATAACATTCAAGCATCAGGATAAAATAAAGTAACATGATGAATTTTATGAGGATCAATAATAGATATGATGATTGGGTAGAAAACTGAGGGAAGTTTGAATTGTTGCCTCATGAGACAACAATCCAGCCTCTTTCAGCTGTACTAGGCATCAATCAGCATTTGTATCCAATCCAATTAAATTCTTTTCATTGCATTGTTTCATGGCTCAAAAAGCTATGAAAAGTTGCTTCAAAAATTCAATTTTTGTAATTGATGGGAAGATTATTCGTTGCAATATCTACTTGTTATATTACCTTGAGGAATGTTGCTGTTTAACAGTATTGGATTTCCATTCGCTTTGGTCACCAGTCCCTTCTCATCAAATGTCACCTTCAGATATCCAAGGTATTTTCCGTAAGCATAGGCCTGTACCACAGGAACATTTCTGCCATCATCTGAATGTACTATGTAGGGGTAAGGACCAACTGGCATATCATTGGAAGGAGCCTTGCCTGTTGGGTTAAAACATACAATGTAATAAGTAGAGAAGATAGGCAAGGACCAATTTATTTGCCTTAGTCATAGAATTGTCCAGCACACTGAGCTGATCAAGCCTGTGTTGGTTCATTGGAAGAACTCAAATATCCCAACACTCTGCGCTCTCCCAAAGTTCTGTAAATTTTTCCATTTCAACATAGATCCAATTCCCTTTTGAAAGTTATTGATGAATCTGCTTTCATCATCATTTCTGGAAATGCAATCTTGACCATAAAACTGTAAAAAAACAAAACAAAAAAAAACACCCAACAAATTCTCATCTTCTCTGCCTATTATTTAAAATCATCCTCGAGTTACCAATTGCCTTCTCGGTGGAACCATTTTCTCTTGATCAAAACCCTTCATTTTCTATTCAATCTCTTTTTAACCAGTGCTTGAAGAAAAACAATCGCAACTTCTCTAGCCTCAACACCGAGTTAAAATCTTTCATCCCTGGTTCCTGTTGAATCAATCTGCTCTTGTACTCAAGGCTTTATCCAGCCTAAAGTATGGAGTCTTACACTGGACCAATAAATAGCTTGGGTCTAATTAGTGATTTGTAAAGTTTTAGTAAAATGTTCTTGTTTCATCTATTGTTTAGATGTATAAGGGTGAGGATTCTGATTGCTTTCCTCAATGCCTGACAGTTATTTATTCCCTGATTTGATCCTTCAGTTTTTTTTTATTGGCTGTGGAACTAACAATTCCCTGTAACCATCAGGAAAAAGAACAAAGAACAACGCATGGGAAACAGGTCCTTCGGCCCAACGAGCCCATGCCGCCACCCCGATGTTCCCACCTCTACCCGCAATCCCTGTCCATGTTTATAGATCTATGGATTAAAAACCAATTTGAGACAATTTAGGGAGAATTTGTTTTGCCAATTAGCCTAAGGGCACAAACGATGGAAGAATTGCATGATATTCCAAAATCTTGCACAGCCAGTCAAATACTTCAGAATAAATTATAATGTAGGAAACATGGCAGCCAAATTGCATCCAGCGCAATCCCTTAAACAACAATATAATAATGACAATAAAAACCCATAGCACAGTGAGCAGCTTGGAGCCTGAACTCTAAGTTGAAGTCCCACTCCAGGGCCTGATGTTGGCCAATGAAGATGCATTTATACAGCCAAATAGCAGAAACAAATTGAAGTCTTATTATCACTATTTATAGCCCCAGGTTACAACATGCATTGGAAAACGTGCATTGCCTCAGCAATTCCAATTCCTGGGAAGCTTATTAACTGGAGCAGATCATTTTAATGTCAAAAGCACAGAGTTTGATCTCCATTCCAGCTGGGGTAGATCCAGGGAGTCTTTCCTTGTCTTACCCATAATGCAGATCAGACCTTTATTCAGGCAAAGGACAAAGAAAATTACAGCACAGGAGCAGGTCCTACAGCTCTCCAAGCCTGCACTGACCATGCTGCCTGACTGAACTAAAATCCCTGACCCTTCTAGGGACCATTATCCCTCTCAAAAAACATCTCTGTTTTCGGTGGAGGGATAAATATTGGTTAGAAGCTAACTGCTTTTCTCTCTGGGATTAGGAGAGAGAATATTTGGTCATTTATTTCTAATATTGTCACTTTTGTTTCTGTTGCAGCAGCAACAATTTGAAGTTATCTTTATTACATGATGTGTGTTGGGAGTGGATGAGCAATTGATATCAAGGTACTGATTCTCTTAAAATGGGGCTGAAGTAAATGAAGAAACAGCATCATATTAAAACCACAGGACAAAACAAACAAGTCAACTTTTCAGCAGCACCCAAGAGTTGGATTGAGGGTTTTATCGATTCTATTGAACCACAATTGTTCATCTTTCTGACTCCTCAAAAGGTACATCCACTCTTCCTCTTTCCCAAATAAAGGATCCAGATGTGAAAACAAATTTCATAAAATATTATAATCTGATTCAAATTATCACAAGTTACATTTTTTTGACAATGGGTCAAATGTTTTTGGAAAATAGCATGTGAATGATGCTGCAAATTATCGATGAACTAATCAACCAGTGAACTGGAGAAATGGAGATACATATGAGTTAGGAGAGGCAATGACCTAGTTATACTATCCTTAATCCAGAAATTTAGCTGGGGACCTAGGTTCGAATCCCACCACTGCTGAAAAATATCTGGAATTAAGAATCTACTGTTAACCATGAAACCATTGTCAGAAAAACCCTTCTAGTTCACTAATGTCCTTTAGGAAAGGAAGCCTACCATCCTTACCCAGTCTAGTCTACATGTGACTCCAGAGCTATTGTAACGTGATTACCTGAAGGCAGTTGAGAGTCAACGAGGGATGCTGGCAAGCCAGCAACGCCCATGTCCCACAAACAAATGTATGTGTGAAGATGTTATTACTTTTCGTATTTTTAGGGTTAAGTGTGTGTGTGTGGGAGAGAGAGAGAGAGAGAGAGAGAGAGAGAGACAGACACACAGTGAGAAAAAAAAGAAATTGATTTAGTCAGAGAAGTGATGAGAGGAACGCACCCAAAATAAACGTAGCCAATGGAATTTTCTACAAGTGGTTAAACCAGTAGGATCTGGCACTGGAAAATAAGGGATGATTTGAACTTATTGTTAAATCTGGAAAAGATCATGGTTGATTTCTTGGTCTCTCAGCTGTGAGACTGGAGAATTTGGTGCTCAGCCAAACGTCTGTTTACAACCTCAGCTCCGCAGAATCCCAGCCACAGATGACGTCAATAAGTAAAGCAAGGTTATTACGTTTTATTTTACCAAAAGTGGGAGCAGTAGGGAGAACATAATAGATTTTGATTTCCTGGGAAAGACAAGTTTCAAAGGAGGATAAGGATAATGGAATGAGAGGAAATAAGGAAAAAACTGGTTAAGGAGAGATGTGAAAACTGTGTTGGAGTGGCCATTTGAGAGCTCATGGAGATTATTCTGTGCTGGAAAAGTGATTAACCTTCTATCCAGTCCTGCCAGAAAAGTGTCTGCTTTTTCAGAAAGCAGGGTTTTATTTCAAAGCGATTTGAATTTCTACAGCAGAGAGGGATCTGAGAAACCCTGTAATACTTCTTCTCTGCAGTAACAGTGAGTTTGCCTTGTAGTCATACCACTGAACTTTTTAAAGTTAAACAGAAAGGATTGTTGTCTCAAGGGATGTTCATTTTGTGAATCTAATCAAGTAGGAAATCCTTTTTTTGGGGAATGTTCTGTAAATCTAATTTTAACTTTGTAAATGAAATCTTTTGTATTTAAGTTTTTTGTTAATAAGTGTTTTAATTTAAATATTCAAAATCCTAAAAAAAAGTTACAAGAATTTGTGGCTTCAAGATTCAGTGTAAATGTCCCTTTTCATCAATGAAAAAGAGTTGCGATATGTAGACTAGTTTCCACTTGGGATTTGGTCTGTATAGCAATTAACATGCACCAGATCGTAACACACGCACTTTGTAAAATGTTGTTAGCAATTATTAAAATTTCAAGTTTCACACTTTTTTCTACTTTTCCTTTCTTTCTCTCCTCTCTTTATGTATGTTTTCTGTACCTACTTCAACTTCTGTATCATCCTCTGTCTCTACTGGTACTCTATTTATTTTCCAATCCTTAAGCCTTGCTCTTTGCCCCATCTTGCCCCCAAAGTCCCAGAGGTCCCACTGCTCTTGACATTCCATTGTCAGCTCACACTTGCAGCAACTTGCTGGAAATATTTCCTCTAAGTTGACAGCTGAGAGAAATGTCTACCTAACAGCCCAATATAAATTGTACAAACATTGTGAATATTAAATAGCCTGTGACATTAGGAAGTGCAGGTGATATTAAAATTAAACAATAGTGATTATTTGAGGACAGACTCTTTAGGAATCTGGTGGCATGCCTGAAGAAAATGAACCAACTATGTCCACCTTGATGATCTGATATCTGAACTAGGTTAAGTCTAGGAAACTGCTGATGCTGTTTGGCCCACATAGGGCAGGAGACACATCACTATGAGCTTGGCGTTACTTGATTTAAGAGTCAGCTGTAGCCTTGCACATACAATTCCTAGGCTTTTGATTAGACTAAGTTCTATCAATTTGGGAAGGTTTGGTCCCAATTATCACTCCACATAGGGGAGAGAACACATTAACAGTAAGTCCACCTCTAACTTCATATTGGTTTGGAGACTGTTAGGTAGGAATGTCCTTATTCTTTTGGGGGCCCCCACACCTTCCTTCTTTGCAAGGGCTTGAAGTCACAGCCCACCCCCTGATGTGGCAACCTACCCACCAGTGAGGGCCACTCCCTCAGCTGCCCAGCCCTGGGGGTTGAGTCACCACTGTAGCTGACTCCTCTTGATGATCTGAGCTCACAAGTGTTGGTGGCTCAATGGCTAACTGGCTGCTGGTGCTGGCTTTATCTGGCTTGCCCTAAGCTGGCGGCCTTATCCTCTCCGGTCCTGTTGCCGAGCGCTCCTCACTCTCAGCCCTGGCCTCTGGTCGAGTTGCCTTGTTGCTCTCCAAAAACGAGTTGGCGCCTGCTACACCCGCACATTTCCTGACTGCTCAGGTGGTGAGCCTTGACAATTGTGTGCACTCTGGGCTGGGTGCCTGACTGCTGTTGCTGGCTTCCTTTGGTCTTTAGCCAGTTCAAACACATGAAGTCCTTGGGTCTCCCTGGCCTGTTCTTGCCCTCTAAGTTGTTTAAAAGGCTGAGGGAGAGGGGAGCCCACTGGATGGTGAGCTCACAAACCCAAAGCAACAGGAGGTGGTGTTAGTGAGTAGTCCTGCCTGCTCAGCAGCCATGAATCTATGTGAGTGTGTGGAGCTGGGGTCGTAGCTCACAACTGCTCACCTCTTACTCAGGTGGCTGGACCTTGACCCTCGCTGACCTGGTGTGCTCCTGGCAGGGGCACAGTCAGGTTCCACGGTTAGGGGGAGCAAGCACAAAAAAAAGCACCATGATGCATTCCAAATAATTTTAAAATTCATTATACAAAATAAAAAATGTATTTAAAATCAAAACATAATAAAAACACGTTTAATTATTTTACATTTTAAATGTAAAATGAAAACGAAATAATATGAAAAAGGTATGAAGCAACTACAACAGCCTCTTTTGTTTAGACTTCATTCTAGCAAAGTTATTACTTTATTATAATCTACCTCAGTAGCCAATTGTCTTTCAATGGAGACCAAAGCTAACCCAGACCCAGGTTAGGATAATCACCAAATCTATTTACTCACCCAATCTCAGCTGGTGATGTCTGTCAGTGAGGGATATTTGATCTTGACTGCCCGTTCATTGCAGTGGCTGCATATTTATGTCCTTTGCAGCCTCTGCAATTACCCTCGTGATTGCATTCCCTCTTGGGAGATTGTGCGCCTTCCTCGCTACCTGAAGTCCCTGCATCTGTATCGCATCCTGCAACTGCAGTGCACAGATCGAGGACTTCAGATCTCGAGAAGACATATGAGGGGCCTGTGATGAACACCTCTTTGACAGGGCGCCACTTTTGAACAATGTGCTGAGGGGGAGCGGTTGTTCCCCCCTGCTCCCTCTCTAGCTACAACACTGGCTACTGGCTTTATCTGGCTTACCCTGGCCTCTGCTCTCAACCTAAGTTGATGGACTCATCCTCACCAGTCTGGTTGACATACAGTCCTGTCTCTCAGCCCTGACCTCTGGTCATGTGGTGTCGCTAATTCCCAAAATCCACACAAATTCCGAGCTACCAGACTCTGATTGATGTTCCCACAGCAATCTCTCGGTATTGAACCAGGGCTCTGCGTTGCAGTGCTGTGTGCTTCATTGTAAGTCCATCTCTCGGAACAAAGGATCATTTAGTTTCCGTTCGAATAGATCGTGATTATTTCTCTACCCAAGTTCCAGAAAGGAAAAATCTACCCATCTCAGTTTAGACATTTTCAATTGAACTAGCCTCAAAAGCTTTTTGGTTAAGAGAGTTACAATTTTCCAAAACCCTTTGAACGAGGGTTCTCACATCAGCCCTGAGTAGCCTAACTAACTTAAAATTTCTTTCACCTTGTCTTGAACTCACCCACCAGGGAAAAATAGTTTCTTCTTATCAAATCCTTTTTGACACTACAATTGGTCACACTATCTAAATTAAGTTTATAAACAGTAAGAAGTCTCACAACACCAGGTTAAAGTCCAACAGGTTTATTTGCACTGCTCCCTGACATGTGATTCACCCAAAGCTCATGATTCCAAATAAACGTGTTGAACTTTAACCTGGTGTTGTGAGATGTGCCCACTCCAGACCAATGCCAGCATTTCCACAACATAAGTTTATCCAACCTCCTTTTAGGTAAGTTCTTACTCTGACGAATCTGTATTGCATTCTTTCCAAGGCAAATGTATCCTTCCAGATTGTGCTGAATGCAGTTCTAAATCGAGTTTGATCAGAGCCCTATACAGCTGTAACAAAACTTCCACTTCTTTTTATTCCATTTAAAATAAACGCAATCTTCCAGTAGCCTGCTGAATTAATTTTTTTTTAATACAACTGTCCACTGGCTTTATCATATGTCTGGGGCTCAAGACCTTGTTGTTTCCTAGCTTTCCCAGTTCCTAGCTTCTTGACAATTAGAAAATAATCTCTTTTGCTAGCCCAAGAACTTCCCATATTGAATTCATTTGTGATGTTGGGTTGCAATGCATGATAGATATTTGACTGACTTAAGGTAGATTGGATACAATGTCAGGGTGCAGAGGTGAAGAAATTCAAGAAGCTTCAATAGAAAGTCTCAAAAGAGAATTTATGTTAATCTTGAACGTGATTAATTTGCTGGATGGAAAGAGTATGACTGAGAATGGGACTAACAGAACTTTTTCAAGCCACTGTCCCTAGTGCAATGCACAAAATAGCCTCCTTCTATGCTGCAAAATTTTCAAACTTTGACAGAACTGATGGGAGTTGTTTTAGATGTTTACCTGTGTAAAGAAAAGTATTGGTATGTCCTCCCACTACAACATCAACCCCTTTCACTTTCTTTGCAATTTCTTTATCGGTTTTGAATCCTGCATGACCCAGGGCGATAATCTTGTTAACCCCCAGAGCTGAGAGTTTGTTTACTTCACGTTGCACTGCTTCAATCTCATCTTCAAAGATTAGATGTGGACCTGGAATATATAAATGAAAAATTAATTGTTGCCCACTTCAAAGCTCCAGTAGACAGTGAAGCTCAGTTTCAATCAGTACCTACCCGGACTTGAAAGTACTGGTGTTTCTTTGGTGGTGTATCCAACCACACCAATCTTCTGCCCATTGACTTGAAGGATTTTATAAGGAAGATAATAACCGCTGAGTTTTTGGGATAAGCTTTGGTCTGCTTTGATATTTGCACTCAGCACTGGGAAGGAAACGTTCTTAAGAAAGGGGCCCAAAAGACCTTCCACGCCATTGTCAAATTCATGATTGCCCAGAGCCTAAAGAACACAACACCGATCAAGTTACAAAGTTAAAACAAGGACAAAACCATACATTAAAATTGTTCAGCCTTAACACAGTCTGCTTTGTGATTACATTGCTCAATCTGTTCAATTTAAACAGTGAGTGCAAATGGAGACAGGGAGCGAAATCTGTTTCAATTCTATCTTAATTTTACAGTTAATCACAAACAGAATGACCTGGAAGGGAAATAAAACACAGTTTGGGTATGGTGTCACCCTAGGTTCTGGCCAAGATGACACAGAAGGATGAATCAGCAGTGGGAAGCTAAGTGGACACGGGAAATTAATATGGCATGAAGCCAAATACCAGTTTCCTGATGTTTGGTTAAACTTTAGCGATTATGTTTGTTTCTTGATACTTTATAGATTGGCCAAGATCACTGACGAACAATTCTGGAAAATCTTTTTGCATGCAGACAATGCTCATTAAAAGGCCATCTCCCAGGAATTAAATTCCCCTCCAAATTAAAATTCCCTGCCAGTTAGAAATTAGAATGTTCATATTCATGACTGCGCACAAGTTGTGACCACCTGGTGAGACTGATTCCACCCATTAACAGTGTTGCCGATGCATTGTCCACTTGAAAGTTTATTTATTAGTCACACATAAGGCTAACCTTAACACTGCAATGAAGTTACTGTGAAATTCCCAGAGTCACTGCACTCTGGCGCCTGTCCAGATCATTGCATCTGTGATAGGAAACCCAAGCACCTGGAGGAAACCCAGGTAGAACTTTGATCTGACTCACTGGATATGGAATCCTTGGCTGTGATTTTCTGGCATGCCCGGTACAGATAGTATTGGGGCGGCAAATTGTGGGTGAGGAGTTTAGCACATTCAACTCTGATGCCAAACCTCGCTGCAATCCTCCCAGCTAGCACGCCCAAACGTATCCTGCCCATTGAGGAGGAGAACCATATTTAAACATGTTTAGTCCATCCAAGGCTGGATTCTCCCTGCTCCCTGGATTCCCTGACCCATGAGTACAATGAAAACCTGGCGAGAATCACTACTAGTCTCTACAAATGGAGACCAGGTGTGGTGGCCATGCTAGAAGGCTCAGAGGCTATTGAAGCGCCCCCCCAACCACCACACCCCGGGTGGTTGGGGATATGGCTGGACAGTGCCAACCTGGTAGTTTCGGGAGAGTGAGAGCAGGAATAGTATGAGGTGGAGGTTGAATACGTGGCTGAGGGACTGGAGCAGGGGGCAGGGATTCCGGTTCCTGGATCATTGGGACTTCTTTAGGGGCAGGTGTGACCTGTACAGCAAAGACGGGTGGCACCCGAATCCCAGGGGGACTAATATCTTGGCGGGAAGACTGGCTAGGGCTACTGGGGGAACTTTAAACTAGAAAGGTTAGGGGGAGGGAATAGTGATGTGGAGACTGGGAACAAGGAAGTTAACTCTCAGGTAGGGAAGGATGAGAGGCAGGATGAGAGGCAGGTTAGACAAGTGGGGGAGAAGGGAAATGTCCAGTCTGAGGGACTGAGCTGTGTCTATTTTAATGCCAGGAGTGTAGTAAATAAAGGTGGATGAACTTAGGGCATGGATTGCTGCTTGGGATTGTGATGTGGTGGCCATTACAGAGACTTGGATGTCTCAGGGGCAGGACTGGGTACTACAGGTCCCGGATTCAGATCCTTCAGGAAGGACAGGGAGGGAGGCAAAAGAGGTGGTGGAGTGGCACTGTTGATCAGGGACAGTGTCATGGCTGCAGAGAAGGTGGATACCGAGGAGGGAATGTCTACGGAGTCTCTGTGGGTGGAAGTTAGGAATAGCAAAGGGTCGGTGATGTTGCTGGGTGTATTCTATAGGCCGCCCAATAGTGACAGGGAAGTTGAGGTGCAGATAGGGAAACAGATACTGGAGAGATGTAGAAATAACAGAGTTGTTGTGATGGGAGACTTCAATTTCCCAAACATCGACTGGAATATCCCAAGGGTAAGGGGTTTGGATGGGGAGGAGTTTGTTAGGTGTGTTCAGGAGGGTTTCCTGACATAGCACGTGGACAAGCCTACGAGAGGAGAGGCTGTACTGGACCTGGTACTAGCTAATGAACCAGGACAGGTGATGGATCTCTCGGTAGGAGAGCATCTTGGGGATGGAGATCATAATTCTATCTCCTTCACCCTTGCATTGGAAAAGGATAGGATCAGGCAGGCTAGGAAGGTGTTTGTCTGGAATAAGGGGAAATATGAAGACATCAGGCAGATGTTGGGGCGAATAAACTGGAAGGAGGTGTTCTTGGGGAAAAGCACAGAAGGAAGGTGGCAGATATTCAAGGAATGCTTGTCTGGAGCTTTGCACGACAACGTTCCGGTGAGACAAGGAGGTTTTGGTAGGACGCGGGAACCGTGGTGCACGAAGGCTGTGGTGAACATAGTCAGGAAGAAAAGAAAGGTGTATAAAAGGTTCAAAGAGCTAGGAGATGTTGGGGATCTAGAGAAGTATAAGGCTTATAGAAGAGAGCTTAAAAAGGAAATTAGGAGAGCCAGAAGGGGTCATGAGAAGGCCTTGGCTGGTAGGATTAAGGAGAATCCCAAGGCCTTCTACAAATATGTGAAAAGTAAAAGGATGAGAAGAGAAGGGATAGGACCTATAAAAGGTGAAGGGGGAAAAGTCTGTATGGAACCGGAAGAAATGGCAGAGGTGCTTAATGAGTACTTTGCCTCAGTATTCACGGTGGAAAGTGATCTGGGAGGATGCACTACAAGTTTGTGGCAGACTGAAAAGATTGAGTATGTAGATATTAAGGAAGCGGATGTGTTAGAACTTTTAAATGCTATCAAGATAGACAAGTCTCCGGGACCAGATGGGATGTAACCCAGGTTATTGTGGGAGGTGAGGGATGTCATTGCAGAGCCCCTGGCGATGATCTTTGCGTCGTCGATGGAGACGGGAGAGGTTCTGGAGGATTGTGGATGTGGTCCCTATTTTCAAGAAAGGGAACAGGGATAGTCCTGGAAATTACCGACTGGTGAGTCTGACCTCAGTGGTTGGTAAGCTGATGAAGAGGCTTCTGAGGGACAAGATTTACGAGCATTTGGAGAAGTTTAGGTTGATTAGAAATAGTCAGCATGGTTTTGTAAAAGGCAGGTCGTGCCTTACAAGCTTAATTGAGTTCTTCGAAAAAATGTGACTGAACACATTGACGAAGGAAGAGCAGTGGACGTGGTGTACATGGACTTCAGCAAGGCATTTGACAAAGTCCCACATGCAAGACTTCTTGAGAAGGTGAGAGGCCATGGGGTCCAAGGGGCTTTGGCCTTGTGGATCCAGAACTGGCTTGCCTGCAGAAGGCAGAAGGTGGTTGTGGATGGCTCTTTCTCTGCATGGGAGGTCGGTCACCAGTGGAGTGCCCCAGGGATCTGTTCTAGGACCCTTGCTGTTTGTCATTTTCATAAATGACCTGGATGAGGAAGTGGAGGGATGGGTGAGTAAGTTCACCGATGACAAAGGTCGGTGGTGTTGTGGATGGTCTGGAGGGATGTCAGAAGTTGCAGCATGACATCGACAGGATGCAAGACTGGGCGGAGAAGTGGCAGATGGACTTCAACATGGATAAATGTGTTGTGGTCCATTTTGGCAGATCCAACGGGATGAATGAGTACACTATCATTGAACTTGTTGGCAAGTCCACTTGAAAATTTCACTTATGGTATCAGGCCCACTCCTCTCTCCTTTGAACCGAATATAAAATTCAGTCACATGATTAAGAGGATAAAAGCCTGGCACTGCCGGAATAGGGCCTGGATGGGACTGTGGTCAGTATATATTTGATGGGCCAAACAGTCAAGTGATTCTATGACTACTAGGTCTGGTATAGCCTGATCTCTGGTTGATTTCAAAACATATTGCTTTAAGAAACTATCCTCAAAACATTGTAAAAACTTGTCATCTAGTCTATTTTTCTCCATCTGACATTTCCAATCAGTGTGTAGGTTAAAATCTCCCATATGATTAATCACTATCCTTTCTGGAAAGCTCCAATTAATGCTCCACCCTATCACATGGTTATTGATAGGAGCCTGCACGTGACTCACAAATGACTTCTTGCCTTTATCAGTTCTTATCCGTACCATTTCTACATTGGCTTCCTGAACTTAGGTCATCCCTCTCTATGGTACAAACACCATCATTAACTAACACAGCCATCCTTCCACTTTTGCCTTGCTTTCTGTACCTCCTAAATTAGACCATCAATATTCAGGTCTAATCTGTGTCTTCAAGCAGCCATGTGTCCATAATCGTACTTACTTATTTCTATGTGTACTCTCAGTCCATCCTTTGTTTTACAAAGAACAAAACAGCACAGGAAACAGGCCCTTTGGCCCAGCGAGCCTGCGCCGCCACCCCAATGTTCCCACTTCTACCTGTGATCCCTGTCTATGTTTATAGATCTATAGATTGTCTCAAATTTGGTTTCAATTTAGGGAGAATTTGTTCTGCCAATCAGCTTAAGAGCACATCTTTGGGATGTGGGAGGAAACCTGAGCACCCGGAGAAAACCCACGCAAGCACGGGGAGAATGCGCAAACTCCCACAGGCCCAAATCCATGTATCTGCACAGCACATGTTCACTGAGCTGTTGTGTTGCCCATCAAATGGTCCAGGTCAAGCATACACTAACGACAAGCACGAGGATACTCTCGAAAGAAAAAATCCAAGAGCAGTCCTCTCACGACCCATCGCGTGTATGCCCCTTGTTAAACAACAAGGTGGACCAAAGCACTTGTAGGATAAAAACAAGTACATCAATATCATCATCTATTTACACATTTCCCAGGGACTCCCAAGGCTCATGATCCCTATTTTAAATCAATTTTCTATATCCTCCATTCCCATTCTGTTCATGCACCATCTAAGTATCTTTGAATGCTACTTGCATTGAAATATAGCTTTTAATTTTATCCCTTTATTCTTTTTATAACCTCCAGTCCAATTTGTTGATTTACTGTTGGATTTGAATTCTCTAGCGCTTTGTTAGTCTGTTTTTCATTTCCAGTAAAAATACTTTTTCACCTTTACCACATCTTCCCAAATTTGATTCCTTACCCACACTATTTTGTTTAGGACACTCCACACTTCCACCTTGCATGAACATTGGTCCCAGCACAGTGCAGTGGGGATAGTTTGAAACATGGAATATCGGATTTACCCATAATTTAAGTACATTAGGATGGCGATAAGTGTGTTGAAAGTATAAGATTTATTTATTTACAATACTGGGTCTGAGGGAAATGTTCTTTATTGTTACATAAAAGAAGAAATCAAGATCCTGATTTTCCCATCCTGACTGGCATGGTTTTTTGCACTTTGGGATGGGAGAATCATGCGTCGGCCATTTTGAGATTCACACGAGATCCTAATGCATGCACGTTTCTCATAGCAGGAAAACAGCTGCAGTCAGGAAAACGCTGGAAACCAGCAGGAAGAGTCTTTTTAAATGTATTTTAAATGCGATTATTGGGCCTGGTAGCCAATTCTCCAGGCCCAATTGCGTCTCCACCCTTCCAGGAGCATTTCACTCCAGCAGGTTTAGAGTAGCTCCCTTGTGGGGAACTAGCAGGAAACCTCGCTGGAGTGGAGTGGGCAATTGGAACCCCCTGGGCATGGACACCTGGCTGTGCCAGCCTGTGCCCCTGCCCAAGCCCAGGAGGCACCTTGGTATTGCCCATCAGGAATCGGCAGCATCGAGTTTTAATGAGATTCATGACTGTGATGTTGGCAGTGCTCAGAGTGTGGAAGATTCTTTACTGAAAAAAGTTGACCAGTTTTCTCGCCAAGTCAGCACTTTGGGAGAATCATCCTGCACCCCGCAATTTTTTTTCCCAGAAATAGTGTCATGCCCGTTGTTTAATCTTGTTGATAACTTTTAACATTGAGGATGGAATTTTAACTGTGCTGCATTGCTCCTGACAAACAGAAAAAAAAGTGGCCATCACCTTCACTCTTTATGCTGTTTCCCAAGCAATTGCCATTAAAATTTAAATGCTGATGGCTTGCATGTGAGATTGCTCAGTGCCATGAAAGCTATTGTGGTACTGTCAAGCTATTAAAAAAAAAGAGTCTCCTGGACAAACTGGGACCCTCTACATCACATCCACAACCTCCACTGACATTAACATAAGACGTACACAAAAAGGTGATATGGGTGATTTTCAAATTTAAATGTTAATACCAATTTTTCATGTGAATCATCGTTAGGTAAGGTTAGTTTGAGAACTTAATGTACTGATCTATCGTATGTCATGGTTGGCACTGATGATTAGGGGAATTAAGAGACATTCTTCATTATGGAAAATAATGATATGTCTTGGCATTTACTCTTTATTCATGTTACTTTGTTTATGGAAGTGTCCAATGTTTTACCCGGTCTTCGGTGAGACATAGTTGAGCCGGAAAGTTCAACTGATTTGCCCTTCAATACATTGTAAAGGACATGTCCAAAAGTACTCAGAATTCAAATGCGTGTGAATTCTCCCTACTAAGTGCTGTAAGGCCTCTGTCAGCCAACACCCTGAGACAGACCCAGTCCTTTAGGTCATTGATTTTTAACCTTGACTGACTGTTCCCAGCCACACCAGCATACTAGGTTCTTCCCTCTCCCACTGATGCCACCCTCTCTCCTCCCTCACATCCTTGTTCTATTCCTCTATGCCACAACTCCATTCTGCAATTCCCTCCTTCCTCACTACCCTTACCAAGCGTGACCCTCCACTGAAGCTGCCATCCTCTTGCCACCTCTTCCCCTGTGCCACACAGTTCAAAGAAAACCATTGACCTCTACATAAAACTGGCTGTTGCATGCCACTTTGAAATGAACATGAGCTGGGTGCTGCTATGAGATTCCCACATGCCACTAAATTTAGATTGAAGATACAACTTTATTAAAAACAATCCTAAGCTGATGAGATTCATTGCATGCAAATATATTCAGAGTACGAACATGCCAGACTACGAAATGAGGCACGACACACCAAAACCAGACCACAGGCTTAATCTCTGCATCTTGACCAGTTATCAGCAAATCAAAATTTCAACTCCTGCTTAATTAAGTCATCCCCTTTCCAGTCTCATGGGCTACATAAAACCCTTATGGCCTCATCCCATCCAAGTGCAAGTCCGTATAAAGGAACTGTGTCATGTGAAAATACCTTAATGATGACCTCTTTGACCTGTGAGGATCAGCCCTGACCAGCATTAGTGACTGCAAAAATCCTATTGCAACAGACATGTTTAAAAAAAAAGGAAGTCACATCATACAGGAACAACTACAATCTTCAGAAGATGTGAGTAATATATCATACTGTCTGAAGATCTACCCTTCTGACCGTGGAACTGAAGGAGGTCACATTTTCTGTAGTTTGACCAGATATAACAGAAGGGGAAGAAAGTTACTCATACTGTAAGTTTTAAAGTATAAGAAGAAAGACCAAGAAAAAGAAATCCTAAGTGTGCAAGTGATCCAGCTTTGTGGTCAAACAGTGCAATACCTTTGCACTGATGGTGACTTTGCTCCTGATTCAATTCTGTTTAAAGAGGCAGGAAAAGATTGGGAAGAATGAGAAATAACAGCAGTCAGCTGCACTGCAACTTCAATGGGATTGTACCAGCAATTCTAAGACATGGCAGCATTCAAACCAGCACAGGATATACAACTAGCTAGCCACAAATAGGCAATATCCTCCTAAATGGACAATTTTATTACTTAATTCAGTTGTTCATAAAAATAGATCACAGGAAGATATTTAAAGGGTTGGCAATTCTAAA
Organism: Sphyrna mokarran; assembly: GCA_024679065.1. Lineage (NCBI taxonomy): Eukaryota > Metazoa > Chordata > Chondrichthyes > Carcharhiniformes > Carcharhinidae > Sphyrna > Sphyrna mokarran. Next base: position 27,981,313 of record JAGIQG010000012.1, on the reverse strand, counting down.
GTAGTCATTTAGTCTGATGGGATGCATCCAATGCCTGAAGGAAGAATGAGTGAAAAAAAAAAGCCGAGGTTTTATAAGTGTGGTCACAAGTAATAATGTAGGAAATTCAACAGCCAAGTCACATATAGCAAGGTCCCACAAGCATGTTATTTTACCAATTATTTTAGTCTCCTGTTTTAAAGAAGGGTCGTTTGTTTTCTTTTGGTAATGCTGGTTGAATTGCTGCAGTCCATGTGGTGTAGGTACATTCACTGTGCTGTTAGGGAGGATACTCAAGGATTTTGACCTAATGACAAGGAAGGAATAGTGATATTTTCAAGTCAGGATGATGAGTAACTTGGAGGGAAACCTCCACGCAGTGATGTTTCCAAGTATCTGCTGCTCTTGTCCTTCTAGATGTTAGTGGTCATGGATTTGCAAAGTATTGACCAAGGAATCTTGGTGAGTTTCTGCACTGCATCTTGTAGATGATACACATGACTGCCACTGTTTGTTGATAGTGGAAGATGGCTATCTCTCCCACAAATACTCAATCAAGCGGGCTGCTTTGTCCTGGATGGTGTCAAACTTTGATTGTTGTTGGAGCTGCACACTCATCCAGGCAAATGGAGAGTATTCCGTCAGACTCCTGACTTTTGCCTTGAAGATAGTGGAGAGGTTTTGGAAGACTCAGGAGATGAGTTACTCGCTACAGGATTCTGAGCCTTTGACTTGTTCTGGTAGCCACAGTATTTAGATGATTCACAAAGGAGAGGGGCTTGTTGACAGCTCCTGTCTGAGGGAGCTGTGGACCAGTTGAGGGAAATATCCATACTGAGGGAGGAAATGTTAGAGCTTCTAGGTAGCATTAAAACTGATAAATCTCCAGGGCCTGATGGCATTTATCCCAGACTGCTTAGAGAGATGCAAGGTGAAATTGCTGGGTCTCTTACGCAAATCTTTGTCTCTTCCTTGGACACAGGTGAGATCCCAGAGGACTGGAGAATAGCTAATGTTGTACCATTGTTTAAAAAGGGTAGTAGGGATAACCCCGGAAATTATAGGCTGGTTGAGTTTGACGTCAGTGGTAGGGAAGCTGTTGGAGGGGATTCTTAGAGATTGGATGTATAGGCACTTAGAGCATTGCGATCTGATTAGGGATACACAGCATGGATTTGTTAAGGGGAGGTCGTGCCTTACAAATCTGGTAGAATTTTGAGGAGGTGACGAAAACGATGGACGAAGGGCGAGCCGTTGATGTCATCTATATGGCTTTCAGTAAGGCGTTTGACAAAGTCCCTCATGGGAGGTTAGTTGAGAAGGTCAAGGGAAATGGGATACAAGGACAGGTAGCTAGATGGATAAACAACTGGCTTGGTAATAGGATGATGTAGAGATGCTGGCGTTGGACTGGGGTAAACTCAGTAAAGTTTTGCAACACCAATTTAAAATCCAACCAATTTGATAGTAAATCCACGAGCTTTCGACACTATGTTGTGCCTTCGTCAGGCAAATGCAGTGTTCTGATCTGCAGAGGCACTCATATCCACACAGACAGTTACATACTGCTGATTAGAATGCGAATCCTTACATCTAACCTGCTATTCAAGTGTTAAAGTGGCTAACAATGTGTGTGAAGGGAATCCTGAGCATTGGTTAGAGAATTGTGTATTTTCTCCAGACAGCACAGTAAGTGAGGTTTTTTGCTAACCCAGGCAAGTTATGGGGGTTACAGATAGTGTGTCATGAAGCCAAGATCCCTGTTAAGACCGTCCTCATGTGTGCGGAACTTGGCTATCAGTCTCTGCTCAGCGACTCTGCGCTGTCGTGTGTCACGAAAGCCCCCTTGAAGAACATTTACCCGCAGGTCGGAGGCCGAATGCCCATGACTGCTGAAGTGTTCGCCCACAGGAAGGGAACTGTTTTGCCTGGTGATTGTTGAGCGATGCTCATTCATCCGCTGTCGTAGTGTCTGCATGGTCTCCCCAATGTACCATGCTTCGGGACATCCTTTCTTGCAACGTATTAAGTAGACAACGTTGACCGAGTTGCAAGAGTATGTACCGTGTACCTGGTGAATGGTATCCTCACGTTTGATGATGTCGTCCATGTCTATGATCTGGCATGTCTTGCAGAGGTTGCTGTGGCAGGGTTGTGTGGTATTGTGGTCACTGTTCTCCTGAAGGTTGGGTAGTTTGCTGTGAACAATGATCTGTTTGAGGTTGTGCGGTTGTCTGAAAGCAAGAAGTGGGGGGGTGGGGATGGCCCTAGCGAGATGTTCATCGTCATCAATGATATGTTGAAGACTCCGGAGAAGATGTCGTAGCTTCTCCGCTCCGGGGAAGTACTGGACAACAAAGGGTACTCTGTCCACCTTGTCCCGTGTTCGTCTTCTGAGGAGGTCAGTGCGGTTTATCGCTGTGGCACGTTGGAACTGTCGATTGATGAGTCGAGCGCCATATCCTGTTCTCATGAGGGCATCCTTCAGCGTCTGGAGGTGTCTGTCACGATCCTCCTCATCTGAGCAAATTCTGTGTATACGGAGGGCTTGTCCATAGGGAATGGCTTCTTTAACGTGTCTAGGGTGGAAGCTGGAGAAGTGGAGCATTGTGAGGTTGTCTGTCGGTTTTCGGTACAGTGAGGTGCTGAGGTGACCGTCCTTGCTGGAGATGCGTGTGTCCAAGAATGCAACTGATTCTGGAGAATAGTCAATGGTGAGTCTGATGGTGGGATGGAACTTGTTGATATCATCATACAGTTGTTTCAATGATTGTTCACCATGAGTTCAAAAGGAAGAAGATGTCGTCAATGTATCTAGTATACAACCTTGGTTGAAGATCTCGTGTAGTGAAGAAGTCTTGTTCGAACCTGTGCATGAAGATGTTGGCATACTGAGGTGTAAATTTGGTCCCCATGGCTGTTCCATGTGTCTGGATGAAAAGCTGGTTGTTGAAGGAGGCGCCACCGTCATACTGAACAGAATGGACTACTGTGAAGAAGTGTACCGACAACTAAACACTACAGACAGTTACCAGCAGATCCGACCAAAGAACACACTCGTCAACTCAACACTCTGATCAAAACCTTTTGATCTGGACATTGTGGTCCAAGATGAAGCGGATGAGTTGTAAAATTGCATCCGGAAACTGACAGTTGTTGGCATTGAGTACTGAGGCAGTTGCAGCAATACCATTGTCGTGGGGAATGTTGGTGTAGAGCGCCGAGACATCCATTGTGACCAGGAGTGTCCCTGGTTCAACTGCTCCATGCGTGCTGAGTTTCTGTAGGAAGTCCGTAGTGTCAAGACAAAAGCTGGGGGTTCTTTGTACAATGGGTTTCAGGATGCCCTCGATATAGTCGGAGAGGTTCTCACACAGGGTCCCATTGCCCGATACGATGGGACGGCTGGGTATGTTTGCCTTGTGTATCTTTGGGAGGCAGTAAAAATCTCCAATGCGGGGAGTACGTGGAATGAGAGTCCGGAGTGAGAATGAGAATGAGAGTGGAATGAGAGTACGTGGAATGAGAGTTCATGCACCCGGCTGGACACGTATGCCCAAGCCATCAGGAGGTGCGTGAACACCAGATTCATCAATCGTACTTACAAGACAGTCCCGAACATCACCCAAGCACAAAGCAAGGCCATCCGTGCTCTTAAGACCAACCGCAACATTGTCATCAAACCAGCAGACAAAGGAGGCGCCACCGTCGTACTGAACAGAACGGACTACTGTGAAGAAGTGTACCGACAACTAAACAATGTGAAACACTACAGACAGTTACCAGCAGATCCAACCAAAGAACACACTCGTCAACTCAACACTCTGATCAAAACCTTTGATCCGGACCTTCAGAACACCGTCCGGACTCTCATTCCACGTACTCCCCGCATTGGAGATCTCTACTGCCTCCCAAAGATACACAAGGCAAACATACCCGGCCGTCCCATCGTATCGGGCAATGGGACCCTGTGTGAGAACCTCGCCGGCTATATCGAGGGCATCCTGTAACCCATTGTACAAAGAACCTCCAGCTTTTGTCTTGACACTACGGACTTCCTACAGAAACTCAGCACACATGGAGCAGTTGAACCAGGGACACTCCTTGTCACAATGGATGTCTCGGCGCTCTACACCAACATCCCCCACGACGATGGTATTGCTGCAACGGCCTCAGTACTCAATGCCAACAACTGCCAGTTTCCAGATGCAATTTTACAACTCATCTGCTTCATCTTGGACCACAATGTCTTCACCTTCAACAATCAGCTTTTCATCCAGACACATGGAACAGCCATGGGGACCAAATTTGCACCTCAGTATGCCAACATCTTCATGCACAGGTTCAAACAAGACTTCTTCACTACACGAGATCTTCAACCAAGGTTATATACTAGATACATTGATGACATCTTTTTCCTTTGAACTCATGGTGAACAATCATTGAAACAATTGTATGATGATATCAACAAGTTCCATCCCACCATCAGACTCACCATGGACTATTCTCCAGAATCAGTTGCATTCTTGGACCCACGCATCTCCATCAAGGACGGTCACCTCAGCACCTCACTGTACCGCAAACCGACAGACAACCTCACAATGCTCCACTTCTCCAGCTTCCACCCTAGACACGTTAAAGAAGCCATTCCCTATGGACAAGCCCTCTGTATACACAGAATTTGCTCAGATGAGGAGGATTGTGACAGACACCTCCAGACGCTGAAGGATGCCCTCATGAGAACAGGATATGGCGCTCGACTCATCAATCGACAGTTCCAACGTGCCACAGTGATAAACAGCACTGACCTCCTCAGAAGACGAACACGGGACAAGGTGGACAGAGTACCCTTTGTTGTCCAGTACTTCCCCGGAGCGGAGAAGCTATGACATCTTCTCCGGAGTCTTCAACATGTCATTGACGATGAACATCTTGCTAGGGCCATCCCCACCCCCCCACTTCTTGCTTTCAGACAACCGCACAACCTTAAACAAATCATTGTTCACAGCAAACTACCCAACTTTCAGGAGAACAGTGACCACAATACCACACAACCCTGCCACAGCAACCTCTGCAAGACATGCCAGATCATAGACATCGACGACATCAAACGTGAGGATACCATTCACCAGGTACACGGTACATACTCTTGCAACTCGGCCAACGTTGTCTACCTAATACGTTGCAAGAAAGGATGTCCCGAAGCATGGTACATTGGGGAGACCATGCAAACACTACGACAGCGGATAAATGAGCATCGCTCAACAATCACCAGGCAAAACAGTTCCCTTCCTGTGGGTGAACACTTCAGCAGTCATGGGCATTCGGCCTCCGACCTGCAGGTAAAATGTTCTTCAAGGGGGCCTTCGTGACACACGACAGCGCAGAGTTGCTGAGCAGAGACTGATAGCCAAGTTCCGCACACGAGGACGGTCTTAACAGGGATCTTGGCTTCATGTCACACTATCTGTAACCCCCATAACTTGCCTGGATTAGCAAAAAACCTCACTTACTGTGCTGTCTGGAGGAAATACACAATTCTCTAACCAATGCTCAGGATTTCCTTCACACACATTGTTAGCCACTTTAACACTTCAATAGCAGGTTAGATGTAAGGATTCGCATTCTAATCAGCAGTATGTAACTGTCTGTGTGGATATGAGTGCCTCTGCAGATCAGAACACTGCACTTGCCTGACGAAGGCACAACATAGTGTCGAAAGCTCGTGGATTTACTATCAAATAAATTGGTTGGATTTTAAATTGGTGTTGCAAAACTTTACTTGGTAATAGGAGACAGAGTAATAGCGGAAGGGTGTTTTTCTAGCTGGAGGTTGATCACTAGTGGTGTGCCGCAGGGCTCGGTACTGGGACCTCTATTTGCAATATATATAAATGACTTGGAAGAGGGAGTAAGTGGAGTGATCAGCAAGTTTACAGACGATACAAAGATGGCTGGACTTGTGGATAGTGAGGAGCATTGTCAGGCAATGCAGCAGGACATAGGCTGGTAGCTTGGGCAGACAGAATTCAATCGTGATAAATGTGAAGTGATGCATTTCGGGAGAAAGAATGTAGTGGGGAGGTATATGATAAAGGGTAGACCTATTAAGAGTATAGAAACGTAGAGGGACCTGGGGGTGCAGGTGAACAAGTCTCTGAAGGTGGCAGAGCAACTGGAGAAGGTTGTGAAGAAAGCATATAGTATGTTAGCCATTATAGGAAGGGGTATAGAGTACAAGAGCTGCCCTTTAATGTTGCAGTTGTATAAAACACTGGTTAGACCTCATTTGGAATACTGTGTCCAGTTCTGGTCACCTTACTACCTGAAGGACGTGGAGACTCTGGAGAGAGTGCAGAGGAGGTTTACCAGGATGCTGCCTGGTATGGAAGGTCTGAGTTACAAGGAGAGATTAGGCAAATTGGGACTGTTTTCCTCAGAAAGACAGACTTAAAGGAGATCTGATAGAGGTGTACAAGATTTTGAAGGGGATAGATAGAGTAAACAGGGCTAAGCTTTTTCCTAGGATGGACTCTAATAGCACGAGGGGTCACAGGCTTAGGGTGAGGGGGGTAAGGTATAATTTGGATGCTAGAGGGAGTTTTTTCCACACAGAGGGTGGTGGGAGTATGGAATGCACTGCCAAGTAAAGTGGTGGAGGCAGGCACTCTGGAGATATTCAAGAAATACTTAGATGGGCACATGAACAGAATGGGAGTGGAGGGGTATAGAAAACTGATTTAAAATAGGGATCATGAGCCTTGGGAGTCCCTGGGAAGTGTGTAAATAGATGATGATATTGATGTACTTGTTTTTATCCTACAGGTGCTTTGGTCCACCTTGTTGTCTAACAAGGGCATACACGCGATGGGTCGTGAGAGGGCTGCTCTTGGATTTTTTTGAGTGTATCCTAGTGCTTCACGTCGTTAGTGTACGCTTGACCTGGACCATTTGATGGGCAACACGACAGCTCAGTGACTATTGCTGTGCTGTGCAGATACATGGATTTGGGCCCTGTGTCTGTGGGAGTTTGCGCATTCTCCCCGTGCTTGCGTGGGTTTTCTCCGGGTGCTCCGGTTTCCTCCCACATCCCAAAGATGTGCTCTTAGGCTAATTGGCAAAAGAAATTCTCCCTAAATTGTCTCAAATTTGGTTTTTAATCCACAGATCTATAAACATTGACAGGGATTGCATGTAGAAGTGGGAACATCGAGGTGGCGGCACGGGCTTGTTGGGCCTGTTTCCCATGCTGTTTTGTTCTTTGTTCTTTGATTAGTGCAATTCAGTTTCTGGTCAATACTAACATGACAAGAAACACCAATCTCTAACCTAACTTAGAGAGTGATAGGATTGAATCTCCCAGTCCCACCAGCAGTGGGAAGCTTGGCATGTGGGGGGAACTTAAATTGGCATATGATCAAAATGATAATGGGAGGATGAACTTCAGTAATTATGTTTGAGACTTTTAAAATTGGGTTTAAGCTTCTTACTTATTTAAAAGGACCAGCTCAGAATTAAGTTCCCCCTCCAGTTCCCTGCCAGTGAGAAATTACAATGTTCACATTCAGGCCATCATTTATTCCCTATCCCCAATTGCCCTTAAAGGTGATTGTGACCTGCCTTGTAGAACTACTGCAGTCCATGTGGTGTAGGCACACCCATAATGCTGTTAGGGAGGAAACGCAAGGATTTTGATCCAGTGACAGTGAAGGAACGGTGATATATTTCCAAGTACATTAGTGGCTGACACCTGGTGATCTTGACATTTTCCTTGACTAATGGTGAGTTGCTGCTGCTGCATCGTCCTCTTTGGATAGTGTCAGTCAATGTCAACCTATGCTTGAGACTAATTAGTGGCTGTGCAAATTGCATACAGAGTGACTAAGGAAGAGTTAGTGTGGAAGGATAAAGCAGTAGCTGGGCAAAGATGAAGGGGATTGTGCAGGATATCTGGGTCTCTTTTTAATATGATGCTTGGACCTTTAACTCCATGAAGTGGCTTCCTTCTGTTACGGCCACAAGAATGGGTTAGCTGAACAGTGCTAGATCGATTTCTGCTGGGCTGCCCATTCTGGCTTCCATGTCCACTATTCAGCTTCAACACCAGAATTGAAGATACCAGGCACAGAATCATTGAATTGTTACAGCACTGGAGGCCATTCAATCCATTATATTTGTGTTGACTCTGCAAAGGAGCAATTCACCTAGTGCCATTTGCCTGCCTTTTGCCTATAGCTCTGCAAACATTTCCTTTACAAATCCAATTTCATTTTGGAAGTCCCTATTTACCATGCCTCTACTTCACATTCATTGAGTGAAAAGGTTTTCTCTGCTCCCATTGGCAATCACTTTAAAACTTTTTTTGCTCCTCTGTCCAAACCTACATCATTCATGCTGTGAAAAATTACTGTGAAAATCCCCTAATCGACATACTCCAGCACTTGTTCAGGTACACCAAGGGAGAATTTAACATGGCCAATTCACCTAACCTCCACATTGTTGGCCTGCGGGAGGAAACCAGAGCACACAGAGGAAACATGCAGACACAGGGAGAATGTGCAACCTCAATACAGACAATGACCCAAGCCGGGTATTGAACCCAGAGTGGGTATTGATCCACTCTGTCAATGTGAGATGTGGATGTTGCTGGCTGGGCTAGCATTTATTATCCATCCATAATTGCCCTTGAACTGAGTGGCTTGCTAGGTTATTTTAGAGGGCATTTAAGAGCCAACCACATTGTTGTAGATCTTGAGTCACATGTAAGCCAGACCAAGTAAGAATGGTAGATTTCCTTCCCTAAAGGGAATTAATAAACCAAATGTGTTTTTATGATAATTGACAATGGTTTTATGGTCATCATTAGATTTTCTATTGTTGAATTTAAATTTGTTTTCTGCCACGACAGGATTTGAACCCAGATCTCAGAGGTCTCTAGATTACTAGTCAAGTGACAATACCACTACACCACTGTTTCCCATAAGATTTTCCAAGCTCAAACAAAAGGACTGCTACATAGGGTTGATTGTTGGGTATGAAAAAACTTGCAATACCTTCATCTCAAATCTTCTCTTTGCTTTTAAACCTTTGCTTCTAAGGAGAACAGTCAATTTCTCCAATCTAAGGAACTTAAGTTCCTCATTCCTGGAACCATCCTTGTGATTTTTTTCCCTGCACTCTCTCTGATACCTTCACATCTTTAAGCTATGGAGCCCAGAAGTCAATACACCAGTTGAGGTTGAACATAAATTCATTGCTTTTGTACTCTGTGTCTTTGTAGGTAACTCCTAGGATATTGTATTCTTTAACTGTGCTCTCAACTTGTCCTGACATCTTTGATGATTTATGCGTATAATCATCCAAGACACACTGTTCTGACATCTCCTTTTAGAATTGTACCCTTTTATACATTGCCTCTCTCCATTCTTCCTACCAAAATGAATCACTTTCAATTTTCTCCATTAAATTTCATCTGCCACTTGTCTGCCCAATGCACCAACCTGTTTGTCTTTTAAGTTCTACATTAGTTCCATTCTACCATGATAGGATAGTGAGGGGAAAGTAGTATGGCAGAGTACAACCCACTCAGCCTGTAAATGGCTGCTTTGCTATGTAGAATGGACACCTCTTACCACTTCAATCAGGTTCTTAAATTGCCACTTCAAGGCTGCAAATGACAAAGGTGGGCAGGTCACCTGACACCTCTCCTTCCCTTGGTAGTAGCACAGACACTGCTGCTATCATAAGACCTGATTTTACTATCTCTTCAATTGCCAGCCCACTTCCAGGAGATATAAAATTCCAACCTGTGTCTTGCATTACGACCAAAATTGCATTTATATGCAAGAGCCATTCGTCAAGATCCTCTCTGCCAGCGACACTAATGATGCAATTCTGTTTCAGAAATGGCAGCTTAATGATTAATCTGTTTATACATAATTTACATGGCTGTTGTTTCAGTCAATGACTTGTCACTGTGCAGTCACCTCATCTACTTAAATGAGGTGCTGAGGCAGCATAAGGCCCATGCTCATATGGTAAAATAACAGTAATTTTTTAAATTACCCCTCAACTGGCTCCTTAAAGATAATTGTCTGCTTGCTGCTACCAAGCAGGTAGCTATCCTAAGAAACCACTTGCAGAAAAGGAAGGAAATTGGGCAAGCTAAACAAGTGGGGGAAAACAGCCTCCACCTCCTGCTGAATGTTGGGTTCTTACACTCAGTTCTAGGCACCATCCATTCGGAAGAATGTCAAAGACACAGGAAAGATTTCTGTGCGTGGTACGAGGCATGAGAGGATATTCTCTCTATGCCAGGAAGACCAAGAGGAGATTTGACGAAGTGTTTAAAGTAAATAAAGAGTAAGGGATATGTGGAAAGGAGACTGTGCTGGAATGAAATAGAATGTGTGTGAAGTGGGAAATTGGTTCAAGTGGGAACTGCCTTTCAGCCTCCAGTGTTGGTGGTGGGTTTTCTTTCTTTATCTTCAAGCTGGCTGAGTGCAATTTTATCAGTATAAATGATCATCTAACTAAATAAATTCAACTGGACAAAAATGGCAGGGCAGGGTTGTATGCTGTGACTGCAGTATGTAGGAATCTGGAATGCAATCCCAGGACAGTCATATCTGCAGAAAGTGTCTGCAGCTCAGGCAACTTTGGCTCCAAATTGTTAAGCTGGAGTTTGAGTTGCAGGCACCATGTGGCATCAGGAATTGGGAGAGTTACTTAGATGCTTTGTTCTAGGAGACGACACCACCCCTTAGGTTAGGTAGAACCTCAGAGTTGGTCAATGGTCAGGGTCAGGAGGATGCTATTGAGAGTCAGGCAAGTTTGAGGATCCAGTATATAGTAATGTAGGAGCCTCAGCTTCTGACTTTGTCCAGCAAGTATGTGATGTTTGCTACCTGGAGAAAGAGAGGGAAGAGGATTGAGGTAGAAGGGAGCATAGATGGGAGGTTAGATACCGTGACCAGGAGCTCTGGAGGTTATGTTGCATGGTCAGTGCTAGGATTAAGGATATCTCATTGTGGAGTGTGAATGGGAAGATCCAGTTGTTGTTTTTCATGTGGGAACAAATGACATAGGTAGAAATGATGTTTGAGCAAAGAAAAATTGACTATTTAGGTACCAAATTAGGAGGTCAGAACATAAACAATACTAATCTCTAGATTAGTACCTGAACCCCTGCTAGCAGAATAAAGAATTAAAATGTGCAGCTCAAAGAGTGGTGTGGCAAGAAGGGGTTTCAGTTCATGTGGCATGGAAATATGAGCTATTGTGCTGGGATGGGTTTCACTTAAATTGTGCTGTGGTCAGTGTCCTTGTCAATCATATAAGCAGAGCTATGGATAAGGCTTTAATCTGACAGGTTGTGACTGTATGGAGTGGACATCTAGAAATGCAAAAAGGTTGAGACACCAGAACAGTCTAGCAATGTGCTTAAAGGCAGTGGGACACCGATTGGCAAAGGAAGGAATTTTCCCCATATGTTTCCAGAATGTCAGGCTCTGACTGAATCTCAGTTTGTAACTCTTCAGCTGCACAGCCCAGGTTTTAGTCCAGATTTTGAGCCTCTGATCAAAAAGGATTTCAGAAGGCATGGTTTATGCCATTGTGGAGCCAGCTTCAAATGGGGCAATCCATATATAAAAAAAGAGCTGCAGTGCTCCGATCAGCACATAATGAAACCTCATTCTCAAGGCCCACCACCCATAGACATGGAAGATCCCCATAAACAGATCATGGCCTTCTCCTCTCTCTCCTCCCCCAACCCTCATCACTAGCATCAACACTGGAGACTTCTCCTCCGAGAAACATAATGTGAACCTCGCTCCCCATGGGGCTTCCCAGAGAGTTCACCCTGGCACTACCGCTGGGGTCTATAATTATAGTGGCATGGCATGGTGGAATCCCCTCAACTGATTCTCATTTTCCAGAGTCTGTTGTAAACTTCTCTGATGTGACATCGTGTTGGCAAGGTATGAATATTCAGCAAAATCATGTGGCATGGGGGTATTGCTAAGTATATTACTCTGTATTTAAATGAGGTCCCTGCTCTTTGAGAATGTTCTACATTATGTTGCTTATAAGGGGCAAGGAAAATCAGAAAACAGGATCTTGCCAGCGGGAGTTGCCTTTCAATTCCTGTGGGATTTTCCCTTTCTCACTAATGGCTAACATTAGTCTAAAATTGGTCTTTTTGAGTTCGCCAAAAATTGTACATTGGCAATTAATGACATTGCAAAGAATAAAAGTAAAACATTCAAATTAAAGTTTTTTTTAAACCTGAATGTACAAGAATCTGCAATAAGACAGACGAACGAATAGCACAAATAAGGGTAAATGCTTTAGATTTACTCACCATTAAAGAAACATAGTTATAAGGTGATCAAGATTGGGAAATAAATATTCCAGGGGTACACATTAGTTCAGAAAGACAGTGGCGAAGGAGGAGGTAGCCCTAATAGTAAAAGATAACGTAAGGATATTAATAAGAAAATAGAATCAGTGTGGATGTTAAGATTATCAGGAGGAGTAATAATAAAGCAAAGCTAATTTATATCATCGTAAAACATCTACTGGGAAATAGTGATCTTAATACCATTGACCTCATTAAATATGAAAATGACATCTTCCAATCTCAAATAGGAATATTAATTTTAAACAAAGTGAATTATGTAGGTATGAGGGTTCGTCTTAATTGGGTGAATTGACTAAAAGGTATGGAGGTAAATAAAGAATGGGAAACATTTACAAAAAAACAATTCAAAATCTTCAATAAAAATACATTCCATTGGAAAAAAAGCCCCATCTGTCACTCACTCAAGAAGATAGTATTAGATTAAAGGAGATCATAATGTTGCAAAAACAAAGTATGATGACTAAAAGTGTTTTAGAAACCAGGAGGCCACCAAAAAAAGGTAAAATGTAGAATGAGAGTAAGCTTGCCATTAATATAACAGATTTTTTACCAAGTAAAATGGGAGAAAACAGTCAAAGTAAACATTGATTTCTTAGAAACAGAAAAAGGAGAAGTTAGCATGGGGAAGTGAGGAAATGGCAGAAGAAGTGAACAAATACTTTTTGTTCTCACAGTAGAAAATACTTTCATACCGGAAATCAATGATAATCTAGGGGCTAAAAGAGTGAGGAAATTAATGTTAGCAACAAAAAAAAAAAAATGTAGTGACAAAACTCAAAGGACTAAAATTTGAAATCCCTAACAGCTGATTGCCTAGGATTCTAAAAAGATCACTGCAGAGCTATTAGGTAAGTTGGCTATAGTTTTCCAAAATTCCTTAGATTCAGAAATGCTTCCATTAGTTTGGAAGTTGACAAATGTTATGCTACTTTTCAAGAAAGGAGGGAAAGGGAAAACAGTCAACTATAGGCCATTTAGTTTTTTTAAGGATGTAACTTATAGGGAAGATAAGGGGAACCAGTAGATGTAGTATATCTGGATTTGCAAAAAGCATTTAAGGTGTCACACAAAAGGAAATAGGGAAGGTAAAGGCTCATGGAGTTGGAGGTACTGTTTTAACATGGATAATGGACTGCTTAATGGATAGAAGGCACAGAGTAGCAAAAACAGAACTTTTTCAGTTAGCAAGCAATGAATAGTGGAATGCTGCAAGGATTAGTGCTGGGGCTCTAGCTATTTATAATTTATATTAATGACTGTTTCTTTATCTAAATCTCATACCTAAGTTTGCAGATGACACCATGCTAGTTGGAAGCTAAGCTGTGGGAAGGACAGAGGTTGACAAGAGATATAGACAAGTTAACTGAATGAGCCACAAGGTTACAGAAGGTATATGATGTAGAAAATGTGAAGTAATTCACTTTGGTCATATTTTAAAAAGTGGGAAATTTGTTCATGTTACTATGTTAGAGTAGATTTGCATATAGTGTGCATATACAAGGAATGCAAAAAGTTAGAATGCAGTTGCAGCAATCAATTAGGAAGGTAGATGGCATGCTGACCTTTAATAGAAGGCAGAGAGTACAAGAATAAAAAAAAGCTTTGATGCAATTGTTCAGGATTTTGATGAGATCACATTTGGAGTACTATGTACACTACTAATATGACCTCCATATTTAATAAAGGACAAATGTCCATGGGGAGAGTACAACAAGGGTTCACTATATCATAGCCTGTCATCATAGGCTAAATAATATTCAATGGAATACAGAAGAATGAGAGGCAATCTCATTGAAACCTACAAAATTTTGAAGTGGTTTGATAAGTTCAATGCTAAGTGATTGTTTCCATTGACTGAGGTTTTAAAAGACAAGGGCACAGTCCCAGGATAAGGAAAAGACCAAGGACCATTTAGAACAGAGGGGAGGAGAATGATTTCATTCAAACGGTTGGAATTTTTTGCCCCAGAAGACAATGGATACTGCATCATTAAAACCATCTAAGACTGGAATAATCAGATTTTTGGTCTCGGAGGGAAGTAAGGATTTGGGGATTGGGCAGAGAATGGAGTTGAAACTCATTATATACCGGACGGGATTTACCCTAGGCTTCTCTGGGAGGCAAGAGAGGAGATTGCAGAGCCTCTGGCTCTGATCTTCAGGTCGTTGTTGGTTACGGGTGTGGTTCCGGAGGACTGGAGGATAGCGAATGTGGTCCCATTGTTCAAGAAGGGGCAGAGAGACCTTCCCGGGAATTATAGGCCAGTGAGTCTTACTTCTGTTGTGGGCAAAGTATTGGAGAGAATAATTAGGGATAGGGTTTATACTTATTTAGAGAGTAATGAATTGATTGGAAATAGTCAGCATGGTTTTGTGAAGGGTAGGTCGTGCCTTACTAACCTCATTGAGTTTTTTGAGAAAGTGACTAAGGAGGTGGATGGGGTAAGGCGGTTGATGTGGTATATATGGACTTTAGTAAGGCGTTTGATAAGGTGGCCCATGGAAGACTTCTGCAGAAAATGCAGCTGTATGGGATAGAGGGTGATTTAGCTAATTGGGTTAGGAATTGGCTAGCAGATAGAAGACAGAGGGTGGTGGTTGATGGGAGATATTCATCGTGGAGTTCGGTGACAAGTGGTGTACCTCAGGGGTCTGTTTTGGGCCCCTGCTGTTTGTAATTTTTATAAATGATCTGGATGAGGGTATTGAAGGATGGATTAGTAAATTTGCAGATGACACTAAGTCGGTGGAGTGGTAGATAGTGAAGAGGGGTGTTATAGTTTGCAGAGGGATTTAGACAAGTTGCAGAGCTGGGCCGAGAGGTGGCAAATGGAGTTTAATGTGGAAAAGTGTGAGGTAATGCACTATGGCCGAAATAATAAATGTGTAGAGTATAGGGCAAATGGTAGGATTCTTAGTAGTCTAGATGAACAGAGGGATCTTGGTGTGTATGTGCATAGATCCCTGAAAGTAGGCAGTCAGGTCAAGAAGGTTGTTAGGAAGGCATATGGAGTCTTGGCTTTTATGGGTAGAGGGATTGAATTTCGGAGCCGCAACGTCATGTTGCAACTGTACAAAACTCTAGTGCGGCTGCACTTGGAGTATTGTGTGCAGTTCTGGTCCCCACATTATAAGAAAGATGTTGGAGGCATTGGAGAGGGTACAGAGGAGGTTTACCAGGATGTTGCCTGGTATGGAGGGCAGGTCTTATGAAGAGAGGCTGAGGGATTTGAGGTTGTATTCGTTAGAAAGAAGGCGGCTAAGAGGAGACCTTATTGAAACATATAAGATGATTAGAGTTTAGATAGGGTGGACAGTGATAGCCTTTTTCCTAGGATGGAGAAAGCTAGCACGAGGGGACACAGCTTTAAATTAAGGGGTGATAGTTATAGGACGATATCAGAGGTAGGTTCTTTACCCAAAGGGTGGTTCGGGAGTGGAATGCCCTGCCTGCAGCAGTTGTAGATGCGCCAAGTTTGGTGGCGTTTAAGAGGTTAGTTGATAAGTATATGGAAGAGAAGGAATGGTTTAGTTTGGAGGGGCATTGCTTTTTATATTGGTCGGCGCAACATCGAAGGCCGAAGGGCCTGTTCTGTGCTGTAATGTTCTATGTTCTATACGCAGACTTAGAGTTCTGTGATCTACTCTTGCTCCTATTTCTTGTGTTATTGTAAAGTCTTGAATGGTGCAGATAATTTACCCTTATCACCCTATTTCCAGTGGCAAGAGGATCAGTAACCAAATGACAGGTTTAAAGTGAACTATATAGAACCAAACGAGGAAATTTTTATATTGCAAGTTTTATGATTTGGAACGCATTTCCTAAAATTATAATTGAAACAGATTCAACAAGAACAATCAAAGGAGAATTAAATAAATAGTTGAATAAGTAGAAGATTATGGCAAAAGAAAAGAGAGAGTGGGATCAGTTGGGGTGGGTGTACTAAAGAGACAGCGCAGGCAAAGTGGAACAAATTGTCTCCCTCTGTGATACATCATTCTAATGATTCAAAATTAGATGCTCAGGAGCAATGAGATTGAAGTATCCTTTCTGTCAGTTTTCATACCCTTTGTAGGATTTGGTATAATGTTCCTTAAATTAGAATATAGCCATTATTTATAATGCTGCTTTTCTCAAATTTTTAATTTTATACGAATGACTTGGATGAAAGAATTGAAGTTACACTGACTGAACTTCATAGTATTTAGATAGGTAGAAGAGTACTTGTGAAGAGGACAAAGGTTATAAAAAGGTACAGGCAGAATATTATCTAAATAGTGAGAGATTGCAGAGCTCTGAAATGCAGAAGGATTCATATGTTCTAGTATAAGAACCACAAAAGGTTAATATGCAGTTACATCAAGTAATTAGGGAAGCTAATAGAATGTTATATTTTATTGCAAGGGAATTGAAACAAAGGTTAGGCATCAGTTCTACAGATTATTGCCAAGACCACATCAGTATAGGTCTCCTTTTAGGAAGGATATAAATGAAGTGGAAGCAATTCAGGGAAGGTAGCTTATTTAAAACAGACAGGTAAAAAAGTTTCTCTCAATTAGTACTGAAGCTTTGAAACTCTTCTTCAAAGGTAGTGGAAGAGTCTTTGAATAGTTTTAAGACAGAGATAGTGTTAGGATAGCAGATCAGAAACCCCAAGGTATATTATGAAATCAGAATCATAGAAGCCTACAGTGCAGAAAGAGGCCCTTCAGCCCATTGAGTCTGCACTGACCAGTCCCACCTAGGCCTCACCCCACATCCCTAATCTCTCTAACCTAAGCATCTTAGGACACCAAGGAGAATTTTAGCATGGCCAATCAACTCTAACAATTTGCCATTTTGGGGTTTGAGTGGATATGAGGAGCAATTTTAAAAAAAAACACCACCCGAGTGCTGAATGGGTGGGAAAATGGCAGGTTTTCCCATCTATATTTTGGGCATACTTAGTCATTTGAATTTCTGGTACTCTGCTACAGAGTCCGTATGGGCTACATGCTGATAGTGGTGGAGGGGAGAGTGGTAAATCTCACTTCAGAGACTGGCATCAGCGCCTTGAGTGGTTCAATGGACACCTGATGGGTCACCCAAAGGTGTGAGTGGCTCCCAAACTGTTGGCCTCAATCTCCCTCTGAATGCCAGCCTTCCCACACACACACTCCACTTGAAGACCCAGCCAAAGCTCTGTTTCAGTTCTCCTGCTGGCATTTTCTAGCCTGCTGTGCTACTTGAGCAGCATAGCATAGACCATAGAAAAGCTACAGCACAAACAGGCCCTTCAACTCAAGTTGCACCGACGATATCCATACCTAGTAGGTTTACCTATAACTCTCAATTCTATTAAGTTCCAGGTACTCATCCAAAAGTCTCTTGAAAGACCCTTTCAAATTTGCCTCCACTCACTCACCATCCTGAGTGAATTTACCCCTGATATCTCCTCTGTACCTACTCCCCAGCACCTTAAACCTCTGTCATCTCGTAGCAACCATTCCAGCCTATGTTTCACTCTAGGTACAATTCTGATGACAGTGGAAGTAGTAATCAAAACAAATTTTATTTAACAAACATGGTTTAACTGTAACAAATGAATTGGCTTAACTTTAACAGTTGAACAATACTTAAACAAGATAATACACAATTCTTAACTGCTCATCTCTCACTATCAGTTCCAATTAAGCAACATTTCTTCTATAAATTTAAACCTCGTTCTTAACATCAGTTAGCAAAAACACAGGTATACTTGTTTGTCTTAGGTTAACAGTCCTAGAGCCTTCAGAACACTTCTGGAGAAAGGGATAGAGAGAAAGAGAGATGTCTGTTTCTTCTGGCATTACAAACAAAAAACAAAGAACAAAAACAGCATGGGAAACAGGCCCTTCAGCCCAACGAGCCCGCGCCACCACCTCAATGTTCCCATTTCTACCCATAATCCTTATCTATGTTTATAGAACTACAGTTAAAGAAATTAAACCAAAACAGTAGGGGATGATTTTCCCAAAAATGTTATAACTGTTCAATTTGTGGGAAAACTGTAAATCACAATTGTTTTTCCCAGTGAGAATTCCCACTCGAATCTCCCACACTCTGCAATGCAGAGGTCATAATCATGACTATTAAAAACTCAGGGATGGGATCTATTCATGCCAGAGTCTGACAGTTAGAGACCTCTGCATATGTGCAGTGGCTCAGAATTGTCAGCCTACATGTTGCTGGCCAGCTTGACCAGCCCAGGACACCCAATGTGCTGATCCCATGCCTAATCGTGGTCCTCAAGCATTCCTGGGCCAGCCCCAATCCCCTCTGTCCAGGAGCCCCGATCCCCTCTGTCCTTGGTCTTCAGCACCCAGCAGTCACGATCCACTCAGTGGGCAATGCCAAGGTGCTCCCTGAGCATGGGCACTTTGCCCCTTGGGCAGTACTGAGGGCAACAGGCTGACACTGCCAGGGTACTCATGCGTAGGGGTCACTAGCCCAATGTCCAACACACTGGGGGACCCTGATTGCTCCCCCTTCACTTCAGCAGGATCAGGCCGTTAGTTTCCCCAAAAGTGGGGAGCTAGTTTTAACCCCACTGGAGTGAAATTGTGCTGTCAGGTTGGGAGATGCTAGCAAACCTGGAGACTTCAATCCAGGGCCTGAAAAATCACATTTAAATAAGATTAAAATGACTTACCTGCTCTTCCTGCTGGTTTCTAGCATAGTCCTGACTGCACTGGTTTTCTGGTGCTGGGAGATAACGCACGGATCAGGAATGCACACGAGAATCCATCAAATTGGCCAGCACATGATTGTCCCAGCCCGACCCACTAAAAGATTAGTGCAGCAGGATGGCAGAATCACTGTTTTCCTTCCCTGTCAGTTTGGCTCCTCCCAATAAGCATATGACTCTCTGTCAATCAAGTTGATCCAAAGTCTACACTGAAGCCCCCAGGGAAAACTACCTCCCCCAAAAAAACAAACAAATGAATTGGCTTTGCTTAAACAGTCCAGGTTTAAAGTGAGCATTTATCCTGTGCTCCTAGCTATCAATTTAAAGATTTTGCTTAATAAATCAACAACTTGTAAAATAGATCTGAATTCTAAACAAACCCCTTACAAGAAACATGAACTACATATATTTCTAAAAGGCAGTGTATCATCACAGCAGATAGATTCTTGATAAACAAGATCATGAAAAGTTATCAGGATAGGTGAGAATGGAAGTTGAGGTTACAATCATTTCAGCCATGATCTTGTTAAATTGCAGAGCAGGTTTGAGAGAGTATCTTACTCCTGCTTCTAATTTATATATTCAAATATTTATGTTAGTTTGACTCAGAAGGAAAAGGAGAAGAATGTGCACCTCTTTTTGGTCAGCCACGTGGGAGTACAGTGTTCTTCACTGACTAGAAGTTAAGCTTCTCAAATGAAAAGTCAACTGGAACTAAAACAAATTCCCCGAGACTAGGAGTTGGAGATTTGTCTTGTCTTGCACCTTATACAAAGTGCCCACTTTCCATTGCATTTCTTTGTGCCAACACCAATGACTAATTTGTGTCCTCAGCTCTACAATTACAGTTTCTTTATACTAAGGGTCAGCCAAGTTCTGGCTCCATCACATGTTACTGCCATAGACAATGCACTAAATCTGACATCTTTGTCATTAAAAAAACTCCTGTCTACTGTTCAGATTTGT
The DNA here is from genome assembly GCA_024679065.1 of Sphyrna mokarran. Classification (NCBI taxonomy): domain Eukaryota; kingdom Metazoa; phylum Chordata; class Chondrichthyes; order Carcharhiniformes; family Carcharhinidae; genus Sphyrna; species Sphyrna mokarran. Next base: position 27,961,238 of record JAGIQG010000012.1, on the reverse strand, counting down.
ACTTGCATTAAAATGTGCTGGTGGTTAATCCAATATTGACCTTAGTGATGAGTCGAACACCAACCAGTACCTAGTAACCAGTGATGGACACATAGCTGATGGGACATTAAACATGTTTAAGTTTTGAATACTCAGTGGAACTTTGTGTTCACTATTGCACGTTTTAATTAATACAGAACTTAATATAGGGCAAGAGCTTTCTTTATTCTATTGCTCGCATGGCTTCTTATTGTCATTCTTTATGTTTCCATTACAAAACTTTTCTGTTTCCACTGTACAGTTCATTAGTGCTTTGCAAAATCACAGGGCGTAGAAGTATTTCTCATGCTGATTGCACTGCATAACTTTTGATCATTCATTTACAATAATACTATTGCATTTAATGTGCTCACTCATCCTCATCTCCACCTTACATAATCATAGAACATAACAGCACAGAACAGGCCCTTCGGCCTTCGATGTTGCGCCAACCAATATATAAAGCAATGACCCTCCAAACTAAACCATTCCCTTATCTTCCATATACTTATCAACTAACCTCTTAAATGCCACCAAACTTGGTGCATCTACAACTGCTGCAGGCAGGGCATTCCACTCCCAAACCACCCTTTGGGTAAAGAACCTACCTCTGATATCCGTCCTATAACTATCACCCCTTAATTTAAAGCTGTGTCCCCTCGTGCTAGCTTTCTCCATCCTAGGAAAAAGGCTATCACTGTCCACCCTATCTAAACCTCTAATCATCTTATATGTTTCGATTAGGTCCCCTCTTAGCCGCCTCCTTTCTAACGAAAACAACCTCAAATCCCTCAGCCTCTCTTCATAAGACCTGCCCTCCATACCAGGCAACATCCTGGTAAACCTCCTCTGTACCCTCTCCAATGCCTCCACATCTTTCTTATAATGCGGGGACCAGAACTGCACACAATACTCCAAGTGCGGCCGCACTAGAGTTTTGTACAGTTGCAACATGACGTTGCGGCTCCGAAATTCAATCCCCTACCAATAAAAGCCAAGACTCCATATGCCTTCTTAACAACCTTCTCGACTTGACTGCCTACTTTCAGGGATCTATGCACATACACACCAAGATCCCTCTGTTCATCAGACTACTAAGAATCCTACCATTTGCCCTATACTCTACACATTTATTATTCTGCCATAGTGCATTACCTCACACTTTTCCACATTAAACTCCATTTGCCACCTCTCGGCCCAGCTCTGCAACTTGTCCAAGTCTCTCTGCAAACTATAACACCCCTCTTCACTATCTACCACTCCACCGACTTTAGTGTCATCTGCAAATTTACTAATCCATCCTTCAATACCCTCATCCAGATCATTTATAAAAATTACAAACAGCAGGGGCCCCAAAACAGACCCCTGAGGTACACCACTTGTCACCGAACTCCAAGATGAATATCTCCCATCAACCACCACCCTCTGTCTTCTATCTGCTAGCCAATTCCTAACCCAATTAGCTAAATCACCCTCTATCCCATACATCTGCATTTTCTGCAGAAGTCTTCCATGGGCCACCTTATCAAACGCCTTACTAAAGTCCATATATACCACATCAACCGCCTTACCCCCATCCACCTCTTTGTCACTTTTTCAAAAAACTCAATGAGGTTAGTAAGGCACGACCTACCCTTCACAAAACCATGCTGACTATCCCCAATCAATTCATTTCTCTCTAAATAACTATAAATCCTATCCCTAATTATTCTCTCCAATACTTTGCCCACAACAGAAGTAAGACTCACTGGCCTATAATTCCCTGGAAGGTCTCTCTTCCCCTTCTTGAACAACGGGACCACATTCGCTATCCTCCAGGAACCACACCCGTAACCAACGACGACCTGAAGATCAGAGCCAGAGGCTCTGCAATCTCCTCTCTTGCCTCCCAGAGAATCCTAGGGTAAATCCCGTCCGCCCAGGGGACTTATCCAACTTCAAACCTTCGAGAATATCTAGCACATCCTCCCTATCTACTTCAATACTTTCCAGTTTGCTACCCTGTACCTCAGTGTTCTCCATAACTACATTTACATCACCCTGCGTGAATACCGAAGAGAAATATTTATTCAGTACCTCTCCAATCTCTTCAGGCTCCACGCACAACTTCCCACTGCTGTCTATGACTGGCCCTAATCTTGCCCTAACCAATCTTCTATTCTTAACATATCTAAAGAAAGCTTTAGGATTCTCCTTAATCCTATCAGCCAAAGTCTTCTCGTGTCCCCTCTTAGCTCTCCTCAATTCACTCTTTAGCTCCCTCCTGGCTAATCTATAGCTATCCATTGCACTAACTGAGCCTTCAAGCCTCATCCTGACATAAGCCTCCTTTTTCCTTTTAACCAGCAAATCAACTTTTTTCGTACACCAAGGTTCTCTTACTCGACCATTTCCTCCTTGCCTGACAGGGACATACTTATCAAGGACTCGCAGCAGCTGCTCCTTGAATAAGCTCCACATTCCAGATGTTTCCAGTCCCTGTAGTTTCCTAGTCCAATCTATGCACCCTAATTCTCTCCTGATGGCCTCATAATTACCCTTCCCCCAGCTATAACTACTGCCCCCAGCTTTAATGTAATCAATTACATTAAAGAGGCAAAAAAAACCATAAAATGATTCAGACAGTTCTAAATGTGTGACAAGAGGCAATTCCTACCGTTAAATGCAATTATAAAGTTTGTTTGTCACAAGTAAAGTTTACATTAACACTGCAATGAAGTTACTGTGAAATTCCTTTTTTTAGCCACACTCCCGCACCTATTTGGGTCAATCCACCTAACCAAGAGACCATCCCTACTATTAAATATAACTGGATGCATCAACTCGAGAATTACAAATTCATTCTACCCATTGTGAGGCCTTGCTTTAGGTTTCCTCATGTTCTATAGCTGTCAAAATAGTTTGTAAGAAGAATTGTCTTATCTTTGTAAAACACTGTTGGATTTGACAATTGTCCCCATGCTAATCTTTGATGGATCTATCCTTTTGGCTATTGCTGGAAACTAATTGTAAAATCAACCCACCTTGTAAAGTTTTACAACTCGGTTGTGTTTGTATGACATATATACACACACAACAGAAGAAAGAACTACCCTCTTTGGGTAAGACCTTCATTATTTTTCTGAAAGACAGTGCTACAGAAGCTTTTACTATACTATGGGTCAAAACAAACTAATTCTTCAAGATATTGACTGTCTTTCATAGACAGAGCACATTTGACAATAACTGCTTTCTGACACCACTTTTCCCAAGTCTGCAAATTATTGCCCAGGCCCAGTAGTTTTCATAGAATCCCTGCAGTGCAGAAGGAGGTCATTCAGTCCATTATGTCTGCACCGATTCTCCAGAGCATCTTACCCAGGTCCTACCCTCAACTTCACATACTTAGCCCACTAATTCTCCTAAGATACACATCTCGAACACTAAAGGCCAATTTAGCATGGTCAATCAACCTAATCTGATCACCTTTGGTATGTGGGAGGAAACCCATGCAGATATGGGGAAAATGTGCAAACACCACACACAGTGACCCTTACCAGGAACTGAACCTTGGTCCTTGGTGCTGAGAGACAGCAGTGCTAATCACTGTGCCACCGCTGTAGGACTAAGGTTATCTCCAGTGGCAATTAATCTTTGCACCACAATCTATTAGTGATTAGGTTGTAATCTAATAAAGAACAAACCAATTATTATTATCAATAATATACACATGACCTGACTTTTGGATTCGCACAATTGAATTGTAATTTGTTAGCATTTTATCAAAGTCAACAAGTTGTGAGTTTTGTTTTTTTTTCAAATTATTCATTCACAGGGCATGGCCATCACTGGCCAGTCAACATTTATTGTCCATCCCTAGTGATTTTGAACTGAGAAATAGAATCACAGAGTCATAGAAACTTAGAGCATGGAAATCTGTCCTTCAGCCCAGTTTATCCATACCACCCAATTTTACCAATAAGCAAGCCCAATTGCTGTTTTTGGTCCACATCCCTTTATTCTTGGCATGGTGGCACAGTGGTTAGCACTGCTGCCTCAGAGTCAGGGACCCGGGTTCAATTCTGGCCTCAAGTAATTTCCATGTGTGGAGTTTGCAGGTTTCCCCTGTGTCTGTGGGTTTCCTCTGGGTGCTCAGGCTTTCCCCCATGCTCCAAGGATGAACGGATTAGGTTGATGGGGATGTTTCCCTGAATTAGTTCCAGCACAGCTCCCTCCTTTGTTGGATTCTCTATATATTGACTAAAAAAGGTCTTCTCATATACAATCAAGAACTCTACTTCATCTAAGCCCTTAGCATGATGGCTATCCCAATTAGTGTTGGGAAAGTTGAAGTCACCTAATATAATTACCCTAATTATTTTTACACCCTTTCATGAATTGCACACAATTTGCTCTTCAATTTCCCACTGACTATCCGGGGGTCTATAGTAAATAACTAGCAATGTAGCTGTTCCTTTTTTATTCCTAAGCTCTATTCACAAAGTTTGATGTCCCCTCCAAGATATCATCTCTCCTTATTTCAGTAACTGCCTCCTTAACTAATAATCTAATGCCTCCTCCTTTTTATTGCTCATCTCTTGCCTGAGGACGCTACATCTCAGGATGTTGAGCTGCTAACCCTTGCCCTCAATCATGTTTGTTATGGCCCTCCAGCTGTAACAGTCACTAATGTTAATAAAAAAGGCCATAAAATGATTAGGACAATTATAAATGTGTGACAAGAGGCAATCCCTACTGCTAAATGCAATTAAAGAAATTTATTAGTCACAAGTAAGGTTTACATTAACACTGCAATGAAGTTAGTGTTATATTCCCCTAATTGTCACATTCTGGTGCCTGTTTGGGTCAATTCACTTGACTAGCACATCTTTCAGACTGTAGGAGGAAACTGAAGCTTCCAGAGGAAACCCATGCAGGGAAAACATGCAAAATTCACATGGACAGTGACCCAAATTGGGAATTGAAACCGTGTCCAAATCGAGAGAGTTACTACAAATTCATTCCACTCCACTTTGTGGCTTTGCTGGGGGTTTTCTTAAGTTCTGTAGCTGTCAAAATAGTTTATAAGGAGAACTGCCTCACTTTTGTAAAACACTATTTGCTGGATTTGACAATTGTTTTGTAGTTAATCTTTGATAGATCTATCTTTTTGACCATTACTGGAAACTAACTGTAAAGTCTAGCCACCTTGTAAACTTTTACAAGATTGTGTTTATGTGAGAATAGAACATTACAGCACAGAACAGGCCCTTCGATGTTGCGCCGACCAATATAAAAAGCAATGCCCCTCCAAACTAAACCATTCCCTTCTCTTCCATATACTTATCCACTAACCTCTTAAATGCCACCAAACTTGGCGCATCTACAACTGCTGCAGGCAGGGCATTCCACTCCCGAACCACCCAATATGTACAATACAAAAGAAAGATGGGCAAGATCTTCATCATTTTTCTAATAGAAAGTTCTCCAGAACCTTTATCACCCCTGGCCATCATTTTGAAGTTAAATTCTGTAGCATGGGTCAAAACAAACTAATTCTAAGATATTGGCTGTCTTTTATACATAGTGCACATTTGGCATCACTTTTCCCAAGTTCCCGAATTATTGCCCAGGATGGGTCTTTTTCTGCATGGAGGTCGGTCACCAGTGGAGTGCCCCAGGGATCTGTTCTAGGACCCTTGCTGTTTGTCATTTTCATAAGTGACCTGGGTGAGGAAGTGGAGGGATGGGTGAGTAAGTTCGTCGGTGGTGTTGTGGATGGTCTGGAGGGATGTCAAAAGTTGCAGCATGACATCGACAGGATGCAAGACTGGGCGGAGAAGTGGCAGATGGACTTCAACGCGGACAAATGTGTTGTGGTCCATTCTGGCAGATCCAACGGGATGAATGAGTACACTATCAAAGGTAGGAGTCTTAGCAGTGTGGAAGAGCAGAGGGATCTTGGGGTCCGGGTCCATAAGACTCTCAAATCGGCCTCCCAGGTGGAGGATGTGGTTAAGAAAGCTTACGGTGTACTGGCCTTCATTCATCGAGGGATTGATTTCAGGAGTCAGGAGGTAATGCTGCAGCTTTATAGGACCCTTGTCAGACCACACTTGGAGTACTGTGCGCAGTTCTGGTCGCCTCACTATAGGAAGGACGTGGAAGCTATTGAAAGGGTGCAGAGGAGATTTACAAGGATGTTGCCTGGATTGGGAGGCATGCCTTATGAAGACAGGTTGAGGGAGCTGGGACTGTTCTCCCTGGAGAGACGAAGGTTGAGAGGCGACCTGATAGAGGTTTACAAGATGTTGAGAGGAATAGATAGGGTGGACTCTCAGAGACTATTTCCCAGGGCTGAAATGGTCGCGACGAGAGGGCACAGATTTAAGGTGCAGGGAAGCAAGTACAGAGGGGATGCTAGGGGAAAGTTTTTCACTCAGAGGGTGGTGAGTGAACGGAATCGGCTGCTGTCGGTGGTGGTCGAGGCAAACTCGCTGTGGTCTTTTAAAAGACTTCTGGATGAGTATATGGGATCGGGGGTTATAGATAGGTCTATGGCTGGGTAGGTTTTGATGTGTTCGGCACAACTTGTGGGCCAAAGCGCCTGTTTGTGCTGTAGTGTTCTATGTTCTATGTCCAGTAGTTTTCATACAATCCCTGCAGTGCAGAAGGTGGTCATTCAGTCCATCAAGTCTGCAATGAATCTCCAACAGAGCATCTTATCCAGGCCCTACACCTGTAATCCACATATTTATCCCACTAATTCCCCTAACCTACTAAAAGACAATTTAGCAAAGTCCATCAATCTAATCTGAACATCTTTGGAGTGTGGAAGAAACCCAGAGAAAACAAGCAGATACAGGGAAAATGTGCAGATTCCACACAGAGTGACTCAAGCTGGGAATTGAATCTGGATCCCGGGTGCTAAGAGACAGCAATGCATTGTGCTGCCGCCATAAGACAAGGACAAACTCCAGTGGCAATTAATCTTTGAACCATAATCTAGCAGTGATTAAGTTATAACTTAGAGTAATGCAATGGAACAATTAATCTGTTGATGTTTATTATTATCATCATCGATACACAAGTTAATCTAAAGGGTTCAGGTCATGTAATCATGAACAGTTTATTAACATTGTGAGGGATTCACTGTATGCCATCTTGAGCAAGCTGGTTAATGAATTCATGCCAAAGTGACACATTGGGTGTTGTAGCGTCTATTTATCTTAAAATGGTTTGATAAATAGTCACATGGTAATATTAAACATTAACATGACAACCAGTGAGTATTAAAAACAGCAAAATGAAGAGTCTCAAATTCATGAGATGTTTGCTTCTGGAGAAATTAGTTAGTAAATCCATCCATTCCAATAAATGAAGTTCACCTGCAATATGCTATATTTCACTATAAATCCTAAACTGATCTTTGGATTCACACAATTGAATTGTAATTTGTTAGCATTTTATCAAAGTCAACAAGTTGTGAGTTTGATTTTTTTTTATTATTCATTCAAGGGACATAGGCATCAGTGGCCGGTCAACATTTTTATCAAGTTGGGAATTAAATTTGGGTCTCTACTGCTGGGAGGCAGCAGTGCTAACCACTGTGCCATTGTGCTGTTTAATGTTGCATCAAACTAGATCTTAAACAGTGGCTGCTTCTTGCTGAAGGGAAATGAGGGGCTTACAAATGTAATGACTTGATAGAATAGATAGGCTAGTTCTTGCAAAAATGAGAACTTAAAGGATGATTACATTCTCACACAACCATTTCATGGCACTAGCTGAACCAACCCAATTATGAGAATTTGGCCTATTACCCTCCAACGCACTGATGCACCTGAAATATCCATTCACTGTTTAGGGGCAAGTATGATAGCCCACCCAAGCAGAAGCCAACCAAACTGGCTATAAAGGTGGGAAACCATACAGCAACCATAGAAATATGGAAACGTAGAAAAGCTATAGCAACAGCCTGTTCAGTATTGTAGAGAGATATCATGGTGAATGTGGATGAGATTGTTGCGGTATCTGCTTTGAGCAAGGCTCTAGGCACAGGTGTGTATTGTAGGCTCTGCTTCCCCCTCCCTCCACCATGGCAATGTCTCAAGGTGCCTCACACCAAGAAGCCTACAGGTAGGCTTCCCAAGAGGGGAACACTTTCACCTGGCCCGAGGGAACGGGCAGTAGCCTCCTTCAAAGGGCCAAGTGTGAAGTCAGCTGGTAGGTTTCTAAATCCTTATCTGAAATACAAAACAAGGTGCTGGGATATAGAGAATAAATAGGGTTAAGCTTTTTCCTAGGATGGACTCGAATAGCACAAGGGGTCACGGGCTTAGGATGAGGGGATTAAAGTACAATTTGGATGCTAGAGAGAGTTTCTTCACACAGAGGGTGGTGGGGGTATGTAATGCGCTGCCAAGTAAAGTGGTGGAGGCAGGTACTCTGGAATTATTTAAGAAATACTTAGATGGGCACATGAACAGAATGGGAATGGAGGGGTATAGAAAACTGATTTAAAATAGGGATCATGAGCCTTGGGAGTCCCTGGGAAGTGTGTAAATAGATGATGATATTGATGTACTTGTTTTTATCCTACAGGTGCTTTGGTCCACCTTGTTGTCTAACAAGGGGCATACACGCGATGGGTCGTGAGAGGGCTGCTCTTGGATTTTTTTCGAGAGTATCCTAGTGCTTCACGTCGTTAGTGTACGCTTGACCTGGACCATTTGATGGACAACACGACAGCTCAGTGACTATTGCTGTGCTGTGCAGATACATGGATTTGGGCCTGTGTCTGTGGGAGTTTGCGCATTCTCCCCGTGCTTGCGTGGGTTTTCTCCGGGTGCTCCGGTTTCCTCCCACATCCCAAAGATGTGCTCTTAGGCTAATTGGCAAAACAAATTCTCCCTAAATTGTCTCAAATTTGGTTTTTAATCCATAGATCTATGGACATGGACAGGGATCGCGGGTAGAGGTGGGAACATTGGGGTCGCAGTGCAGGCTCGCTGGGCCAAAGAGCCTGTTTCCCATGCTGTTTTGTTCTTTGTTCATATCTCTGCCTACTCGGCTTACCTATAACCGTCAATCCTATTAAGTCCCATGTACTCATCCAGAAGTCTTTTAAAAGACCCTAATGAATTTGCCTCCACCATTACTAACGGCAACAGATTCCATTCACTCACCACCCTTTGAGTGAAAAACTTACCCCGACATCTCCTCTGTATCTTGAAGTGTTTATGCTACAGTGCAAAGAGATAACAAACAGAAAGACTTTCCAGGAAGGAATGTAGAGCACTTCTAATGTTGGAATCAAGGCACTTTCAGTGATCCTGTTCATTCACAATCTCAAATAAGTTGAAAACAGATGAACTGTAATTTATTGAGAACACAGACCACAAGTGCCATCTCAGACTCCCTTGGAGACATACAAAACCATTGCCAAGACTTCTGATCTGTCAGCTTATTAGTCAATGGATTTAAAATCCAATTTAAGCACACTGTTGGTGGTGGGGCATCTATATTGGTTAATTATTTAGCATGGCTCACCACAGTTCCTGTCCAGTCATCAAATATTAAACTTCAAGCACCAGGGGAACTAATCTGCTAGTCAAAGATCAAATCACTGTCCTGTTATGCCACTAGCAGTGACAGATCACAGAGGTGCTTTTTATTCTAAGTAATTAAAGCATCTCTTTATGGCAGGAGTGCGTGTATGCATGTATACAACTGGGCATCCTACAATGGTAATTTAAACAGACAGCAGGACTAAATTCTGTTAGGAATTACCACAGCTCTTCCACAGACTGGATTCGCTAAAAAGTGAATACCACAAGTCACTGCTCCCAGATGCCATGCCCAGTATATCTATTCATCCTCCACTACTGTCCATCCTTAGTGTTCTTGAACTGAGTCACGGAATCATACAGATTTACAGCCTGGAAACAGGGTCTTTGGCCCAACTTTACCCATAAGCGAGCCCCAATTGCTGTTTTTAGCCCATATCCCTCTATACACTGTATGGTGGCACAGTGGTTAGCACTGCTGCCTCTCAGAGCCAGGGACCTGGGTTTGATTCCAGCCTCGGGTGGAGTGGTCTGTGTGAAGTTTGCACATTTTCTTCATGTCTGTACGAGTTTGCTCTGGGTGCTCAGGTTTCTTCCCATGCTCCAAAGATGTGTGGGTTAGGTTGATTAGCTATTCTCCTCCATCAGTCACCTGTCTGGCTTTATTTCCCAGAATTAGCTGCAGCACAGCTCCCTCCCTTGTTGAGCCCCCTACATATTGACCAAAAAGGTTATCTTGTATACATTTAAGAATTCTATTCCATCTAAGCTCTTGATGACTATCCCAATTGATGCTGGCAAAGTTGAAATCACTTAGTACAATTATCCTCTTATTATCTTTACACCCTCCATGAATTGCACATATTTGTTCTTCAATTTCCTTGTCTATCTGGGGGTCTATAATAAACACCTAGCAACACAGCTGTCCCTTTTTTATTCCTAAGGCCTACTCAAAGCTTCATTTGATGGCCCCTCCAAAATATCATCTCCGTCCTGCAGTAACTGCCTCCTTAACTAATAATACAATGCCTCCTCCTCTATCTTGTCTGAAGATTCCATATCCCCAAGATGTTGAGCTGTCAATCCTGTCCCTCACTCAACCATGTCTCTGTGATGGTTATTATTACACATGACGATTCTTGCCTTTACCTCATCCAATTTATCATTAATACTCCTGGCATTAAAGTAGAGATTCTCCAGCCTTGTCTTACTCCCTTGAAACTTACCACCACTGTATTTCCTTTGACCTGATTGTATTTAAATGGTATAGGGCATCCTTATTCCCCAGTCATTTAGGTTCCCTCCCCTGCCAAACTAATTTAAATTCTTCTCAACAAGTAAACCTGCCAGCAAGGAAGTGAATACTTGTGTTTCTATTATAAACCATTTTTGATTTCCACTGTACAGTTCATTTGTGCTTTGCAAAAATCACAGGATGTAAAAAGTATTTCTAATGCTGATTGCACTGCATAACTCCACCAGCAAAGTGAGGAGTCTCAAATTCATGAGTCATTGTTTCTGGAGAAATTAGTTAGTAAATCCATCCATTCCAGTAAATGAAGTTCACCTGCAACATTTCTTCCTGTGCTGCGTTTCACTAATAAATCCTAAACTGACCTTTGGATTTGCACAATTGAATTGTAATTTGTTAGCAGTTTAAAGTCAACAAGTCGTGAGTTTGATTTTTTTTTTAAAAAATTATTCGTTCATGGTACATGGGCATCACTGGCCCATCAACATTTATTGTCCATCCCTAGTATTCTTGAACTGAGTCAGAGATTTACAGCATGAAACAGGCCTTTCGGCCCAACTTGTCAATGCTACCCAGTTTTTAGCCATAAGCTAGTCCCAATTGCCCATATCCCTCAATATGAGGCACGATGGGCCACTGGTTAAACTGCTGCCTCACAATGTCAGGGACCTACGTTCGATTCCAGTCTCTGGTCTGTGTGGAGTTTATAAATTCTCCCCCTGTCTGCATGGATGTCTTCTGGGTGCTCTGGTTTCCTCTCATGCTCTAAAGGTGTGTAGGTTAGATTGATTGGCCATGATAAACTGACCCTTAGTGTCAGGGGGATTAGGAGTATAAATGTGGGGTTACGGGGATACAGCCTGGGTGGAATTGTTGTTGGTGCTAGCTCAATGGACCAAACGACCTCCTTCTGCACAGTAGGTTCCAAGATTTTATACTAACCTTGGCTTGCTAGGCCACTTGAGAGCAGTTGAGTGTCAACCATATTGCTGTGGCTCTGCAATCACATAAGCCAGACCAGGTAAGGATGGCATACTTCCTTCCCCTAAGGGCATCAGTGAACCAGATGGGTTTTTCTGATAAAAAAGAATGGTTTCCTGGCCTTCAGTAGATTTTTAATTCCAGATATTCTTATTGAATTCAAATTCCACCATCTGCCATGGTGGAATTCAAACCCTAGTCCCCAGAAAGTTAGCTGAGTTTCTGGATTAATAGTCTAGTGATAATAACATTAGGGCATTGCCTCCCCTTACTTTTGAGGTATGAGAGGCACACACTAAACATGAGGTTTTTATGTAGAAAATATAAATGTACAGTCCATACATGTTAGAGGAGAAAGAAGAAAATGTGCAGATTTACACAGATATTACTCCATCATTGCCAACACCACCCTCCACCAACTCCTGCAGTAAATGGAGATGGCATGTTAAAGATTGTAGTATTTTCCTGATAACAGATGCTAGGCTATCTGGTCTAGAATGGTGTCTCACTCTCATTTCTTAAATAGTGAACAACATGATCAATTTTCCAACTTAAAAGAAGAGTTCTTCAATTGCATGAACTTTAGAAGTTGATTAAGAGCAGAAGAGTCTGCTCCAAAAAAAAAAAAATACAATCCATTCATTACAAGCTGTGTATTTGTGAAAGGAACATGGATTTGCTTCAAGTTCCATCAGGGTTCCCTACACCTATTAGCCTGACAAATAAAATCAAAAGGAAACAAATCAGCTCATTGGATAGCAACCATACCTTTAGGCTCTTGGACAGAGTGGAATTCTATGACCTTATTTGTCCCCCTCCCAAGGTCAAATGACTTTTCACACCTTGTCCACTCTGATTCCCATGGCAGGTAGGGTGGTAAAATTCCTGCTACTATGTAGATTGACATTCCAAGGCACTGCCAGAAGGGCTATCTTTGGAAATAACATTAATCCAAGCATTGTTTATGATTCTCAGGTAGACATAAAATATAAGCATGAAAATATTCCACAAAAGGTTGAAAGAGCAAGGGGTATTCTTCCTGGTATTCTGGTGAGCTTTTAATGATATAACCAACACAAAGTACGTTTATCATTTTGCTATTTGAGGGACTGATTGTGTGCACCTTGGTTGTTCCTACATTTCTACACTTCAAAAGAAGTTAATTGACTATACAGCCCTTTGAGATGTGCTGAGATGGTGAAGGAGGCTATGTAAATGCAAGTTCTCGGAAAGGAAACAGTAAACGAAAGCTTTATCTAACATCTGACAGTCCTTTCTACAGAACGGGATTAAGGATTTCTTCTGACTCAAACTGGAAAGCAGATATTTCCAGCACATTAATGCTCTCTTACCATTGCATCGTATTCCAGTTTGTTCATGAAGTGGGCAGCCTCAGCACCTTTGTAATAATTGAACCAGATGGTTCCCTGGTACTGATCCCCGGCATCTAACAGCAGCACGTTTTTCTCCTGCTTCCTGATCTCTCGGATTTTAGTTAATCTCCTGGCGACACCTGCATAACAGTTTGACCTGCACTTGCTCGAATCCTCGCTGGTCTCCTCCACCCTGGCGTGCACATCGTTAGTGTGGAGAATCGTGAGCTCAAAGGAAAGAGTGCCCCTGATGCTGAGCAGCCAGAGAGCCAGCAGCAGTGCAGAGGGACAGCCCATTCCGAGCGAGAACGCTGCTAGCCTGCCTCACTGCTTTCAGCTGCTCATCCTCCAGCTTTATAGGAACCCGAGCCTTGCACTGTCTTACACATTAGGAGTAGGCGGAGCATCAATTACTAATGCAACTTCCTAGTGTAAATCACATTGATGACCCCGGCAACTGCAGAAATTTGAGGATATTTGTTGACAGAAAGCTACACACAGATTTTTAATTTCACGTAACCGTATTCAAACCTCTGCATTTCCTCCACGCTGCAGAGTGGCCGGAACTTTTTCTAGGTCACCGATAGTTCATGCCTGGGTTAGTAGCAATGAACTGAGGCTGACTTGAACACAAGCCTGTGTTAAACCGAGGTCCTATCTACTGCCAGGTTTTTGGAATTCCTTCCTCAGAATGAGATGGAAGCTGAATCTTTGATTATTTTAAAGCAGAAGTAGATAGATTCCTGAGAAGCAAGGAGTGATGGTTAGTCAGAATTTAGGTTGCAATCAGGTCGCAGATGGCACGGTGGCACAATGATTAGCACTGCAGCCTCATAGCGCCAGGGACCCTGGTTCAATCCTGGCCTCGGGTGACTGTGTGGAATTTGCACCTTGTTCCTGTGTCTGCGTGAGTTACTTCCCACAGTCTGAAAGATGAACCAGTTAGATGCATTGGCCATGCTAAATTCCCCTGAATGTCAGGACACTGTAAGGGTAAATATATGGGGATAGGACTTGGATTGGATTGTGGTTGGTACAGTCTCAATGGGCTGAATAACCTCCTTTTGGACTGTAGGGATTCTATGATTCTACATCTACCATAGTCATATTGACTAGCAGAGCTTACTCGAGGGGCTGAGTGGCCTACTCCTCTTCCTAATCCATTCGTTCAGCTGGAAGTGAATGTAAAAGATTCCCAGGAATTGTATGGAAGATCAAGGAAGTTGTTCCTGATATCCTGGTGAATATTTACCCTTAAACCAGCAACACTAGAAGAGTTCTAGTCATTATTGCATTTCTTTAAGTGTTTGATGTGTGTAAATTGTCTGTCAGGTTATCTACATCACAATAATGACCACACTACAAAAGCATGAAGCACGCTGGAATATCCCAGTTGTGAAAGTTACTTTATAAATAAGTCTTTCTTTCCGTCGAAGTCACAGACTTGTTCATCTGAATTTGAAAGTGTGTTAGGAACATTGATCCTCATTCTCCAATGGTTTTGTGACTTCACCTGGAGATGAATTAGCTTCTCATAGAATCTCTGCAGTGCAGAAGATGCCCATTTGGCCCATCAAGTCTGTACCGACCCTCTGACAGAGTATCTTACCAAAGCCTCTCCCCTGCACTATCCCTGTAACTCATAAGAACATAAGAGCGTAAGAAATAGGAGCAGGAATAGGCCATCTAGCCCTTCAAGCCTGCCCTGCCATTCAATAAGATCATAGCTGATCTGATAGTGGTTCAGTTCTACTTACCCGCCTGCTTTCCATAGGTCTTAATTCCCTTATCGATCAGAAATCTATCTACCTGTGTCTTAAACATATTCAACGAGGTAGCCTCCACTGCTTCAATGGGCAAGAGAATTTCAAAGATTGAAGTTCCTCTTCAACTCTGTTCTAAATTGACTCCCCCTTATTTTGAGGTTGTAGCCTCTAATTCTTGTTTCCTTTTTAAGTGGAAATAATCTCTCCAGTCCCTTCATTATCTTATATGTCTCTACAAGATCCCCCCTCAGCCTTCTAAACTCCAACGAGTTTGTCTAATCTACTCAATCTCTCCTCATAATCTAACCCCCTCATCTCTGGTATCAACCTGGTGAACCTTCTCTGTACTCACTCAAAGGCCAAGATATCTTTTCACAAATAAAGGAACGAAAATTGCACACAGTACTCTAGTTGTGGCCTCACCAGTATGTTGTACGATTGCAGCAAGACCTCCCTGCTCTTATATTCCATCCCACTTGCGATAAAGGCCAATATTCCATTTGCCTTCTTGATCACCTGCTGCACGTGCAAACTGTATTAGAAATTCAATAATGTTGTGATCACTCATTCTAAGAGGATCCCTCCGCACATTTACTATGGTTAATCCATTTACTTACACATCTGTAGACACTAAAGCGCAATTTAGCAAGGCCAGTTCACTTAACCCACATATCTTTGGACTGTGAGAGGTAACTGGAACACCCAGAGGAAACTCATGCAGATGTGGGGAGAATGTGCAAACTCCACACAGTTAGTCACCCAAAGCTGAAATTGGACCTCGTGTTATGAGGCAGCAGTGCTAACCACTGTGCCACTGTGCAGCCCCACATTTCTAATCACGTTTTTGTTTAATTGTGACAAATAGTTTTTAACTGAGAACTGAAGCTTCAATGAGGCAAAAACTTTGGATTGCTAACTCTGGTCAAACATACTCCTCGCGGCTTCTTCACAAATCAAAATGACAACTGGTTACCATTGTAAAGTGAGACAACATAGAACATTACAGCGCAGTACAGGCCCTTCGGCCCTCGATGTTGCACCAACCAGTGGAACTAATCTAATGACCCCTCTAACCTAAACTATTCCAATGTTATCTATATGCCTATCCACTGACCATTTAAACGCCCTTAAAGTTGGTGAGTCCACAACTGCTGCAGGCAGGGCATTCCACGCCCTTACTACCTTCCGAGTAAAGAATCTACCTCTGACATCCGTCCTATAGTTACCACCCCTTAATTTAAGGCTCTGTCCCCTCGTGTTAGCCATCATCATCCGAGGAAAATAGCTCTCACTACCCACCCTTTGATCATTTTGTATGCTTCAATTAGATCACCTCATAACCTTCTTCTGTCTAATGACAATAACCTCAAGCCCCTCAGCCTTTCCTCATAAGACCTTCCCACCATACCAGGCAATATCCTGGAAAACATTCTCTGCACCCTTTCCAATGCCTCCACATCCTTCTTATAATGCGGTGACTAGAACTGTACACAATACTCCAAGTGCAGCTGCATCAGAGTTTTGTACAGTTGCAAAATGACATCTTGGCTCCAAGATTCAGTCTTTCTACCAATAAAAGCTAACACACCATATGCTTTCTTGACAACCTTATCAACCTGGGTGCCAACTTTCAGGGATGAATGCACATGTACACCGAGATCTCTCTGCTCGTCAACAGTACCAAGAGTCCTTCCATTAGCTCTATATTCTGCACACATATTACTTTTACCAAAGTGAATCACCTCACACTTATCCGTATTGAATTCCATTTGCCACCTCTCAGCCCAGCTCTGCAGCTTATCCATGTCCCTCTACAAACTGTAACATCCATCCTCACTGTCTACAACTTCTCTGACTTTGGTGTCATCATCAAATTTACTAACCTATCCTTCTACACCCTCATCTAGGTCATTTATAAAAATGACAAACAGTAGTGGCCTCAAAACAGATCACTGAGATACACCACTTGTAACTGCACTCCAGGTTGAATATTTCCCATCAACCACCACCCTCAGCCTTCTATCAGCTAGCCAATTCCTGATCCAAATTGCTAAATTACCCTCAATCCCACGCATCTGCATTTTCTGCAGTAACTTACCATGGAGAACTTATCAAACGCTTTGCTAAAATCCATATACACCACATCAACTGCCTTACCCTTATCCACCTCTTTGGTCATCTTTTCAAAAAACTCAATAAGGTTTGTGAGGCACGACCTACCCTTCACAAAACCATGCTGACTATCCCTAATCAATTTATTTCTCTCTAGATGATTATAAATCCTATCCCTTATAATTCTTTCCAAAACTTTGCCACAACAGAAGTAAGGCTCACCGATCTATAATTCCCAGGATGGTCTCTACTCCCCTTCTTGAACAAGGGGACAACATATGTCATCCTCCAGTCTTCTGGCACTATACCTGCAGCCAATGATGACATGAAGGTCAAAGCCAAAGGCTCTGCAACCTCCTCGCTAGCCTCCCAGAGAATCCTAGGATAAATCCCATCCAGCCCAGGGGACTTATCTATTTTCAGACTCGCAAGAATTGCTAACACCTTCTCCTTATGTACCTTAATCCCATCTAGTCTAAAAGCCTGTATCTCAGTATTCTCCTCGACTACATTGACTATTTCCTTCGTGAATACCAATGTAAAATATTAATTTATTGCCTGTCCTATCTCTTCAAACTTCACACACAACTTCCCACTGCTGTCCCTGACTGGCCCTAATCTTGCCCTAACCAATCTTCTATTCTTGACATATCTATAGAAAGCTTTAGGGTTCTCCTTGATCCTATCCACCAGTCTTCTCATGTCCTCTTCTAGCTCTTCTTAACACTCTCTTTAGTTCCTTCATGGCAAATTTGTAACTCTCCAGTGTTCTAACTGAGCCTTCATGTCTCATCTTTACATAAGCTTCCTTCTTCCTTTTCACCCGAGATACAGCTTCCTTAGTACACCACGGTTCCCTCGCCCGACCACTTCCTCCCTTCCTGACAGGTACATATTTATCAAGGACTCGCAGTAGCTGCTCCTTGAATAAGTTCCACATTTCAGTTGTTCCCAGCCCTGCAGTTTCCTACTCCACCCTATGTATCCTGAATCATGCCTAATAGCCTCGTAATTACCTTTCCCCCAGCTATAATCTCCGCCCTTCGGTATATACCTATCACTTTCCACCACTAAAGTAAACGTAACCGAATTGTGGTCATTATTACCAAAGTGCTTACCTACCTCCAAGTCTAACATCTGGTCTGGTTCATTTCCCAGTACCAAATCCAATATAGCTTCGCCTCTTGATGGCCTATCTACATACTGTGTCAGGAAACCTTCCTGCACACATTGGACAAAAACTGACCTCTCTAACACGCTTTAACTATTGCTTTTCGAATTGATATTTGTAAAGTTAAAGTCCCCTATAACAACTACCCTGTTACTTTTGCACCTATCCAGGATCATCTTTGCAATTCTTTCCTCTACATCGCTGGAAATTTTTGGAGGCCTATAAAAATCTCCCAGCAGGTTGACCTCTCCTTTCCTGTTTCTAATCTCAGCCCATACTACCTCAAAAGACAGGTCCACATCAAACATCCTTTCTGCCACCGTAATACAATCCTTGACTAACAATGCCACACCTCCCCCTCTTCTACCACCTTCTCTATTCTGACTGAAACATCTGAATCCCTGCAACAACCACTCCCATCCCTGCTGTATCCATGTCTCTGAAATGGCCACAACATCGAAGTCCCAGGCACCAATCCAGGCTGCAAGTTAATCCACCTTGTTGTGTATGCTCCTCGCATTAAAGTATAGACAATTCAAACCACTCTCCCACCTGCCAATACTCTGCTGCGACTTAGAAACCTCATCCATGACCTCCCTATTCTCATCTTCCTGTACATTGGAAGTACAATTCAGGTTCCCATCCTCCCTCTGAATCAGTTTAAACCCCTCCCGTATAGCATTGACAAATTTTCCCCCCAAGATGTTCACACCCCTTGGTTCAAGTGCAGACCATCCCTTTTGTAGAGGTCCCACCTACCCCAGAATGAGCCCCAATTGTCCAAGTATCTGAAACCTTCTCTCCTGCACCATCCCTTTAACCACGAGTTCAAATGTTCTCTCTCTCATTTCTTCTCCATGCTATCCCGTGGCACAGGTAACAAACCAGAGATAACCACTCTATTTGTTTTAGCCCTAAGCTACCACTCTAACTCCCTGAATTTCTGCCTTACATCCCCGTCCCTTTTCCTACCTACGTCATGGGTGCCTACATGAACCACAACTTGGTTCCCCTCCCACTTAAGGATTTCGAACACTCGATCAGAGACATCACGGACCTTGGCACCTGGGAGGCAACATACCAACTGCGAGTCTCATTCATTCCCACAGACTCTCTTATCTGTCCCCTTAACTATGGAATCCCCAATCACTAATCCTGTTCTTTTCTTCCCCCTTCCCACCTGAGCATCAAGGACGGGTTCTACTCCTGGGACCTCTACCTCATGGCTTATTCCCGTTGAGTCTTCCTCCCCAACAGTATCTAAAACAGAGTACTTATTTTGGAGAGGAACAGCCTTGGGGGATTGCTGCTCTGATTGTTTCTTACCCCTTCTAGCAGTCACCCACATATCACTTTTAGGAATAACTATCTCCCTATAACTTTTATCTATAGCTGCCTCTGCTTCCCGAATGATTCTTAGTTCCTCCAGTTCCAGTTCCAGGTCCCTAACATGGTCCTCAAGGAGTGGAAATGGATGCCCTTCCTGCAAGTGTAATCAGCTGGGACACTACTGATGTCCCTCACCTCAAACATCCCACAGGAGAAACATTGCACTGCCTCCACCGCCATCCCTCTTACGCCCCTTACCAAGAAACAACAAAAAACTTACCTTCTCTCACTCCAAGTCACTCTTTTTTTTAGGTTAGAAGAGAAGGCAGGGTGGAATACTCTACACATGTTGACAACATTGACCTTGAGATAACATCATAACTCCTTGCACTGTTCTACCAGTAAAATGATTGAGAGAAGATAAGCACACAAAGCCTTGACAATCCGACAGACTGTCTCCTAGAAGCTAATAACAAGGCCGCTGGGGGTTGGGCTGGATTTTCTCCTTCTTCTTTTAGGAGGTTGTGTTCGGCAATGGAAGCACAGAATCCCATGGGTGTCCTAAGAATACAGTTTACACCTATGGGATTTCCCATTCTGTATGTCTCCCCACCCCCTGCCAATAATGTAATGGGAATACTGATGTTGGACGTCGGAATTAATTTAAGTATAATCATCATACCAATGTAAATCCTGACAGATCCCCCATAATATGCACCTGTCAAGCTCAACCCACGAGAACGTGCAGGTAAATACATCCCCAGGGAGAAAGGGAATGCTGAGACAGCACTCTTGCATTTACCCCTGGCATTGCACCCTGACACTGCATGCGCAGTACTGGTGGGCAATGCCAGTGGGTAGTGCTGGAGGATCTTCCATGGTGGAAGAATAGGTGCATTCTGTAGGACTGGGGCTTCATGGAGGAGGGTTGATTGGTGAATTGGTGAATGTTTCTATTTTTATAGGGCATGACATCATGGGATCCAACCCTTAAATTTTTTCAACTGTTGTCAGCGATTTGCCTAATTGCAACAGTAACAAGAATTTAGAAAGGCCTGAAAGATAGAAATCTGCTAATAACAGTAACAGCCAGCCTTACCCAGGCTGTAAAAATGATCAGGGCATTCCAAAGGCATGAGAGCATCTAAAGAGGATCAGGTATAAATTGCTGCAGGAGAAGAAATTGATGACTCCTATATAAATGTTAAATTCTGCAAGCGGAAAGAGCTTATCTAACTGACTATAGAAATACTAAACTCCACAAAAGAAAGCCACTTGAATTATGTGGGCAGCCTTCTTTCGAGTTTGAAATACCAAAAGGGGAAACAGGATCATTATTAGTTCTCTCAGAAGCAAAAAGGCTAGTTCACAGCTCAAAACCAAAGATCAGTCCACACCTCACAGCCAAAAGCTAGTCTGTAACTCACAGCCAAAAGCTAGGACGCATTTCACAGCCAACGGGTCCTATTACATCTTTTACTTCTCAGAGACGCTACAATATTACATCTAAGTCTTAGATCCAAGGTATTGCAGGAAATCTTTTGTCAAGACAATTTAAATATCTTAGCTGGACCAGGAAAATATGTTTCTCAAACTTAACCATCAGCCCTGTATTTTGTAGTAACCATAAGCTGGATTTGACTTAGAGAGTTATTTAGCTGAATGTTGTCTGGGAAAGGGAAGTCTTAGTGAGTTCATGGATAATTCCTGTAGGTAGGTTGGTTATTTCCATACTTAAGTATCTTAGAGCATTGTAATCCTTTTCAGTGAGAATTTATTTTTTCTTTTAAGTTAATAAATATTCTTTAATAATTGTTATATGGCTATTGGGCTGATTCCTCACTGGAATTTAATGTGACTCCTTACAATATTCCAAAAAACTCCAATGTTTAAAGTTGGGTGACACTCTCACAGGTAATATCAATGTGGTTTGTGATACTATGAACCCAAAAACACAGCAGAGGAAGTTACCCTTGGGGCTGACAGCTTCCACACCATTTTTCCTATCTGCTTTTTTATTTATTCATTTGTGGGCTGTGGGCATTTCTGGCTAGAGCAACATCTATTGCCATCCAAAGTTACCCTTGAGAAGGTGGCACTGAGCTGCCTTTTTGAACAGTTGCAGTCCCTGAGGTGTAGATATGCCCACAGTGCTGTTAGAGAGGGAGTTCCAGAATATTGATCCAACATCATCCATTTCATCAAAGCCATCCTCCCTCATCAAAATGATGACTCCATGCTCAGCCTCATGTGCAGTGTCATGAAATTCTCTGTGATCACCGACATATTTGGGCTACAATTTCTGCCACATTCCATTCAGACTTTAGTCCATGAATCAGCGATATTGTCGATGCCATGAAGAAGGCTGTTGCCACACCAAAATTCTTAGATGGATGGTGCATTCTCATCATTAGTTGCCTTGATAAGCTGGGAGAAGTATGCAATGAGTATTCGGCCTTGAATATTGCTAATGCTCCCTGATCCATAGGATGTAGCTAAGAAATTATGTTGGATGGCAGGAAAATCCTCTTCACATTTTCAGACTATTCATCAAGGTTGATAGGATAACCTGAGCAAATACCAAGAGAAACATTGGACTGAATTTTACAGCCTTGCTCAGGTGAGACCGGAAATTCCCACTCGAGGTCAACAGAGGTTTCCATCGTCAGACCCTCCCTCGTGCTGATTCCATGGCGGGTGAGGTGGTAGATTTCCGGCCAATATCTTTAAGGCAATATCTGGTGCAATATGAATAGGGAACACCATTTTGAAAAAGTGCCTCTGTCACCCAGGCTTTTGTATTTGAATTCCAGTTGATACAAAAGTGTTTCTTGGAATAATCCCTCAAAGCCCTGGGTTTCACAGACTGATACACCACCAAGGCTTAAACTTGAAATCCTGTGCAGCTTCCCATTGAGCACACCAGTCAGGTGATCTTTGGCAGCTTTAAGTTCTGGCACCATTTTCTTCTTTTGGAAATGTACTTTCTCTGTAACATAAGCTTCAATAAAAACTAGTCCATCAACCTTGAAACCTTACTTTCATTCTACATTAGTACTAATTGCTCCATTCGTCACTTTAATATTATATAGACAAGAATTGAAACATTCAAACCATCTAAGACCAGCATCAAAACTTTCTTCTGAGAATACTCATCCTGCCCATTCTGTACATCTTCATATAGGCTTTTGCTTGAATGGCTGACAAACTAAGAGGCACCTAGTGCTGGATTTGGGCTTTGATCTAGATTGCCAAGGGCCTGTCCATATTGTCCGTTATGCTGCCTCCAGTCTAATTTACTCTGCTAGCACTTAAAGATGTCACAATCTGACTGCTTTGTTTAATGTTACCACAGATTGTTCCCACTGAGCTAAATGGTAGTCTAAGCATTCTATCAATATAGACTGCTCATTTTCTGGTTTTAAGTCACTTTAAACCATTAATTTGATTGCTAGAGTGATAATTTTTCTTCTTTTCCAAATATCAGCAAAATTAATATTATTATTTGCTGGGCATTTCTGACTTATCTTTAAGATTGATTCCAAGGGATTACAACACTAAATCACCAAGGCACAAAGGACTTCAAAATGTCTTCTTTGTCTCAACTTACCTCACTGGTTTCAAAATGGCTTCCCTTTAACACCTTTAATGGCTTCCCTTTAACAAAGGCCAACTTGGAACTCTAACATTAATCAGAACTTTTCAGAGTCTGAAAGAGTAAGTGAAACAGTAAGGTGTGTTGTTCTATCTTGGACTCTAGGCATGGATTTTATTTTTAGGCAGACTGTTTATACTCAGACATCTGCTTAACATTAGTTTATTGGTACTGCATCTAAATAAATAGGCACATTATTCTTGAGCATAATTCTAATCCCGCTCTTAAGAGTCTAACATGTGATTGACTGGTATCATTAACTATTTCAAACTTTAGCACATAGCTTTGGTTAATGCTTGATTCAAATCATAGAATCCCTACAATGCAGAAAGAGGCCATTCGACCCATTGAACCGGCACTGGCTATAATCCCATCCAGGTTTTATCCACATAATCCCACATATTTACCCTGATAATCCCCTGATTTCAGGGTCAATTTACTATGGCTAACCAACATAATCTGGATATCTTTGTACTGTGGGAGAAAATAAGAGTACCTGGAGGAAACCCACGCAGACATGGGGAGAGTGTGCAATCTCCACACAGGCAGTGATCTGAGGCTGGAATTGAACCTGGGTCCCTGGCATTGTGAGATAGTAGTGCTAACCACCATGCCGCCCCATTTAGAATAATCATCTGGGCCAGTTGCTTTCCGTGAAAGCTGCTCTGACATCTGCAGTGGTTCACTGAAAGCTTCCAGGATGGAGGGTATGCTCTCGCTGACCTCTTGCTTAAAATGGGCGTAGAATGCATTGAGCTCATTGGGGAGGAGAACATTGGAGTTGGCAACTTCACACATCTTCATCTTGTAAACTACACTTTAAACTATAAGTCCTACACCCTGTAATATTTTACATCCAAACAAGCTGAGATAAGGGAAATAGTTTTACCTGTATACTATAGCAAAAACCACTCTTATAATCTTCAGAATGGTCTCAATGCCTCATAATCCGTGTAAAACATCATATTAGTTACATCAGGAGCACCAAAATTATAGTCAGCTTGCAGAACAAAGAAATGGACCTTCAGTGCACAAAAATGAATAAGCCAGGCTTTATTTTCATCCTTGAGAAAAGAAATTGGTTTGAATATTCTTCAGTGAGAACTTTATTTTAGAGACTTTTGAAATAATTTGATTTTTCTTTATGTGATTTGATTTATTATTATCACATGTATTGGGATACAATGAAAAGTATTGTTTCTTGTGCAGTACACAGACAAAGCGTACTGTTCATAGCATACATAGGGGAGTAAGAAAGCATAAGATGCAGAATGTAAGTGTTATAGTCAGATAGGATGGATAGAAAGTTCAGCTTAATATAAGGTAGGTTAAAAATTTAATGGCAGCAGAAAGAAGCTGTTCTTGAATTGGTTGGTACGTGATCACAGAATTTGTATCTTTTTCCTGATGGAAGAAGGTGGAAGGGAGTATGGCCAGGGTGCGTGGGGTCCTTGATTACGCTGGCTGCTTTTCCAAGGTAGCAGGAAGTGTAGATGGAGTCAATAGAAGGGAGACTGGTTTGCGTGATGGACCGGATTATGTTTGCAGTTTTTTGAGTCTTGGTCAGAACAGAAGCCATACCATGCTGTGATACAGCCAGAAAGAATGCTTTTGATGGTACATTGTAAAATTGATGAGAGTCGTCATGGAGATGTCAAATTTCCTTAGCCTACTGAGAAAGTAGAGGCGTTGGTGGGCTTTCTTGACAATAGCGTCATACTCCAGAAGAGACACATACCATAAGCCATGATGCGCCTCACCCGCTCTGATTTCATGGCAGGAAGAGCGGTTGAATTCTGGAAATGGTATCACTGTGCCAATAAGAACTATTTCTCAACTTTTATCCCCCCGTCTCCCATTCTTTCTTCCATTTGTTTTGGAGATGGTCCAAATTCATTCATCCTATTGGCTATAGGATACAATTCATCTTGGACAAGTTGCAGAGCTGGGCTGAGAAGTGGCAAATGGAGTTTAATGTGGAAAAGTGTGAGGTAATGCACTTTGGCAGGAATAATAAATGTGTAGAGTATAGGGCTAATGGTAGGATTCTTAATAGTGTTGATGAACAGAGGGATCTTGGTGTATTTGTGCATAGATCCCTGAAAGTAGGCAGTCAAGTCGATAAGGTTGTTAAGAAGGCATATGGAATCTTAGCTTTTATTGGTAGGGGGATTGAATTTCGGAGCCGCAACGTCATGTTGCAACTGTACAAAACTCTAGTGCGGCCGCACTTGGAGTATTGTGTGCAGCTCTGGTCCCCACATTATAAGAAGATGTGGAGGCATTGGAGAGGGTACAGAGGAGGTTTACCAGGATGTTGCCTGGTATGGAGGGCAGGTCGTATGAAGAGAGGCTGAAGGATTTGAGGTTTGTTTTCGTTAGAAAGGAGGCGGCTAAGAGGAGACCTTATCGAAACATATAAGATGATTAGAGGTTTAGATAGGGTGGACAGTGATAGCCTTTTTCCTAGGATGGAGAAAGCTAGCACGAGGGCACAGCTTTAAATTAAGGGGTGATAGTTATAGGACGGATATCAGAGGTAGGTTCTTTACCCAGAGGGTGGTTAGGGAGTGGAATGCCCTGCCTGCGTCAGTTGTAGATGCGCCAATTTGGTGGCGTTTAAGAGGTTAGTTGATAAGTTTATGGATGAAAAGGGAATGGTTTAGTTTGGAGGGTCATTGCTTTTTTCATAATTGGTCGGCGCAACATCGAAGGCCGAAGGGCCTGTTCTGCGCTGTAATGTTCTATGTTCTGTGTTCTATATTCTATCTTTGCTTTATGGATTATTAACTCCAGACGTTTACATTCCAACAGAACAAATGCACATCTCCTTCCAACTACAGAGAAGCCATAAGTCACATTCTCTTGTCAATATATCTTAACCCAAGCCCAGCAGTAAAGCTATTCAGATCAACAGTTAAGAGCGCTTATTATAATATCAGAGCATAAGAGCTTCCTCTTTCGAATATATCCATTAAAGCATGCATAATTTATTTAACATCAGATGCCATCTAAGTTCTCAATGTCTTAGCCATTCCTTCAAACTGATGGCATGGTGGCACAGTGGTGCCTCACAGTGCCAGAGACCCAGGTTCAAACCCTGGCTTGATTCACTGTCTGTTAAAACTTCGGAATAGATTACCGAATTTAAGGGAGTGGGTCAAAGTACAGTAGGTGCAGTAGATGCTCATGTGTGATGAAAGAGTGTGAGAGTGTGTGAGAGATCTGAACACGTACAAACAAGGAGGCATCTGTCTTTACACTCAGCCTTAGACCGGTTGTTAAGAGGGGTAGCCCCCCCACGCAAAGGTCAGGAGTTAGAAGTGGGTGTAAAGACTGGAGAAGGATGCCTGGAATGTGATGTTCAGATGTGAGTAGAGAGAATCTGTCTGAGTGATCGCCAGAGTAGAGGAATAGCCGGCTTAATAGTGTGAGCTTAAGGGTGTAAGCTCACAAGTGTAAGCGCTGGTATGGAGGGCACTGATCACCCCTGACAGGCATCAGTGGACTCTGATAAGAGCGACCTGGGAGTGGGAGAGTGAGAAAGGAGAGAATAGAGGACTCCAGGTGGTGAGTATAAACTTATCGATGTTAAGCTAAGAATGGCTAAGACATTGAGAACTTAGATGGCATCTGATGTTATGGCGGGACAAGGACAGTGGGGACCCAGGATCCCTGATAAACAAATATACTATGGAAAGGGACAAATTCATTAAACAGATGAGGAAAGAGGGGTGGGATCCATTTCACCCACTAGATCAACAATGGAAATGATTGGAAAAAAGAAGGATGGAACTAAGAAAATTGGAATTCTCTTAGTTTGAATTAATTAAACATATTTAAACCAGATTAATTGAACAGGTCTCAATCTTGGGTAAAAAAAAAGGGCTGATGACAAGGAGAGAATTAAAACATCTGAATCACTGATTAGAAAGTTAGAAAAGAGAAACCAAAGAAAGAAGATAGCAGTATTGTTAATACATCAGTTAGCTGGACTAATTGAACAAGTCGTACTTACACTAAGAGGTAGAGTGAGGATAAAAAAAATTAGGGAATTAGAATTCAGAGTAAGGGAACTGGAGAAATAAAACCAAGTATTAGTCTTGCAAGGGGACATTATCCCCCTACCCCGGCAGTATGACCGTGAAACTCACAGCGCCTGGGGGCGACTTCCCCCAGTATCACTATTGTACGAGAAAAGAGAGAGGTGAAGGAAGACCACATACATGTGGGAATGTAGATGAGGGAGCAGAGGAAAGTAGAATAAGGGAGGTGCCCCTACAAGCACTGGAGTTTGTGGTTGGGTCACGAAGTATATAGATGCATCACCATGAATGGGATGGACCTACAAGTGGTCCAAGCAGGAAGATTGGAAGGAGGTATGTCAGCATAAGTGGCGGAACTGGTAACCCTGACATAGGCTTTTACTGAGAGAGCATTTACACTAATAGCAGACATGTATTTAGAATTGTGCATAACTATATGACTGTTTGAGGGAGAAAGGGATTTGTCACAATAGGAGGCACCCAAATCAAACATGGTCAAATTTATTAGAGGCCAGTGAGCTCCCAACAGTAAAGGGTTAAAAAGAAACAAGCAGGCTGACTCTGTATGATACAGAGAGAGAGAGAGACAGAGACAGACAGAGAGAGAGGGCATAATTGTGTGATTGACAGCCTCATGTGATGTAATAGGGTATAGCCAATCAAAGTGAATAACTTCAAGTTTAATAAATTAGGATCAGACAGAGATTTGAGTTCTGCCATGTGGGAAAGGTGGCATTACGTTACATCTGAAAGTTATAAGGAGAGTTAATCATTTAGGCACAGTAGATTTTGTATTTGCCTGTGTTGGTTACAAAGGCAGAACTGTAGAAATAAGTAATCATGTAGATTGCACATTAGAATGCTTTCAATATTTCTTTGTACATCTGTGCTCCAAGTGATAAAATCCAGTTGTGTTTTCTTGTGAAATGTTTTGTTTTACTGTGCCAGGATTGTAAGAATGTGCAAGGATCTTAATTTAGTGGGGATATTTAAAGGTGATAAAATAAATTTTATTTTGGATTTTCTGAATCAGGCTTTTGTTAAATTTAATAACATGTTCTTGATAGAACTGACAATGAAAGATTATTCCTAAGTGTTTAAAGAGTCCATCTGAGTGAACTTACTTCCCCTGCCTTTCTGTTAAATCAAGCAGAGAATTAACCCATTCTGTCCCAGACAGGATGGATCTCAGTGTTGTTACAAGACTTGCAGTAATTTTAGGACATAAAGTCAAAAAAAAACTAACAGAAAAGGGAGTTACATAAGGTAGAATAGGAACGTGAGTTTAAAACATGTGTAAGTAGTGAATCAACTACAAACCTGGAGTAGAACTGATCCCAACCTCACCCTGTTAAAATCTTAGTTTTTGTGTTTCATTATGTTTGTGTAGTCTGGTCTCTTGTCTTTTTGAGCAGTATGTACTGCAAATATTAAATGCAATGCTTTATATTTCAGTTTATCTTCAGAGGGACTGAGTAATTGTTAAAACTGTTGAAGTATAAGATTTCTTGAATTTACTTCTGTTCTGAGTTTAATTACAGTTTGGAAGAGAGATGACTGAAGATAACTTTATCCATTTTGAAATGTATGTTGGAAGCCTCCACGTGTGTGTGTGTGTGTGTGTTTAATAAATTGGTTGCATGAATATTTCCTTATTATTTGCTTTAATGATCTTCCCCTAATTATGCGAGAGTTAATTGAGAAGTTAAGAGAATAAGTAACTTTGTGGAAAGATAGAAAATAATGAAATAATAAATATACTGTTTATGGGTCAGTTTAAAATATATCAAGCCAGTGAAGTCCGCAGCATATTGCGATTTACCAATATCTGCCATTGGAATTTCATATGCCATCTAGGTTTGCCTTGAACTGCAAAACTTAACTCAGTTTAAAAATAGAAACAACTTAAATTAAAAAGGTTTGGATATCATGGTTTTGATGTGTAAAGTGTTTTAAGACAACTACCATGTGATTATTATACAGTATTACACTGCCATATGGACCCAAGAATAAAATCAAATTCTGAAAAGCCTTAATTAATTTCATTAGTATGACAGGAAGTGAAATCAGATTACTTACGAGAGAGAGGGAAAGAGAAAGAATTGGAGACTAACTATGCAGCCAGCTCAAAAATCTTGCAGCATTCGGCTGAACACAACAGAAAGCTCATGACAACTTTTTTTAAAGAACTGAGTACAAACTGTGTCTGGCTGCATTAACAATTGGCATCTGCGACCACGAAACACTGCTATTTACTTCATGAGAAAATCTTCTCTAGAAGGATCATTTCTGTTTAAACATCATACTTTCAAATGTGGTCAAACAAATGATCAAATTAGATATAATGTAAGAGTATATCATATAAAGATTGGAGCTGTATGGCATGTGATTTTAATGGGGAAAGTGATGTCTTTTGATAGGATTACATACAAATGAATGGATGTCCAGCTGCAGCCAGTGGAAAGTGTTATTTGATTCACACTGAAGTTTTCTATGGAAGGTGGGGTATGTAACCAAATGTATAATGCATTGACAAGGAAAAAAAATCTGAACAGAGATATTGCCCCCTATACTAGTGAGGCTAAGAGCTATCACAAACCGGAGTAACCCTTATGAGTTAAGAAGATGAGTACGTGACTGGCGGGGTATAAATATATGCTCTTAACTTGTATTCAGTGAGATGCCTGGGGAACCGCTGTTAGGTGCCAGGTGTATCTCCCAAAAGCTTTTGAATAAGCTTGTTGCACTTTGACCCACAATTCGTCTCACAGGTATCTTTACCTACAACAATTGAGGAATTAAATGGATTGGCCACGTAAAATTGCCCCTTACTGCCAGGGGGACTAAGTAGAGTAACTGTATGGGATTATAGAAATAGGACCTGGATAGGATTGAGGTCAGTGCAGACTCAATGGGCCAAATGGCCTTCTATACTGTAGGGATTCTATAAAGATAGCTTCAGCTCAACTCAAATGGGGTCCATCATAAAATAATAAAACACGTTTGTTTCTGCACAAATATTTTCTGTACAAAATGTTTTCCCAGCCATCTTGACTGTTAATAGCTCAGCAAGTCAGAACTGAACCACTTAAAATTAAATCATGTACAGAATAAAATCCATAGATATTACTAATTATAAAAAAACCCTCAAATCTCTTGGCATGCAAGTACAGGAAGTCATTAGGAAGGCAAATACAATGTTGCTGTTTGGTGCAAGGGGAATGGAATCAAGTCAAGTGGCAGTCAAGTGGATAAAGTTGTTAAGAAGGCATATGGAGTCTTAGCTTTTATTGGTAGGGGGATTGAATTTAGGAGCCGCAGCATCATGTTGCAACTGTACAAAACTCTAGTGCGGCCGCACTTGGAGTATTGTGTGCAGTTCTGGTCCCCACATTATAAGAAAGATGTGGAGGCATTGGAGAGGGTACAGAGGAGGTTTACCAGGATGTTGCCTGGTATGGAGGGCAGGTCCTATGAAGAGAGGTTGAAGGATTTGAGGTTGTTTTCGTTAGAAAGGAGGCGGCTAAGAGGGGATCTTATTGAAGCATATAAGATGATTAGAGGTTTAGATAGGGTGGACAGTGATAGCCTTTTTCCTAGGATGGAGAAAGCTAGCACGAGGGGACACAGCTTTAAATTAAGGGGTATGAGTTATAGGACGGATATCAGAGGTAGGTTCTTTACTCAAAGAGTGATTAGGGAGTGGAATGCCCTGCCTGCAGCTGTTGTAGATGCGCCAAGTTTGGTGGCGTTTAAGAGGTTAATTGATAAGTATATGGAAGAGAAGGGAATGGTTTAGTTTGGAGGGGCATTGCTTTTTATTTTGGTCGGCACAACATCGAAGGCCGAAGGGTCTGTTCTGTGCTGTAATGTTCTATGTTCTATGTTCTATGGAATATAAAAGTAGAGATGTTTTGCTGCAGTTATACAAAGCATTGGTGAAACCACAATTAGAATACTGTGGTCACCTTAGGAACATACAAATTAGGAGCAGGAGTAGGCCAAGTGCCCCTTGAGCATGCTCTACCATTCAATAAGATCATGATTGTAACCTCAACCCCACATTCCTGCCTATCCCTGTTAACCTTCTACCTCTTTGTTAATCATGAATCTATCTAGCTCTGCTTTAAAAAATATTCAAAGATTCTGTTTGTGCTTCCTTTTGAGGCAGAAAATTCCAGAGACTCAGACCCTCTGAGAGAGAGAATTTCTCCTTATCTCTGTCTTGAATGAACAGCCCCTTATTTTTAAACAGGGACCCCTTGTTTTAGATTCTCCAACAAGTAGAAACATCCTTTCCACATCCAACCTATCAATACCCCACAGGATTTAAAGGGTTCGATCAAGTCCCCTTACTTTTTCAAATTCTAGCAGATACAAATCCAACCTCATGAATCTTTCCTCATAAGAAACCCAACCATTTCTGGGGTATTAGTTTAGTAAACCTTCTCTGAATTGCTTCTAATGCTTTTATGTCTTTCTAGATGAGGTCTTGCTAATGCCCTAATACAACTGAAGCATAACCTTAATTTTGTCATTGATTCACTTCACATTAAACAATAACATTCTATTAGCTTTATTAATAATTCACTGTACTGTGCATTAGCCTTTTTTGATTCATACAGTAGGATACCTTTAAATTTCCTTATTTAACAGGGAAATAATTGCAAGAGAAACAATCAGAGGTTCACTTGACTGATTCCTGCAATAGAGGAATTACTTTAATAGAAAAATTGGACAGGTTGGTCATGTATTCATTGACATTTAGAAGATTGAGAAGTGGTGGTGTAATGGCACTAAGTGGTTATGTAATCCAGTATGATGAGAAGGACAAAAAAGGCTTTTAGCAGGTATAACAGGAGCAAATTAGAAGAGGCCTTACTGAAGCACAGGAAATTCAAAGTGGGACCTAAGAAAGCAATAAGGAATACAAAGAGGAAATATGAGAAAGCTCTGACAGCTAAAAGTTTGGAAAATATCAAGATATTCTACAAATATATGAATAGGAATAGGATAACCAGAGAAAGAGTAAGGCCCAGTCGGGACAAAAGGGGCAATCTGTGGTTGGAGCCAGAGGTCATTGGTGGAGTGTTGAGCAAATACTTCACCAGGCTGAGAGATCCAAATGCAGTCCATTTAGTGGGTTCCCCATTAGGCAATACAGCCACTGCGAGTCTCCGGGTGCTAGGTTTCTGGCCCCGTTAGCTCTGTGCCAGAAATCATCACGGAGCTGCATTATTTATTTAAATGACAATTTGCAATTAATTAGTGAACCTGGGACTGAAGTCACTGGGCCTGCTAGCAGAGACGTAATCTTATTGTCACTAGATTAATAAGCCAATACGGTGAGAAGCGTGGAATTTAAGAAAGTAATTAAGGAAGCAAAGAAGGGATATGAGATAGATCTGGTTGGTAAAATTAGGGAAAATCCCACAATGTTCTATAAATATATGAATAGGAAGAGGATAAACAGGGAAAGAGTAAGGCCCAGTCGGGATCAAGGTTGAGCTATGTTCAATAAATAGGAATCTGACATAGGTGTCTTTGTTACACCTGGCACCTAACAGCGGTTCCCCAGGCATCTCACTGAATACAAGTTAAGAGCATATATTTATACCCCGCCAGTCACGTACTCATCTTCTTAACTCATAAGGGTTACTCCGGTTTGTGATAGCTCTTAGCCTCACTAGTATAGGGGGCAATATCTCTGTTCAGATTTTTTTTCCTTGTCAATGCATTATACATTTGGTTACATACCCCACCTTCCATAGAAAACTTCAGTGTGAATCAAATAACACTTTCCACTGGCTGCAGCTGGACATCCATTCATTTGTATGTAATCCTATCAAAAGACATCACTTTCCCCATTAAAATCACATGCCATACAGCTCCAATCTTTATATGATATACTCTTACATTATATCTAATTTGATCATTTGTTTGACCACATTCGAAAGTATGATGTTTAAACAGAAATGATCCTTCTAGAGAAGATTTTCTCATGAGGTAAATAGCAGATAGAAATTACTAATTATAAAAAAACCCTCAAATCTCTTGGCATGCAAGTACAGGAAGTCATTAGGAAGGCAAATACAATGTTTTTGAAGGCAATACAAAATTTAAAATTAAATTTTTAAATGAACGTATTTGCAGAAGGAACCACAATTTGCAATAAAGAATTTAAAAATCCAAAGCAATGGTGGTTAAGGCTGCAGTTATTCCCTGTGGGATGAGTATCTGCTATTTATTTACACAATGTGGAGATGCCGGTGTTGGACTGGGGTAAGCACAGTAAGAAGTCTCACAACACCAGGTTAAAGTCCAACAGGTTTATTTGGCGGCATTAGTCTTTGGAATCTCAAGCTCCTTCATCAAGTGAGTGAGGACTTGTATTCACAAACAGGGCATATAAAGACACAAACTCAACTTACACGATAATGCTTGGAATGCGAGTCATTACAAATAATCAAGTCTTAAAGGTACAGACAATGTGAATGGGGAGAGGGCCAAGAACAGGGTCAAATGGGGGGACCAACCAACCAGCCTTTCCCTTCTCACATTGTCTATTACCTGTAAAGACCTGCATTCCAATCATTATCTTGTAAATTGAGTTTGTGTCTTTATATGCTGTTTGTGAACACAAGTCCTCACTCACCTGATGAAGGAGCCTAAGACTATGACAGCTAGTGCTGACAAATAAACCCTTGGACTTGAACCTGGTGTTGTGAATCTTACTGCATTTACTGGGCAGCCAGTTTAGCTGATATTGGAGCACACTGTAAGGACAAGATTTCAAAGCTTCAAAAGTTTCCATGTAATCTAATGCAAGAGTTCGCAACCTTTTTGCTTCCAAGGCATGCCTTCAGTGTTACAAATTGTGTGACAGAAGCAGACTCTTTTTTTCTGTATTAAAATAATTATGCAATTCATCACATATATTTGTTAGTATTTTTGTTTGACAATGTAAAGCTTGTTGTTGGTGCTAGGCAACTGTTCTGCGTAAGATGTCTTTGAAAATAATATCTTTACAAATGTACAATGTTCAATGCGCTTCAGTATTTTGTTCTCATTAATCCCATTTAATGCTATTTCTTTAAAATCCAGCTTTGTGCATATTGGTTGTACCAAATGGAACAAATATTTTCACCGCTCCAAAAGCAGAAGTTCTGTTTTCATTGGAGCATTCACTCTGGCAGCATTTCATTGAAATCTCAAAACTGTGTCTGATGAAACGTCAGGGAGCTCTTCAAATAGATTTCTAGAAACAGATCATGGGAATATTCACTTGAAAAGTGGTTTGGAGTCCATGAGTATGTGACAGTTGTTTGGTTGTGAATTCTGGAAAATAAAAACTATATTTGTTATATGAATCAGAAAGATGTGCTACATCTGACATTAAATCAATCTGTTCCATGACAGTGGCCAGAATTTTACTGCCCCATCACCATGGGAATTGGAATGGGTGAGGCGCGGACAATGGGAGGTCCATCGACCTCGGATGGGACTTCATGGTTTTGGGGCAAATGAGGCTATAAAATCCCACCAATATCTTTTGACATCAGTATTTTCCTAGTTTCTTGACATTCTGTCCAAATATTCACCTTTTGATTCCAGTAGCCTTGTTAACTCTGTACCAAGTGGTTCCCAATCTTTTATGTATTACAGCATGCGTCGATATTAGAAAAACACCTCCTGTTTTCTCTGAACTGCTCTCCAACAAGACATTTTTGGGATGATAGAACATAGAACATAGAACATTACAGCGCAGAACAGGCCCTTCGGCCCTCGATGTTGCGCCAACCAATTAAGAAAAAGCAATGACCCTCTAACCTAAACCATTCCCTTTTCATCCATAAACCTATCTACTGACCTCTTAAACACCCCCAAACTAGGTGCATCTACAACTGCAGCAGGCAGGGCATTCCATACCCTTACCACCCTCTGGGTAAAGAACCTACCTCTGACATGATTTTCAACTTGCCGTCAGAGAGTGATGGTGAAGTAGGGGGAAAATCAGGAGAGAATCGGGAAATGCAGGTTTCCATGTCTTACTGTGCACGTGCGGAAGCCAAAACTAATTTCCACCATAATAATGCTGATAGCTTCAATTTTAGCTATTGTAAAACCTGGCTATGGGAAAATGTAAATAACATATTAATGTGAGCTATGTGAAAGGAACTTTGGTTTCCTTAAAAAAAAACAATTCACAAGTAATTGTTCCAGTTTAGACAAGGTTTAGTACTTCAAAATCAACATCAATATGAATTTTGACTTTTTCTCTCCATAGATACTGCCTGATTTTTCTCCTCATATCAGATTTCTGGCATTTACAGTATTTTGCTTTTACATTAAAATTATAATGATACTGCACCTTTAAGAAATGTTTTTAGGTCAGGTTTCTTGTACAGGATCTATTTTAGCAGTTTGTTTTATTTTTGGTGCCATTTTGTCTGTCTCTGCAACCCTATTGGTACTGCAGCCTCAATTGCTTCACTGGGCAGGAATTCCACAGATTGGGAAGTTCTTCCTCAACTCAGTCCTAAATCTGCTTCCCCTTATTTTGAGGCTATGTGCCCTAGTTCTAATTTCACCCACCAGTGGAAACAACTTTTCTGCTTCTATCTTATCTATTCCCTTCATAATCTTATCTGTTTATATAAGATTTTCCCTCATTCTTCTGAATTCCACTGAGTATAGCCCCAGTCTACTTAGTCTCTCCTCATAAGCCAACTCTCTCAACTCTAAAATCAATCTAGTGAATCTCTTCTGCACCCCCTCCAATGCTGTATATCCTTTCTCAAGTAAGGAGACCAAAACTCTGCACAGTACTCCAAGTGTGGCTTCACCAATGCTCTATACAGCTGCAACATTGCTGTTTGTAAACGCCATCCCTCTTGCAATAAAGGAGAAAATTCCATTTGCCTTCTTAATTACCTGCTGCACCCACAAACCACCAAATTAGTAAATTTGCAGATGACACTAAAGTCGGTGGAGTAGTAGATAGTGAAGAGGGGTGTTATAGTTTGCAGAGGGACTTGGACAAGTTGCAGAGCTGGGCCGAGAGGTGGCAAATGGAGTTTAATGTGGAAAAGTGTGAGGTAATGCACTATGGCAGAAATAATAAATGTGTAGAGTATAGGGCAAATGGTAGGATTCTTAGTAGTCTAGATGAACAGAGGGATCTTGGTGTGTATGTGCATAGATCCCTGAAAGTAGGCAGTCAGGTCGAGAAGGTTGTTAGGAAGGCATATGGAGTCTTGGCTTTTATTGGTAGAGGGATTGAATTTCGGAGCCGCAACGTCATGTTGCAACTGTACAAAACTCTAGTGCGGCCGCACTTGGAGTATTGTGTGCAGTTCTGGTCCCCAATTATAAGAAAGATGTGGAGGCATTGGAGAGGGTACAGAGGAGGTTTACCAGGATGTTGCCTGGTATGCAGGGCAGGTCTTATGAAGAGAGGCTGAGGGATTTGAGGTTGTTTTCGTTAGAAAGGAGGCGGCTAAGAGGAGACCTTATTCGAAACATATAAGATGATTAGAGGTTTAGATAGGGGGGACAGTGATAGCCTTTTTCCTAGGATGGAGAAAGCTAGCACGAGGGGACACAGCTTTAAATTAAGGGGTGATAGTTATAGGACGGATATCAGAGGCAGGTTCTTTACCCAAAGGGTGGTTCGGGAGTGGAATGCCCTGCCTGCAGCAGTTGTAGATGCGCCAAGTTTGGTGGCGTTTAAGAGGTTAGTTGATAAGTATATGGAAGAGAAGGGAATGGTTTAGTTTGGAGGGGCATTGCTTTTTATATTGGTCGGCACAACATCGAAGGCCGAAGGGCCTGTTCTGTGCTGTAATGTTCTATGTTCTATGTTCTATGTTCTTGTGATTCTTGCACAAGGACAGCCAGGACCCTCTGCACAGCAGCATGTTGCAATTTTTTACCATTTAAATAATATTCCATTTTGTTGTTTTTCCTACCAAAATGGATGACCTCACATTTACCAACATTTTACTCCATTTGCCAGACCCTTGCCCACCCACTCAGACTATCTATATCCCTTTGCTGACTTTCAGTGTCCTCTGCACACTTTGCTTCGCCACTCATCTTAGTGTCATCTGTGAATTTTGACACATTACACTTGGTCACCAACTCCAAATCATTTATGTAAATCGTAAACAATTGCGGTCCCAACACTGATCCCTGAGGCATACCACTAATCACTGATCACTACCCAGAAAAACACCCTGTCTTTGCTTTCTATTAGTTAACCAATCCTCTACTCATGCTAATATATTACCTGTAATATATATATCATGCACCTTTATCTTTTGCCGCAATCTTTGGTGGCACCTTATCAAATGCCTTCTGAAAATCCAGATACATCACACCTACAGGTTCCCCATTGTCCAGTGCACATGCAATGTTCTTAAAGAATTTCATCAAATTGATCAAACATGAACCCATGATGTGTCTTACCAATGGGACAGTTTATATCCAGATATCTCACTATTTCTTCCTTGATGATAGATTCAAGCATTTTCCCTACTACAAAAGTTAAGCTAAATAGCCTATAAGTTCACTCTCATAATTCATCTTACTTTTCTTTATAGCTTTATTTGTGGCTTTCTGTTCACCTTTAGAGATTTCCCAATCCTCTAGTATCTCACTAACCTTTGCCACTTTGTATGCATTTTCTTTCAAGTTAACATCCTCCTTTATTTCCTTAGATATCCATGACAGATTATCTCTTTTTCTACAGTCCTTCCTTATCACTGATATATACTTCTGCTGAGCACTGTGAAAGAACACTTTGAAAGTCCTCTGTTGTCCCTTGACTGTTCCACCATAATGTTTTTGCTCCCAGTCTTTCTTAACCAATGCCTCCCTCATCCCTTTACAGCCTCCTTTGTTTAAGCACAAGACACTGGATTTTATCTTCTCACGCTCCATCTGTATTTTAAATTCAACCATACTGTGATCGCTTCTTCTGAGAGGATCCCTAACTGTAAGATCATTAATTTTTTCTGTCTTATTACACAGGACCAGATCTAAGACAGCTTGCTCCCTTGTAGGTTCCATTATATACTGTTCAAGAAAACTATCGCAGATATGCAGATATATCCTATGAAGTCATCCTCAAGGCTGCCCTTGACCAACCTGATATGTAGATTAAAATGCCCCATGATAATTGTTATATTATTCTTACATGCATCAGTTATTTTTTTATTTCTCGCCCCACCATGATGTCATTATTTGGTAGCCTATAGACTATGCACATCTCTGACTTTTTCTCTTTACGATTTCTAATTTCCACCCAAATGGATTCAACCTTGTTTTCCATAGAACCTATATCGAATCTCACTACTGCCCTGATATCATCCTTAAATATCAGAGCTACACCACCTCTCTTACCTTCCTGTCGATCCCTCTGAACAGTTTGATATCCCTGGATATTTATCTCCCAGTTGTGACCATCCTGCAACCATGTCTCTGTAATGGACACCAAATCATACTCGTTTGCAATGATTTGTGCTGACAACTTTGTTTCGAAAGCTACGAACATTCAGATAAAATGCCCTTATGCTAGTTTTTATACCATATTTTGAAGTCTAACACTTTCATTAATAACATCTCCTGAGTTCTCCTTCTTTTTAACTTTTTTCCTGACTTTTTTATGTAGTTTCAACCTTCTCCTCACATTTTGTCTTTGTTGCCTCCTTCTCGGACTGAAATTTGTCTTGGAATTACCAACTTCAGAGCTAATGATGAAGGTTGGTTTTAATTTAATTACAAAGCTTTTTAGTCACTGTTAACTAGCTGGCCAGTATTTATGACATCTGCAAATTTTCCTCTCAGCGTGGAGTGTCCACAGAAATTAGTGCTGGGGCCTCAGCTATTTACAAACTATATTTAACAACTTAGCAAAGAAACTGGGAGTGATATATCTAAGGTAGGTATGTAAACAATGCAAAAGACATCACAAGGCTGCAAAGAGATATAGATAAAGTAAGTGGGGAAGTATGAGGTTATTTACTTTGGTTGTAAGATAGAGAAGCAGGAGTTCTAAAAATATTAAGTATGACTTTGGTGTTCATACTGGAACATAGAAGGTTAGCATGCAAATGCAGTATGTAACCAGGAAGCCTGCTAGCTTTTATTACAAAAGTGTTTTGAATGCAAAAATACAGGATGGGTTTTCCCCCCGCTGTGTTAGTCAAGTAGCAAAGCAGGGTGGGAAAATGTGCAGGAAGCAGAAAAACACGAAATGTGCCCAGCGTTGGGCCTTTTGTGATCTTTCCAGGCCATTTTCTCTAGTACAATTTGCACATCAATATAATTGTTTTTGCACTAGTTTTCATATCATTAGTGAGATTGACATCGCCATTTCTCCCATCCTGTACCTTTCTCTCCTTTCTGGCGTGATGCCATGCCGGAAGGAGGGTGGACATAGTACCCAGCTGCTGCAAAGTGCAGGGTGGGTGTTTGCATGGACGCTGGGGTTTGGGAGAGGCCTATGTCAATCTCGGGGTTTGCGGAATGGGGTTGTTGCCTGCTCCAGGCTCATTGTGAGTGCATTGCTTCTGGCTGCAGAGACACCCCCAAGGATTGCCATTTGAGGTCTACCCACCAACCCCACGAATATCGACATGTTTGCCCTGTGATCTGTCTACTGGACAGGCACTGTGGCTGAGTGCAGACCTTGCGACCCAGGCCTTATTTGCAGCAGGTCAGGCAGCTGCTGCTCCAATCAAGAGAGCTGAGCAGGTGTTAATTCGCTGGACTCCGGGGAAGTGCCAGCAGATTGGAAAACAGCTACTGTCACGCTGCTGTTTAAAAAAAGCAGCAGACAAAAGGCAGGTAACTACAGACCGGTTAGCCTAATGTCCGTAATTGGGAAAATGCTAGAATCCAACATTAAAGAAAAAATAGCAGGACACCTAGAAAAGAACAAACTAGTTCGATCAAACAGATGCAACACGGATTCATGAAGGAGAAGTTGTGTTTGACGAATTTACTGGATTTTTATGAAGATGTTCCTAGTGCGGTTGACAGAGGGGAACCGGTGGATGCGGTGTTTTTAGATTTCTAGAAGGCATTCGATAAGGTGCCTCGCAAAAGGTTGCTGCAGAAGGTTAGGGTACACGAAGTTGGGGGTAAGGTATTAGTGTGGATTGAGGATTGGTTGTCTAACAGGAAGCAGAGAGTTGGAATCAATGGGTGCTTTTCTGTTTGGCAGCTGGTGACTAGTGGAGTGCCGCAGGGATCTGTGCTGGGGCCTCAACTATTTACCATTTACATAGATGATCTGGAGGAGGGGACTGAGTGTACAGTAACGAAATTTGCTGATGACACGAAGGTGAGTGGAAAAGCAAATTGCATGGAAGGTGTGGAAAGTCTGCGGAGGGATCTGGATAGGCTGAGTGAGTGGGCGAGGACCTGGGAGATGGAGTATAATGTTAGCAATTGTGAGGTTATCCACTTTGGAAGAAATAATAATAGGATGGAATATTATTTAAATGGTGAAAAGTTGAAGCATGCTATAGTGCAGAGGGACCTGGGAGTCCTTGTGCACGAATTGAAAAACCCAGTCTGCAGGTGCAGCAGGTGATCAAATAGGCGAATGGAAGGTTGGCCTTTATAGCCAATAGAACATAAAAACAGGGAGGTCTTGCTG
Source organism: Sphyrna mokarran (assembly GCA_024679065.1). Classification (NCBI taxonomy): domain Eukaryota; kingdom Metazoa; phylum Chordata; class Chondrichthyes; order Carcharhiniformes; family Carcharhinidae; genus Sphyrna; species Sphyrna mokarran. Next base: position 27,920,318 of record JAGIQG010000012.1, on the reverse strand, counting down.
CAATTGTGCAGGATACTGGTGAGGCCGCAACTGGAGTACTGTGTGCAATTTTGGTCCCCTTATTGGCAAAAGGATATATTGGCCTTGGAGGAAGAAGAGAAGGTTCACCAGGCTAATACTGGAGATGAGGGGGTTAGCTTATGAGGAGAACTTAAATAGACTGGGCCTGTACTTGTTGGACTTTAGAAGGCTGAGTGGGCATTTGTAGAGACTTACAAGATAATGAAGGGGCTTAGATAGAACATAGAACATAGAACATTACAGCACAGAACAGGCCCTTCGGCCTTCGATGTTGCGCCGACCAATATAAAAAGCAATGCCCCTCCAAACTAAACCATTCCCTTCTCTTCCATATACTTATCAACTAACCTCTTAAACGCCACCAAACTTGGCGCATCTACAACCGCTGCAGGCAGGGCATTCCACTCCCGAACCACCCTTTGGGTAAAGAACCTACCTCTGATATCCGTCCTATAACTATCACTATACCCTATCACTAGATAGGGTAGAGGTATAGAGATACTTCCCACTTAGAAAGGAAATCGAGGTGGCGGCGCGGGCTCATTGGGCCGAAGGGCCTGTTTCCCGTGCTGTTTTGTTCTTTTGTTCTTTTTTTGTTCTTTTTGTTCTTTTGAAATCAGAACTAGAAGGCACAGCCTCAAAATGAGGGGAGGACAATTTAGAACAGAGTTGAGGAGGAGCTTCTTCCCTCAGAGGGTGGTGAATCTGTGGAATTCTCTGCCCATTGAAGTGGTTGAGGCTATCTCATTGAATATGTTTAAGTCACGGATGGATAGGTTTCTGATAGATAAGGGAATTAAGGGTTATGAGGAACAGGCGGGAAAGTGGAACTGATCCACTTCAGATCAGCCATGATCTTATTGAATGGTGGGGCAGGCTCGAAGAGTTAGATGGCCTACTCCTGCTCCTATTTCTAATGTCCTAGTTCTTATGTCCTTAACATAATCCCTCATAGTACATGGACTCTGCTTCAAAAGAGCAAAGTTCATTATCATGGTGTGAATAGCTTTTTAGCATCTTCTAGAAACACTACCTTTGTAACTACCCAAAGTTCATCTGCATGATTACTCTTAAAAAGAAAGTTGAGAGCAACTTTTGGTTTGTTGTCACTTCCAAAAACTTCAGAGATAATAGAGTATTAACAACAATATCAAGTTGTTAAGATGAGAAGTGACAGCGAAACAACACTCATTTCAACAAAGAAATGAGGTTATTTGGGTGTAACTATGTAATTTGCTAAAACTATGGCATTAGCCATAGTTCTAATTTTTACATGGTTCAAAGAAAAGTTGGAATAGTTTAGCAAGCCATGCTGACCAATTGTTATCATTTCAAAATGACTTCTCAGAAACATCTCCAGAAGTACGAGTTTCTTTCATCCAGAGTGTCGTGGGTACTACTACGGAAATCTGAGTTGCCTGATGACTCTGCCTTTGCTACAATACTGAGTGAGAATGACACAGAAGTAACTCCAGGAAAAGAAGTGTGCTGGTGCTACTATCTTTTGCACCATGTGATCGAAAATCTGGTGTTTTGTGTCCATATTTATGACAGGAAATACTGGGAGGTGGTAAAGCAAAGGTTCATGAGATTGGTTCCTCTGATGAAATGGTTGTCTTATGATGAGAGAACAAGTATATTAGGTTTAACTCTTTGGAGTTTAGAAGAATGGAAGGTGATCTCATTGAAGCCTACCAGATACTGAAGGAGCTTGACAGGATAGACACTGAGAGATGATCTGATTTTGTAAACTTGATTTCTTGGAATACCTTTCCTTGTTTGGTCTAGTTTGGTCTTATTTGGTATATTAGTAATTTTGAAAAACCTGAGGGTGAATAAGTTCTTTGGGCCAGATGGAATACGTCCTAGGATACTTTGGGAGACAAGGGATGAAATTGCGGAGCCTATAGCTTTGATATTTGGGTCCTCACTGTCCATAGGATAGTGCCAGAGGACCTGAGAGTAACCAATTAGAAATAGTCCAGCCCATATTTTCAAAGACTAAAAATTGGGAATGGAAACTTGGCCAAAAAAATGGATCAGCAACTCTCTCGTTGCCAAATGGACACTTAAAAAAAAATCTTCTAAAATTCTGTCCTTAAGTCTCCTTTTTTTGAATAAGAGTGTTACATTAGCAGTTTTCCAGTTCTCTGTGACTTTTCTAGAATTTAAGAATTCTTGGAAAATTACTACCAGTGCATCAACTATGTCTGTAGCTACTTCCTTTAAATATCCTAGGATGCAACCTATCAGGTTCAGGAGACTTACCAGTCTTTAACCCCATTAACTTTCTGAGCACTTCTTACCCTAATGATAGTTATTGTATTTATTTCCTCCCGCCCTCTTCTGCCCCTTGATTATTTAGTATTTTTGGAACAATAGTGACTTACACTTTGAAGGCTGAGGCAAAATATTTATTTAACTCCCCTGCCATTTCCTGGCTCCCCATTATTATTTCTCCTATCTCATTTTGCAAGAGGCTTGTGTTCATTATTGCCTCTCTCTTCCTTTTTGTATGTTTAAAGAAGCTCTTACTTCCTATTTTTACATAACTTGCTAGTTTACCTTCATAATTTACCATCTCCCTCTTTTTTTTCAGTCATCATTTGTTGGCTTTTAAAACATTCCTTATCCTCTGGCTTACCATTAATCTTTGCCACATTATAGGTTTCTTCTTTCAGTTTAATATTACTCTTACTTTCCTTGGTTAATCATGGTTGATTTATTCTCTTTGTACAATTTTTCATGGAACCATCTTGCTGTCACTGTGTTGAAATTCCTTCCTTAACTGCACACTAAGTGTACCTACACAAGATGAACTGCAATATTGAAGAAGTAGCACTTCACCTCAAGAGCTAGTTGGGATGGGCAGCAATTGTTGGTCTTATTACAAATGTTAATATCTCATGAAAGAAAAAAAATCTTTGCCTTTGTGTAATAAAGTGGTGATAGCAAATCGACCATTTTTTATTAAAGTCAACAGAAATTGAAATTAACATCTGCTTCCAATTCAATATCCCTTATTTAACAACATCACATTAGACAAAATTCCTCTCCCTCATTCTAATGGGGATATTGCGGCTCATGTCAACATACTTGAGCTTGTCTTTTTGGGAACCATTATTGTTGTTCCATGTTCCCATTAGTCCAACTTCAATTGAAACTGTAGCTGTTGATGTTTTTTATGGCACATCTCTGACTGATGCAAGAAGCTTATAATGTAGTTTGAGCCGGTAGCAGAGTCCCTTTAAGAAGGTGGTTTTGAGAGTCATGTGATCTGTTTGGCTAATCAGGCCAAAGTGTGCGAATCTTGGCACTGAACGGATTCTCCCACGCACAATCAAAGTAATTGGTCTCAGAGCCACAATCAAAGTAATTGGTAGCATCTATCTTACTTTCAGTACACAATTTTATATTGTTAACAAATTGCCCTTTTTTTAATTCCACTTTTTATTCCAAGATATTACTATCTCCAAGTGGAGTTGATCTGTTGAACCTAACTATTTTATTCCCTCCTCTTGCTGGATGGTCCCTATTGAACCTGTCTGATTTCAGATTCTTTCCAATCTCCCCCTTTAACTTTACCTTGTTGGTGAGATTCATCTCTTACTCACTTGACCCCATCCCCACTACCCTGCAGAACACAATTTCTGCCCATGTTATCTGACATGTAAATGCTCTGCTCTCTTCAGGCATCTGATTCTCCAACACCTCTTTGCATTTCTAGACAGCCTCTGTGACAGCCTGCACTGGATGAGATACAATTTCCTCTACTAAACTTCGGTATTCACGCAGGGAGATGCAAATGTGGTTGTGGAGAACACTGGGATACAGGGTTGCAAACTGGAAAGTATTGAAGTAGATAAGGAGAATGTGCTAGATATTCTTGAGGGTTTGAAGTTAGATAAGTCCCCTGGGCCGGACGGGATTTACCCTAGGATTCTCTGGGAGGCGAGAGAGGCAATTGCAGAGCCTCTGGCTCTGATCTTCAGGTCATCGTTGGTTACGGGTATGGTGCCGGAAGACTGGAGGATAGCGAATGTGGTCCCATTGTTCAAGAAGGGGAAGAGAGACTTTCCAGGGAATTATAGGCCGGTGAGTCTTACTTCTGTTGTGGGCAAAGTATTGGAGAGAATTATTAGGGATAGGATTTATAGTTATTTAGAGAGAAATGAATTGATTGGGGATAGTCAGCATGGTTTTGTGAAGGGTAGGTCGTGCCTTACTAACCTTATTGAGTTTTTTGAAAAAGTGACCAAAGAGGTGGATGGGGGTAAGGCAGTTGATGTGGTATATATGGACTTTAGTAAGGCGTTCGATAAGGTGGCCCATGGAAGGCTTCTGCAGAAAATGCAGATGTATGGGATTGAGGGTGATTTAGCTAATTGGATTAGGAATTGGCTAGCAGATAGAAGACAGAGGGTGGTGGTTGATGGGAGATATTCATCGTGGAGTTCGGTTACAAGTGGTGTACCTCAGGGGTCTGTTTTGGGGCCCCTGCTGTTTGTAATTTTTATAAATGATCTGGATGAGGGTATTGAAGGATGGATTAGTAAATTTGCAGATGACACTAAAGTCGGTGGAGTGGTAGATAGTGAAGAGGGGTGTTATAGTTTGCAGAGGGACTTGGACAAGTTGCAGAGCTGGGCCGAGAGGTGGCAAATGGAGTTTAATGTGGAAAAGTGTGAGGTAATTCACTTTGGTAGGAATAACAAATGTGTAGAGTATAGGGCTAATGGTAGGACTCTTAATAGTGTTGATGAACAGAGGGATCTTGGTGTATATGTGCATAGATCCCTGAAAGTTGGCAATCAAGTCGATAAGGTTGTTAAGAAGGCATACGGAGTCTTAGCTTTTATTGGTAGGGGGATTGAATTTCGGAGCCGCAACGTCATGTTGCAACTGTACAAAACTCTAGTGCGGCCGCACTTGGAGTATTGTGTACAGTTCTGGTCCCCACATTATAAGAAAGATGTGGAGGCACTGGAGAGGGTACACAGGAGGTTTACCAGAATGTTGCCTGGTATGGAGGGCAGGTCTTATGAAGAGAGACTGAGGTATTTGAGGTTGTTTTCGTTAGAAAGAAGGCGGCTAAGAGGAGACCTTATTGAAACATATAAGATGATTAGAGATTTAGATAGGGTGGACAGTGATAGCCTTTTTCCTATGATGGAGAAAGATAGCACGAGGGGACATAGCTTTAAATTAAGGGGTGGTAGTTATAGAACGGATATCCGAGGTATGTTCTTTACCCAGAGGGTGGTAAGGGTATGGAATGCCCTGCCTGCTGCAGTTGTAGATGCGCCAAGTTTGGTGGCATTTAGGAGGTTAGTAGATAAGTTTATGGACGTAAAGGGAATGGTTTAGGTTAGAGGGTCATTGCTTTTACCTAATTGGTCGGCGCAACATCGAAGGCCGAAGGGCCTGTTCTGCGCTGTAATGTTCGATGTTCTATAAACATTGGAAAATCTAAAACTGTGGGATTTGGCCCCTGGCCAACACCTTTCACCCTCAAGAAATGTTGCAATGTTGGTGAGTAACTCAATCCTGAACTGTGGTGTTGACTCCAAAACCTCTCCATCACATTGACTATTTCCCTCTCTATAATATCTCCTACCTTGATTACTGACTCAACTAAGCTGCAGCTGAAACTTTTATCTATGTTTTTATCATATTCAGCCACAAGTATTCCAATAATCTCCTCATTAACTCTCCATTCTCCAAAAATTTTACTTCATCCAAAAAATTGCAACTCATATTGTACCCATCACCAAGTCCTGCTACCTGTTGCTCCAAACTTGAATAATCTGCACAAGCTATTAGTCCCTAACACCTCATTTTTAAAATTTCACATACCTATGTTTAAATCTATCCATGGTCTTGTGTACCTCGAACTCTGTACCTCCTCTCAACCACACAAGCCCCTGAACCAACTATTTCTCTCTCTGACTCTGGCATCTTGATCGTAACTTTCTCCTAGTGTCGTTCTATTGCCTGTTGTTATTTGCTCATCGGAAACTTTTTCCAATACCCCACTATGGTGACTCGTAATAAAGTCAGCATCGAGTGACTTTACAGTGATAGTCTCTTCAGAGACTGTTTATATGTGAAAAATCAGAAATCAGGTGAAAGTTCAACAGGCAAGAAGTACCTTTGCCAATAATAAAACTTTCAGCGCTCGATGGAAATAGAATTTAGTTGTTGTTTGCCTAAATTTTAGCAGCACAGTGGTTGGCACTGCTGCTTCACAGAGCCAGGGACCTGGGTTCAATTTTGGCCTCAGGTGGCTATATGGAGTTTAGATGTTGATGAGTATATGGGATCCAATGGGATTGGGGGTTATAGATAGGTCTATGGCTGGGTAGGTTTTTGATGTGTTCGGCACAACTTGTGGGCCGAAGGGCCTGTTTGTGCTGTAGTGTTCTATGTTCTATGTTCTCCCCATGTTTGTGTGGGTTTCCTTCAGATGCTCCAATTTCCTCCCAGTCTAGAGATGTGTGGGTTAGGTTGATTGGCCATATTAAAATGCCCCTTATGTCAGGGGGATTAGCAAAATAAATATCTGGGGGTTACAGGAATAGGGCTGTGTGGGATTGCTGTCAGTGCAGGCTCGATGGGCTGAATGACCTCCTCCTGCACTGTAAGGAGTCTTTGATTTCCTTTAAAATTATGCTTGTGTCCAAGTAGGCCTATCTCACTGAACTTAACTGGCCTCCTTCATTCGCACTGCTTCTGGCCCTCATCATTCATTTGGCTCACTGTTATTTGTGATTGTTGGGAACTAACAGTTAATAGTTCATTTGGTCACAGGGTCCAAGCAGGCACTAAGTGGGTGCAATATTGATCAAACACAGCCGTTTGAAAGTCTAGATTTAGCACATGACTTGGTCCTAATTGTTACAATTTGAACTTGCCTGTAAGCTAAACAAGAAAGCTGCACCTTAACATTCAAATGTTGATTAGGTGCAATTTCCATTGAGCTCCTTACACCTATTTCCAGGAAAGATGTGGGATAATGTGGCTGGGGCAGAGCAGCATGTAGCAGTGTGTTGTTTAGGAATCAAAGAGGAGTGTACAGTTTCTCCAATGTAACACTGGAGATCCGGATGGAAGTCATCCCGGGGAGGGGGGAATGTCTAGATCTACAGGAGAGGAGGGTGCCACCTTGATCTTCTGCTCCTTTGTCCTGCAGCAGGCCTTGTGTGCTGCTCCCATTCTTCATCCAGACCAAAGGAATTGAGCAAAATGCCCATGATCAAAGCACTCCCTCCTGATGACTCTGTGATAGTGTCAGATAAGGTGAAATCACACTGTAGTCACGCTTTTTGGGTGTTGTGTAAATGTTATTTGAATATTGGTGAACTCTGATAAAGTATTACAGAAAGTCTCAAAATATGATTCAGAGATCCATTTCAGAGCTCCAACAACTACTACATAGAACATAGAACATAGAACATTACAGCACAGAACAGGCCTTTCGGCCTTCGATGTTGCGCCGACCAATATAAAAAGCAATGCCCCTCCAAACTAAACCATTCCCTTCTCTTCCATATACTTATCAACTAACCTCTTAAACGCCACCAAACTTGGCGCATCTACACTGCTGCAGGCAGGGCATTCCACTCCCGAACCACCCTTTGGGTAAAGAACCTACCTCTGATATCCGTCCTATAACTATCACCCCTTAATTTAAAGCTGTGTCCCCTCGTGCTAGCTTTTTCATCCTAGGAAAAAGGCTATCACTGTCCACCCTATCTAAACCTCTAATCATCTTATATGTTTCGATTAGGTACCCTCTTAGCCGCCTCCTTTCTAACGAAAACAACCTCAAATCCCTCAGCCTCTCTTCATAAGACCTGCCCTCCATACCAGGCAACATCCTGGTAACCTCCTCTGTACCCTCTCCAATGCCTCCACATCTTTCTTATAATGCGGGGACCAGAACTGTACATAATACTCCAAGTGCAGCCGCACTAGAGTTTTGTACAGTTGCAACATTACGTTGCGGCTCCGAAATTCAATCCCCCTACCAATAAAAGCTAAGACTCCATATGCCTTCTTAACAACCTTATCGACTTGAATGCCTACTTTCAGGGATCTATGCACATATACACCAAGATCCCTCTGTTCATCAACACTATTAAGAATCCTACCATTAGCCCTATACTCCACACATTTATTATTCCTGCCAAAGTGCATTACCTCACACTTTCCCACATTAAACTCCATTTGCCACCTCTCGGCCCAGCTCTGCAACTTGTCCAAGTCCCTCTGCAAACTATAACACCCCTCTTCACTATCTACCACTCCACCGACTTTATTGTCATCTGCAAATTTACTAATCCATCCTTCAATACCCTCATCCAGATCATTTATAAAAATTACAAACAGCAGGGGCCCCAAAACAGACCCCTGAGGTACACCACTTGTCACCGAACTCCACGATGAATATCTCCCATCAACCAGCACCCTCTGTCTTCTATCTGCTAGCCAATTCCTAACCCAATTAGCTAAATCACCCTCTATCCCATATATCTGCATTTTCTGCAGAAGTCTTCCATAGGGCACCTTATCAAACGCCTTACTAAAGTCCATATATACCACATCAACCGCCTTACCCCCATCCACCTCTTTGGTCACTTTTTCAAAAAACTCAATGAGTTTAGTAAGGCACGACCTACCCTTCACAAAACCATGCTGACTATCTCCAATCAATTCATTACTCTCTAAATAACTATAAATCCTATCCCTAATTATTCTCTCCAACACTTTGCCCACCACCGAAGTAAGACTCACTGGCCTCTAATTCCCTGGAAGGTCTCTCTTCCCCTTCTTGAACAATGGGACCACATTCGCTATCCTCCAGTCCTCCGGAACCACACCCGTAACCAACGACGACCTGAAGATCAGAGCCAGAGGCTCTGCAATCGCCTCTCTTGCCTCCCAGAGAATCCTAGGGTAAATCCCGTCTGGCCCAGGGGACTTATCCAACTTCAAACTCTCGAGAATATCTAGCACATCCTCCCTATCTACTTCGATACCTTCCAGTTTGCTACCCTGTACCTCAATGTTCTCCATAACTACATTTACATCACCCTGCGTGAATACCGAAGAGAAATATTTATTCAGTACCTCTCCAATCTCTTCAGGCTCCACACACAACTTCCCACTGCTGAACATGAAATGGTGAGTATACTTTTAAGTTGGATTTAACATTGACATTTGGCACCTGTTTATTCCCAAACAGCTGGTTGATGTTAGGAAATGGCATTAGTTGAAAGGCTAGAGACCAGAATGCTATGTAGCCTCGCTGCTTCAGCAGCAATCACTGTTTAACAAACCCCTAGGCTATTATTTCTGGTGCTGGCTTCAATTTTTTTGCCAAGTATCATATGTATGAAATATGGAATTAAGTGTCTTTCAGTTTAAGACTACATCCTAGTCATCTCAGATAGTCAGTAAAGCCCCAAGTGACCAGTAAAAATTCCCCCTCCATCATTCTATTATGAAATATCTGGAGGTGTTTCCCCATGCTAAAACAATATCAATGCAAATATTGATAAATGTAAGTAGTCATTGATATTTGACCCAATTGTTTTCTGCGATTTCTTGATTCTAATTCTGCTTTTTGCTCTGTGATCTTTCTCAATAATTCTTCTTGAGTGCTGTGGTTATGTTTACAGCCATGAGATAATTGAGCCAAAAAGGAAGATTGCATCCCCTTATTTCCTGACAATAAATTCTATTTGTACTGTCATAAACTTACAGAGAATTTACAACACTTACTCTGTCTGCATAATCTTCCCTTCCTTGCCTTCTGCTGTGCTTATTTAGTTCCTGCTTCAATACATTTATTCATTGTAACTATCCTAAAGAAACAAAGAACAAAACAGCATGGGAAACAGGCCCTTCGGCCCAACAAGCCCGCACCGCCTCCCCGATGTTCCCACTTTCACCCATGATCCCTGTCTATGTTTATAGAAATCTGCGTTGGAACCAAATTTGCGAGACTATTTAGGGAGAATTTGTTTTGCCAGTCAGCCTAAGAACACATCTTTGGGATGTGGGAGGAAATCGGAGCACCCAGGGAAAACTCACACAAGAGAATGCGCAAACTCCCACAGACACAGGCCCAAATCCATGTATCTACACAGCACAGTGATAGTCACTGAGCTGTTCTGTTGCCCATTAACTGGTCCATTTCAAGCGTACACTAATGACGTGAAGCACTAGGATACTCTTGAAAAATCCAAGAGCGGCCCTCTCACGATCCATTGCGTATATGTCCCTTGTTGGATAACAAGGCAGACTGAAGTACCCATAGGATAAAACAGAAATACATCAATATCATTCATAATTAATGCAATTCCCAGGAAGCTCCTAAGGCTCATGATCCCTATTTTAAATCAGTTTTCTATACCCCTCCATTCCCATTCTGTTCATGTGCCCATCTAAGTATCTCTTAAGTAACTCCAGAGTACCTGCCTCCATCACTTTACTTGGCAGTGCGTTCCATACCCCCACCACCCTCTGTGTGAAAAACTCCCTCTAGCATCCAAATTATACCTTACCCCCCTCACCCTAAGCCCATGACCCCTCGTTATATTTGATTCCAACCTAGGAAAAAGCTTACTACTGTTTATTTATACCCCTCATAATCTTGTACACCTCTATTAGATCTCCTCTCAGTCTACGTCTTTCTAAAGAAAACAACCCTAATTTGCCTAACCTCTCCTTGTAACCTTCCATATCAGGCAGCATCCTGGCAAACAACTTCCCTGTTTTTATCCCTCTATGTGTAAAAACATTTCTCCTACTTTCTTATTAGATTTTTTAGTATCTGTGAATCTTAGTTTTGGAATCCCTCTACCCTCCTTTTTCTGAAGAAAAGCATTTCAGCTTTTTCCATCATTCCTGATCTTTATAACATTTCCATTCTGGTACTATGGTTGCAAATTTTTTTTGTACCTTGTCCCATACCTCTCTAAACCCTTTATAATGTAGAAACCGGAACTATGGACCATATGCTAAATAATGGCTGTGATTCTTGGGGGGGAAAAAAAACAAGTGCTGCCACCAAAAGTTGACATCTTCTCCGGAGCCTTCAATATGTCATTGGTGGAGATGAAAATCATGCCAGGGCCACCTCCATAGCTCCACTTCCCTTCAAAGAACCGCACAACCTTAAACAGACCATTGTTCCAGCACACCACCCAGCCTTCAGAAGAACAGTGACCATGACACCACATAACCCTGTCACAGCAACCTCATCAACATGGATCATCAACATAGATGCCATCATTTCATGTGAAAACACCATCCATCAGGTACGTGGTATATACACTTGCAACTTGGCCAATGTTGTCTACCTGATACACTGCAGGAAAGGATGTCCTGAGGCATGGTATGTTGGGAGATCATGCAGAGCTACAACAATGGATGAATGAACATCACCCAACAATCACCAGGCAAGAGTGTTCTCTTCTTGTTGGGGAACATTTCAGCGATCACAGGTATTCAGCCTCTGATCCTTCGGTAAACGTTCTCCAAGGCAGCCTTCATGATGTACAACAACTCAGAACCGTTGAGCAGAGACTGATAGCCAAGTTCCGCACATATGAGGACAGCCTCAACCGGGATCTTGGGTTCATGTCACACTGTCTGTAACCCACACAATTTGTCTGGGCTTGCAAAATCTCACTAATCGTCCTGGCTAGAGACAATACACATCTCTTTAACTTGTGCTTAACCCCCTCTCCATTCACATTGTCTGTATCTTTAAGACTTGATTATTTGTAAAGGCTCATATTCCAATTTGTAATATGAGTTTGTATCTTTATATGCCCTGTTTGTGAACAGAGCTTCCATTTACCTGATGAAGGGACAGCGCTCCGAAAGCTAGTGGTTTGTGCTACCAAATAAGCCTGTTGGACGGTAACCTGGTGTGAGATTTCTTATCAAAAGGAAGACCAGAAAGTTTCCTGCTGGTGCTGGCAGTGCCTCCCAGGTGAGATTCACTCACTTTTAGCAATGTAAAAATATGCTTAATGGGAGACATTCACTCAGATCTCTAGCTTTTGAACTGGGACATTGACTAACCAACCTTTCTATTTCCTTCTCAATGCCCCACTACCAGACATAATCCCTAGCTAGTGCCTTCATTTTACTTTGACCTGGATGAAAATCGTGTTGTTCCTGTAACCAGGAGTTGTCTCCCCAGGGGTAGGATTAGAACTCTAGCCCCCATTGTAACATCCTGCTTTCACAGGTTATTTTCAACCTTCTACTTTGATAAGGTTTTAGCAACTCTGACTTCTCATATCACCTCCCTTGCATTTTCTACTTTTGACAATACAGGGTCTCTCTCTTTCTGTCCACAACTTTATACGTTTAGCTAAAACTAGTAAGATCTCTACCAGATTAAAAGCCAGTATAATCTCTTGAGGAACCAGTGGTGATGCTGCTGTTTGTGGCAAAAGCAACTGGCTAAATGCTTCTGCATATGATATCTAAGTTCCAGGGTGATATTGAAATGTGTAACTGAACACTGCTGTTATTACTGATTTCTTATGAACTAATCACAGGAGGCTCAGAGTAGGCTTTGATTCGATTTGCTTTGACTTATTTTTATCACATCTATTAACATACAGTGAAAAATATTGTTTCCTGTGCGCTCTACGACAAAACATACCGTTCATAGAGAAGGAATTGAGAGAGTGCAGAATGTAGTGTTACAGTCACAACTAGGATGTAGACAAAGATCAACTTAATGCAAGGTAAGTCCATTCAAAAGTTAGCAGCAGGGAAGAAGCTGTTCTTCAGTATATGGTATGTGACCTCAGGCATTTGTATCTTTTTTCCAATGGAAGAATGTGGAAGGGAGAATGTGTAGGGTCCTTAATTATGCTGGCTGCTTTGACGAGATAGCTGGAAGTGTGGACAGAGTCAATAGATGGGAGACTGGTTTGCATGATGTATTGGGCTATGTTCACGACCTTTTATAGTTCCTTGTGGTCTTGGGCAAAGCAGGAGCTATATGCTTTATTTAAAGATATGCAGGGAGAGCTCTATTTAAAAGAAAGACCTATGGAGCTAACTTTGATATTTACAGGAAAATTGCATATATTTGTGCCATTTTTTGCATGTCCACAGAAATTGTTTAGTTTTTGATCTAGCTATTCATATAGGTTTTGTCAAAAAGAGGTACATTTTGTATTAGTCACATATTTAATGTTGTACTCAATGCAGATGCTCCTAAAATATCTTAGTACGACTACCCCCTATTTCTAACACTATTTTGCTGTTTGAGTCCAAAGCTTGCTATTGCTAAGGAGGTTGAATTATACAGTTCTTGCAAGTTGTACAAACTGCTAACTTTTATAACAAAGAGAAAACATTTTTTTTAACCATACCACATACAGATGTTATAATAGACTGAGGGCAACTTGAACAATAAAGGCTTTATTGCTAACAGAATAATTATTTACATGTACAAAAAGTTAACACTTGATTACAAATGAGAGTGCTCTTCTTGACTCCTGGGCTCCAACCGCCAATCCCTCCTTGACCCTCCTGTTGATTGGATCAGCTCCTGCTGGGGTGATCCATGGTCTCAGGTAATATTCTCCCTTAAAGGACCACGCTGCTACACTGCTTTCCCCTAACATCCAAATCACTGCGAAGGAAAAACAAAGGATAGAGTTAGTAGGAACACCACATGCTCTTATACAAAAAGGAGAAACCTTTGGAAAACTCATCTTAAGTTCTATTGATGCAGAGACTTACTGCTAGAGTGCCTCAGTCCAGTGGTAGGTTTCTCTACATTAAAAGAGCCAATCTGACAGATGAGAACGGCAGGCTCATTAATCTTGGATCCAATGGCTTGTCAGTAGCTCCAGGTTCCTTCATCTCCTCAATCATGGATGGCTCAGGCCCCACATTCTCCATCAAAATCCAATAGCCAGACCTGGCAACCTTGAACCATCTGCAAGGATTGTCTTGTGTCCATTACTAATTCTGAGGAGCAGATTATTCTACAAAATTATCTCAGGAGAAACCAATACAGAACTATCATTTATTATCCAACGCAGTGGGAGCGCTCAACCTCAGAGAAGGCCTCTGGGATTGACTCTATCTTAGCTGAGGGAACCAACCAATATTTATACATTGTAAGTAAAATAGGAAAGACATTATTTACATTCCAATATTGTCTGGTTTAGGCTTTACATTAAATAATTTGCAGCTGTTCACAAGACAAGGTGCCAACAATCTGGGGAATTATCTCTCTGTCTTATCTCTCTTTAGCTCCTTGTGGTTCCTTTTCCCAGTGCTTGTTGCTACCAGGCTTTTGTCTTGTGTTGTTAACTTTATCTGCTAATTCAGGCCATCGGAGTAAACCACAGACATGTTTCCTAGTACTGCCTAGCCACATACACATTCGGTAGTAGTATCTATTTTTTGCCACATCAGCATGTTAGCTGAGTGATATTTTATTTATCCTTCCTAATACTGCACTATATAGTTTTAAAAAAAAACCCTGAAAAGTCTCTTCAGTTAGTTACTAGTTTCTTTTGATTGTAATCCTTTGACCTTTAGGATCCCTTAATAAACCCTGATTGTTGTCTGCCCTAATAAATTGTTGTAATAGTCCATATTTATGTTTCCTTTTTACACGGCTCTCCTCCTCAGGTGGTCCACATGTTTCCTAAGCTGCAACCAGCTCCAGCAGCTGTTGATGCCGATCTCGCTGCAATGTATCTGCCTGTGACTGCATCTTCCACTTTGAATACTCAACTTCCTTCCAAAGTCGTGATTTACCTTCTAGGAGGCTTGCCTAGCATTACCCTTCAAATTTAGGAATATCATGTCTAATCTTGTACATAACTGACTTCGGCTAGTGTGACCAATTGCGATCACAGGCAGGGTGTTATATGATAAAAGAAAGATAGAGAAAGAGGCCCATTCATTTTTTTTTAATTGATAACTTAAATGCTTGTACCCCCTGCTCTGCTAGCCCGTTTGATGCTGGGTGGTCCAGTGCTGACCTCACATGGTGAATGTCATTGGGCCTGAGAAATTTTTGGAATTCTTCTGCCATGAATGATGTGCCATTGTTCATGGCACCACTTCTGGAATGCCATGGAGAGTGAATATTGTCCTTAACTTGTTGGTGGTGGTTGAGGCTGTTGTGAACTTCATCAGCTGCACATCTAACCACTTGGATGTGCATCTACTGATACAGGAAACGTATGACTCATAAAAAGCCCAGAAAAATCAATATGTAGCTTCGCCATGGACATACCGGCCACTCCAATGGTCACAAATTCACCGGTGATGGTAAAGCCTGTTGAGGTTCATAACTGGGGCATTGACCAACCATCTCAATCAATGCCCAGCCACCACACATAGTTCATATCTAGGGCCCTCATTCTGCTTTGACCTGGATGAGAGTCATGCAATTCTTGTATCCCTTTCTCCCTCCACACAATAACAACCCATCTTCATAGTTTATTTCTGACCTTCTACTTTGTTAGGGCTTTAACATATTTGACTTCTCAGTGCCAGCCTTGCATGACTATCTTTTTTACTTTCAGCAATACAGGATCTCTTTCTGTCCACAACTTTATGTGCTTTGCGAAGACTGGCAAGGCATCTATCAAATACAGACCCAGTATAAGTTCTTGAGGAACTGATAGTGATGCTACTATTTGTGGCAAAGGCAACCAGTTACATGCATCTACATGCTGAGGCAGTGCTGAAATGTACAACTGTATACTGTTGAAAAAGAGCCAATCTCTGCTTTCTATTAGAAGCGTTGGGTGGCACAAGCTTATTTTCTCTGGATAGAACCATCAATGGTTGGTAATTTATGACTACCGTAAAATGTTGGCAATATATATATTCTTCTGCAGTTTCTTGACCGCATGGGTGATAGCCAAGCTTTCCTTGCCTATTTGGGAGTATTTCTTCTCTGCTTTGAACAATGTCCTAGAAGCAAAGGCAATGGACTTTTCTGCACTATCAACTCCCACTCCATACAGTGAAACATGACAGGTTACTATTAAGGATTTGTTTGGGTTGAATTGATCAACAAGACTGACAATTGTAGAACATGTTTAACTTTCGCAAAAGCTTTCTTCTCCCCATTTCCATCTTTGGTGTTTTTTTAATAGTTGGTGAAATGGGGCTAAAATAATATTTGTCAAAAAATCTACTATAATAAATTATTAATCCCATTTATTAAATTAATTTAAATTAATAATTTAATTATGAAATGATTTCAGCTTGGATATGTTGTTTGACAGTGGGAAATGAGTGTAGCTGTTTGGCCAGCATTTATTGCCTATCCCTAGTTGCCTTTGAGAAGGTGGTGGTGAGC
Organism: Sphyrna mokarran; assembly: GCA_024679065.1. Classification (NCBI taxonomy): domain Eukaryota; kingdom Metazoa; phylum Chordata; class Chondrichthyes; order Carcharhiniformes; family Carcharhinidae; genus Sphyrna; species Sphyrna mokarran. The sequence continues at coordinate 27,903,919 of JAGIQG010000012.1, read as the reverse complement.
TATCTTCTTGAATCGCTGTAGTCCATGTCCTATGGGTTGACTCACAATGCTGTTAGGGACAGAATTCCAGGATTTTGACCTAGCAACTGCAAAGGAACAATGATATATTTCCAAGTCAGGATGATGAGTGGCTTGGAGAGGAACTTGCAGGTGGTGATATTCCCATTTATCTGCTGCCCTTGTTCTTCTAGGTGGAGGTGGCCATGGGTTTGGAAGGTGCTGTCTAAGGATCTTTGATGAATTGCTGCAGTGCATCTTGCAAATAGTACACACAGCTGCTAGAGAGTGTTGGTGGTGGAGGGATTGAATGTTTGGAGGTGTCATGCCAATCAAGTGACCTGCTTTCTCCTGGATGGTGTCAAGCTTATTGAGTGTAGTTGGAGCTGTACTCATCCAGGCAAGTGGAGAATATTCCAACACACCCCAATGTACCAGCCTCTCATGCCTTGTAGATGGTGGATAGGCTTTGGGGAATCAGGAGGTGAACTACTTGATGCAATATTCCTACCTGCTGACCTGCTCTTGTAGTCACTGTGTTTATGAGGTGAGTCCAGTTGAGTTTCTGGTCAATGGTGATCCCATGGATGTTGACAGTGGGGGATTCAATGATGGTTACACTGATGGATGTTAAGGGGCGGTGATTAGAGTGTCTTATTGGTGATAGTCATTGCCTGGCATTGTGTGGCGCGAATGTTACTTGCCACTTGTCACCCCAAGCCTGGATGTTGTCAAGACCTTCCCGCATTTGAACATGGACTGCTTCAATATCCGAGGAGTCATGAATGGTGCTGAACATTGTGCAATCATCGGCAAACATCCCCACTTCAGACCATCTGACAGAGGGAAGATCATTGATGAAGGACTGAAGATTGTTGGGCCAAGGACATAACCCTGAGGGACTTGTGCAGATGTCCAGGAGCTGAGATGACTGACCCTCCTCAACCAAAACCATCTTCCCATGCACCAAATATGACTCTAACCTGCAGAGAGTTTGCCCCTGATACCCATTAATTCCAGTTCCACTAAGGCTCCTTGCTGCCACATTTGGGTGAATTCGGTTTTGATAGCTTTGACTTTTTTTTTCCAAAGGACACAGACTCTTTGAATTGACCCTGAATCATAAAAGGTAACTTCTTCTGATTGAAATATGCATTTCTCTTGTTTCAGCTTAACCCCTCCTTCCTTAAACTGTCGTCAGATAAGTTCAGTAAAGTTTCACAACACCAATTTTAAATCCAACCAATTTATTTGATAGTAAATTCGTGAGCTTTCGACACTATGTGCCTTCGTCAGGCAAATGCAGTGTTCTGGTCTGCAATAGCACACATCAGCACGGACAGTCACAGATTGCTGATTAGAATGTGAATCCTTACATCTAACCTGCTATTCAAGTGTTAAAGTGGCTAACAATGTTTGTGAAGGGAATCCTGAGCATTGGTTAGAGAATTGTGTATTTTCTCCAGACAGTACAGTAAGTGAGGTTTTTTGCTAACCCAGGCAAGTTATGGGGGTTACAGATAGTGTGTCATGAAGGCAAGATCCCTATTAAGGCTGTCCTCATGTGTGCAGAACTTGGCTATCAGTCTCTGCTCAGCGACTCTGCGCTGTCGTATGTCACGAAGGCCCCCTTGAAGAACATTTACCCGCAGGTCGGAGGCCGAATGCCCATGACTGCTGAAGTGTTCGCCCACAGGAAGGGAACTGTTTTGCCTGGTGATTGTTGAACGATGTTCATTCATCCGCTGTCGTAGTGTCTGCATTGTCTCCCCAATGTACCATGCTTCGGGACATCCTTTCTTGCAACGTATTAGGTAGACAATGTTGGCCGAGTTGCAAGAGTATGTACCGTGTATCTGGTGAATGGTATCCTCACGTTTGATGATGTCGTCCATGTCTATGGTCTGGCATGTCTTGCAGAGGTTGCTGTGGCAGGGTTGTGTGGTATTGTGGTCACTGTTCTCCTGAAGGTTGGTTAGTTTGCTGCGAACAATGATCTGTTTGAGGTTGTGCGGTTGTCTGAAAGCAAGAAGTGGGGGGGTGGGGATGGCTCTAGCGAGATGTTCATCGTCATCAATGATATGTTGAAGACTCCGGAGAAGATGTCGTAGCTTCTCCGCTCCGGGGAAGTACTGGACAACAAAAGGTACTCTGTCCACCGTGTCCCGTGTTCGTCTTCTGAGGAGGTCAGTGCGGTTTATCGCTGTGGCACGTCGGAACTGTCGACCGATGAGTCGAGTGCCATATCTGTTCTCACGAGGGCATCTTTCAGCGTCTGGAGGTGTCTGTCACGATCCTCCTCATCTGAGCAAATTCTGCGTATACAGAGGGCTTGTCCATAGGGAATGGCTTCTTTAACGTGTCTAGGGTGGAAGCTGGAGAAGTGGAGCATTGTGAGGTTGTCTGTCGGTTTGCGGTACAGTGAGGTGCTGAGGTGACCGTCCTTGATAGAGATGCGTGTGTCCAAGAACGCAACTGATTCTGGAGAATAGTCCATGGTGAGTCTGATGGTGGGATGGAACTTGTTGATATCATCATACAGTTGTTTCAATGATTGATGACATCTTTTTCCTTTGGACTCATGGTGAACAATGTATCTAGTATATAACCTTGTTGAAGATCTCGTGTAGTGAAGAAGTCTTGTTCGAACCTGTGCATGAAGATGTTGGCATACTGAGGTGCAAATTTGGTCCCCATGGCTGTTCCGTGTGTCTGGATGAAAAGCTGATTGTTGAAGGTGAAGACATTGTGGTCCAAGATGAAGTGGATGAGTTGTAAAATTGCATCCGGAAACTGGCAGTGGTTGGCATTGAGTACTGAGGCAGTTGCAGCAATACCATCATCGTGGGGGATGTTGGTGTAGAGCGCCGAGACATCCATTGTGACAAGGAGTGTCCTTGGTTCAACTGCTCCATGTGTGCTGAGTTTCTGTAGGAACTCCGTAGTGTCAAGACAAAAGCTGGGGGTTCTTTGTACGATGGGTTTCAGGATGCCCTCGATATAGCCGGAGAGGTTCTCACACAGGGTCCCATTGCCCGATACGATGGGACGGCCGGGTATGTTTGCCTTGTGTACCTTTGGGAGGCAGTAGAGATCTCCAATGCAGGGAGTACGTGGAATGAGAGCCCGGAGGGTGTTCTGAAGGTCCGGATCAAAGGTTTTGACCAGAGTGTTGAGTTGACAAGTGTGTTCTTTGGTTGGATCTGTTGGTAACTGTCTGTATGTTTCACATTGTTTAGTTGTCGGTACACTTCTTCACAGTAGTCCGTTCTGTTCAGTATGAAGGTGGTGCCTCCTTTGTCTGTTGGTTTGATGACAATGTTGCGGTTGGTCTTGAGAGCATGGATGGCCTTGCTTTGTGCTTGGGTGATGTTCAGGACTGTCTTGTAAGCGCGGTTGATGAATCTGGTGTTCACACACCTCCTGATGGCTTGGGCATACATGTCCAGTCGGGGGCAGCGGCCTTCTGGAGGAGTCCAACTGGATTCATTCCTCTTCGGTTGCTGCACTGCGGATGCCTCTGTCGGCTGTTCTGATTCATTAGCTATCTCATTGAGTCCGCTATTGGCCTCTTGGGGTTTGTGGAAGAACTCACGCAGCCTCATTCGCCTGATGAATTCCTCTGTGTCTGCTGCAAGACTGATGGGGTCCATTTTGGTGGTGGGACAGAAATTGAGCCCTTGGCTGAGAACTTCGATTTCCTCTGATTGAAGTGTGTAGTCTGACAGGTTAACAATGGACCTGCCTGCGGTAGTGTTGTTTTCTACTGTGGTGCCAAGGGAGGTTTGGTTGTTGCTGGTGGCGATGCCGAGTTTTTCAAGTTTCCTGTTCTTGGTGTGCATGTAAATGGTGTAGTTTCTTTGTCTCATCTGCTTGGCAAAGTTTCGCAGCTGATCTGCGTCCTGAGCGCAAGTTGAGAATATGTATTCCATTTTACTCTCCAGAGTGCGGCGTTTGCTATAGAGCTGGTGTATGAGGTGATTGAGGAGTGTGAGAGAGGTGCGACAGCAAAGGCTCTCAGCATAGTCCGTGTTATAGGTTGACCTGAGTGGGTTCGTGATCTGTAGTCCCTTTGGTATCCTGTCTGCTTTCTTGCATCTCTGTAGAAACTTGATGTCAGTGTCGATATGTGCAATCCTCTTGGAGATCCTCTCCACTTAAATCCGGCAGTATACGGTGTCGATAGTTGTCATGATGTAGAGATGCCGGTGTTGGACTGGGGTAAACTCAGTAAAGTTTACCCAAGTAAACTTTACTGAGTTTACCCCAGTCCAACGCCGGGATCTCTACATCATGTCAGATAAGTTACCAGTGATTAGTACATCATCGAGATAAACCACTACATTCAGAATGCCTTGCAAGAGACTCTCCATCATATTTTGGAAAAGGGCTGATGAGACTCCAAGTGGCATGTTGATTTTCACTAGCTTTTGTGAATCCTTATCCAACTCCAGCTGCTGATAGGCATGGCTGAGGTCTAATTTAGTCTATTTTAAGCTTCCTCTGAGTTCAGCATAGAGATGTTCAATTCTGAGCATAGGATTTCTCTCTGCCTGTACTCCTTGATTAACAGATCATTTGTAAGCTCCACAAATTCTTACCGTCCAATCCAGTTTTAACTTGGGGACTTTAGGTACAATTCAGGGAATTGTATGCACTTTATAATGGCCAAATCTACCAGCCTCTTCTGATGAAGGGCATTAGGCACCGGACAGGCCTGAAAAAAATAGGCATTGCTTCCTGATCCAGATAGGTTTGAGTTTTAGCTCCCCATATGCATCCTAATTAATCTCCGAAGACCTCCAAATATTTACAAACAGCTCCTAAAACCTCCATCCTTCAGGTTTAATAATTCCTGCCAGTTTAGCCATATCTTCTTTAACCAATGTTTGAGACCCGTGATTACCAATGCTGGCAGCTTTGCCTGATTCTGATATGCCATGGTGACTGTTGCTACACCTAAAGTCAGTAACATCTCTCCAGTGTATGAGGACAAATATCATCTGATTCATTTAGTTTCAATGATTAAGCTTCCTTCTGAAGATAACAAAATGCCTATTTTCCTATGACTGTGGTTGATTCTGCTGTATCCACTTGTATCTTGAATATTTTGCCATTTACTTGTGAAGTTTTCTCCATTGAAATCCCTCTGTTTAGCTGAATCTGGTTCACAGTGAATGAGTCAGACCCCGTGCAGGGCCCCTCTTTCAGATGTTTTTATAGGAGTTAAGCTAACAGTCTCTTTTTTTGCATTCACTGTACTGGTTGCTTTGCTCTGCATCAGTCCTTTAAGTGACCTTTCTTAATACACTTGAAGCACACATAGTTCTTGCCCCGATAAACATTTTGGGAGTGTGTTCACTCCTACATTGAAAACACACTTTAGCCCCCAAAGTTGCATTTTTTCTCTTGGGCACTGCCTGCAATCTCCTGAGTTGGTTTGCTCCACAGCTGTTTCCTGTCACAAGCAATTTGTCTTGTTTGGCATACCTTGCAAATTTTGCAACTCTGTTATGCTCTGCACATTTAGTCACCTGAGGCAGTTCATACAGCTTTTCCAAAGGTGATTTTCGTTTCTGCCAATAGCTTTATTTGTATTATTAAGCTGTTTATATCACCGACCAATATCATAGAATCATAGAAACCCTACAGTGCAGAAAGAGACCATTCGGCCTACTGAGTCTGCACTGGCCACAATCCCACCCAAACCCTATTCCCATATCCCTACATATTTACCTACTTATCCCTCTATCCTATGTATCTCAGGACACTAAGGACAATTTTTGGCACAGTCAATCAACCTAACCCACACATCTTTGGACTGTGGGAGGAAACCAGAGCACTCAGATAAGAAGAAAATGTGCAAACTCCACATGGACAGTGATGGGAATTGAACCCAGGTCCCTGGAGCTGTGAAGCAACAGTGCTAACCACTGTGCTACCGTACCACCCTTTATGTCCGTTAACATTTCAGTTAATGCTGGGCTGAACTGACAGTGCTCTGGGTCCATCGATGAAACCTGAGACTGTCTCCCCGGCTCACAGATTGCTGAATGAAATTCGTATCTCAGCCTAATGATCAAGGGACAGTGATTAAAATGATTTCTGACCAGCTCCACAAGCTTCCTATCTGCAGCATTTTGTGAAGTTAATGTTCTCACTAAGCTGTAAGCCTGTGAACCATGACAATAAACAAAATAATCTTCCCCTAATGTTATATCATTTATGATGAAATAATATCCTGTTTAATATGTATAGACCATAGTCGTTGACCTCTAGGTTGAATGCCTCGATAATTCCAGTAAGAAGTCTGACAACACCAGTTTTAAACCCAGCCGATTTATTTGATAGTAAACTCACAAGCTTTCAGCTTTATGGCCTTCGTTAGGCGAATGAGGTGTTCTGGTCTCCAGAGATTTGTTGATTCTCCAGAGACCAGAACACCTCATTCGCCTTTCGAAGGCCATAAAGCCGAAAGCTTGCGAGTTTATTATCAAATAAATCGGTTGGATTTAAAATTGGTGTTGTCAGACTTCTTACGATGTGTACCCCAGGCCAATGCCAGCATCTCTACATCATCGATAATTCCAATCATAGGTACTGCTAAATGAGTGTACCTTACCTTTTATTACTCTCGATGCTCATATCTTCTCCCTCTTTAGCTGAACACTGCAATTCCCGATGACTTTCATGTTTGCCTTGTCACCAGTGTAATAGATCGAGGGTGATTTGATGCAGCTTTAACAGTAAAGGCTTTATTGCCAACAGAGTAAATATGTGAATACATGACAGGGTAAGACTAAATTACAATGCAACTGCTCTTGATTCCCTGGCTCCAGCAGCGAGTCTCTCCTTGACTTATGTCCTCCTGCTGATTGGCTCAGCTTCCCATTGGGGTAATCCACAGGGTCCTTGTTGATCAAGTGACCCTCAGGGAATGCCCCTTCAAACATCATCTGTACACAAGCTGAGAAATATTGCACTTGCTTTAAAACAATGACAACCTGATTACTGAAACAAATTATCAGCGCTTCTTGTGATTCTGTTTTTATACTTTTGAAATTGTTTGTAATTAAAGCTTAAGATAAAGTTAATTCCCCAGGAAGATAAGATTAAAACAATGGCAGCACAAATCTGTGAACACCCACGTAAAGCACACAGACTCTCACAGCTCATAAATTTCAGACAGTTAATTCTCAGCAATCTCTTACAGCTATAGCTTCAAGCACTACATACGCAGAATCTTCTGATTAAAATAACAAAAACAAGATCCTCCATTCTCCTTCATTATAATTTAACTTACTTTAACCTGTTTTTTTTGGGTGCACCTGTACTTTGTTGATTCAAGATCTCAAATGCATTCTCATCCAAACACATTATCACCTGCAAAATGTTTGTTCTTTATCTGGGGTGATGTGGCAACACAATAAAATTCTCACTTATTCCAAATTCATCCAGACTATATTTAAAATTTCCAAATTTAACTGGTTTGTTTGTATTCCCACAAATCCACAATCAAATCTTGTAGCAATTAACTTGGACACATACATGATCATAGAAAATGTTAGCTTCCAACAACAGTAATGCTGAAATGGTAACTTTTCTATAGGATTTAAAGTCACAAGGAACAGATGGAGAAAACAGTGTGCAATTATGTCATTTTATGAAATTAAAAAAAAACTTCAATATTTTCTGTGATAGTGAATTCCACATATTCTACACTCTGGATGAAAAAATTTCTCCTCACCTCAGTCCTAAAAAGTTTACCCCTTTTCTTCAAACTATGACCCATGGTCTGGACTCTCCAGTATTGGGAACATACTTTCTGAATTAATTCTGTCTAACTACACACAAAACTGCAGTTGTGGTCAATGTTTTATACAATTACAACATTATATCTTATTTCATATTCTATTTCTCTGCCAATAAAAGAAAACATTCCATATGCCTTCTTTATAACCTTGTCGACTTGAACTGCTGCCTTCAGGAATCTGCGTACTTGTATGCCAAGATCTCTCACTTCATCTACTCCTCTTACTATATTTCTATTTATTGTGTACTCTGTATAACCTCTTTAAATGCATACCCTCACACTTCTGTATGTTAAAATCCATCTGTCACTTTACCACCCACTTGACCAATCCATTGATATTGTTTTGTAAATTATAGCTAACTTCTACCCGACCCACTCTTGGCCAATCTTTGTATTGTCTGTAAATCGTTCAATTGTGCCCCTGCATTCATGTCCAACTTGTTAATAAATAACACAAACAGTAAGGGGGTCCCAACACCAAATCCTGTGGAACACCATTTGAAACAACTTTCCACTTGCAAGGGCATCTATTGACCATTATTAGAACATACAACATAGAACAGTACAGCACAGTACAAGCTCTTCGGCCCTCAATGTTGTGCTGAGATATGTCATAACCCAAGATCAAGCTATCTTACTCCCTATCATTCTGGTGTGCTCCATGTTCCTATCCAATTACCGTTTGAATTCCTAAAGTGTCCGACTCCACTATCACAGCAGGCAGTCTATTCCACATCCCAACCACTCTCTGAGTAAAATATCTATCTCGGACATCCCTCCTATATCTCCCACCATGAAGTTATGCCCCCCTAGTAACAGCTACATCCACGTGAAGAAATAGTCTCTGCATGTCCATTCTATTTATCCCCTCATCATCTTATAAACCTCTAAGTCGCCTCTCATTCTCCTCAGCTCCAAAGAGAAAAGCACCAGCTCCCTCAGCCTTTCCTCTTAAGACCTACCCTCCAAAGCAGGCAGCATCCTGGTAAATTTCCTCTGTACTCTGTCCAATGCTTCCATATCCTTCTTATAGTGAGAGAACCAGAACTGCACACAATATTCCAAATGTGGTCTCAGCAAAGTCCTGAATAGTTTCAGCATAGCCCCACGGCTCTAAAAGTCAAACCCCCTGTTAATAAACGCTAACACACTATAAGCCTTCTTCACAGCTCAATCCATTTGAGTGGAAACCTTCAGAGATCTGTGGATATGAATGCCGAGATCTCTCTGTTCCTCCATATTCCTCAGAACCCTGTTGTTAACCCTGTAATCTGGATTCAAGTTTGTCCTACCAAAATGAATCACCTCACATTTATCAGGGTTAAACCTCATCTGCCACTTTTCTGCCCAGCTCTGCATCCTTTCAATGTCTCAATTCTTTATTTATTCTTTATTTTTATTTATTTATTTTTATTCTTTATTTCCTGTTAATAAACCAACTTTGTATCTAGTTTGCCACATTATCTTGTATCTCATAAGCCCTTTATTTAAACTAATCTGTATTGTGGGACCTTGGCAAATGCCTTGCTAAAATCCATGTACACAACATCCATTGCACTACCTTCATCAACCCTTCTTGTTACTTACTCAAAGAATTCAATCAAATTTGAGAGGCAAGTTCTTCCTTTAACAATTGCAATGAGGATTGAAAAATCATCCTCAGAACATCTGTTATCTTCTCCCTAACCTCCTTCAGCAGCTTCAGAAACAATCCATCTGGCCCTGGTGACTTATAGACTTTCAGGGATTCAAACTCTTCAAGTGCTTTTTCTATCTGTATGATTATCCCATTCAATATTTTTGTGTTCCTTCTGGACTATTATATCTGCATCCTTCCTTTCCTTTGCAAATACAGAGACAAAATATTCATTTAAAATCCTTCCTATTGTCTCTGTATCTACACACAATGTCCCTTCTTCATCTCTGATATGTCCAACTTATTCTTAACTCTAACCCTTCACAATTAATATATTGGTAAAATGTCTTTGTTTTTTTTTAATTTTAACTCTAATCTATTTTCATAACTTCTTTATGACTTCTTTATTTCCTTTTTTACTTTGTCCCTGTACTTCCTATATTCATCTATGCTATCTTCAGTGTTTAGCTCTTTGTGCACTTTATTTTTTGGTTTGATCTTCCCCCATATTCCCCCAGACAATTGAGGTGGACAGGGGGTTGTCTAGATTTAATGTAGAGATGCTGGCGTTGGACTTGTCTAGATTTGGCAGTACCACTCTACTGTATTTTAAATATTTGGGATCTCGCATGTTAATGCTTTCTACTGATTTTCCACCGATTTATCCTCTTGCGGTGCTATTCAGTCCACTGAGCCTAGTCCCTTCTCATTCTCACGAAATTTGCTTTCCCTTCAACTTTCCCTTTTCAATACTTTTGCTCTTGATTTTTCTCTGTCCATTTCCACAGTAATGCTAAGTCTAACTGAATTGTGAGTACTATCTCTGATATGGTTGTCAACTGTCATTTCACCCACTTGTCCTTCTTCATTCCCCCAGATTAGTGGCTGAACTTTCTAAGAAAAATTCTATGCTCAGTTAGCATGAAATGGAAGAATTTCAGATCTTTTTTGTGCAAGGCTTTATAGAACATAGAACATAGAACACTACAGCACAGAACAGGCCCTTCAGCCTTCGATGTTGCGCCGACCAATATAAAAAGCAATGTCCCTCTAAACTAAACCATTCCCTTCTCTTCCATATACTTATCAACTAACCTCTTAAACGCCACCAAACTTGGCGCATCTACAACTGCTGCAGGCAGGGCATTCCACTCCCGAACCACCCTTTGGGTAAAGAACCTACCTCTGATATCCGTCCTATAACTATCACCCCTTAATTTAAAGCTGTGTCCCCTCGTGCTAGCTTTCTCCATCCTAGGAAAAAGGCTATCACTGTCCACCCTATCTAAACCTCTAATCATCTTATATGTTTCGATTAGGTCCCCTCTTAGCCGCCTCCTTTCTAACGAAAACAACCTCAAATCCCTCAGCCTCTCTTCATAAGACCTGCCCTCCATACCAGGCAACATCCTGGTAAACCTCCTCTGTACCCTCTCCAATGCCTCCACATCTTTCTTATAATGTGGGGACCAGAACTGCACACAATACTCCAAGTGCGGCCGCACTAGAGTTTTGTACAGTTGCAACATGACGTTGCGGCTCCGAAATTCAATCCCCCTACCAATAAAAGCCAAGACTCCATATGCCTTCTTAACAACCTTCTCGACTTGACTGCCTACTTTCAGGGATCTATGCACATACACACCAAGATCCCTCTGTTCATCTAGACTACTAAGAATCCTACCATTAGCCCTATACTCTACACATTTATTATTTCTGCCATAGTGCATTACCTCACACTTTTCCACATTAAACTCCATTTGCCACCTCTCGGCCCAGCTCTGCAACTTGTCTAAGTCCCTCTGCAAACTATAACACCCTCTTCACTATCTACCACTCCACCGACTTTAGTGTCATCTGCAAATTTACTAATCCATCCTTCAATACCCTCATCCAGATCATTTATAAAAATTACAAACAGCAGGGGCCCCAAAACAGACCCCTGAGGTACACCACTTGTCACCGAACTCCACGATGAATATCTCCCATCAACCACCACCCTCTGTCTTCTATCTGCTAGCCAATTCCTAACTCAATTAGCTAAATCACCTTCTATCCCATACATCTGCATTTTCTGCAGAAGTCTTCCATGGGCCACCTTATCAAACGCCTTACTAAAGTCCATAAAGAGGACCAATCCTCTTTATAAGATTTACTCCTAATCTTATGCAATTAGTGCATGCATAAGTGGGCTAGACTGTTTTCAGGCCGTACAGGCAGTGGGTGGGACTTAATTTACCAGCCAAGTTGCTCTAGCAGCAGAGGGAGCTATTGCACATATGCAGACTTCTGTGGCTGCACGTGCACAATTACAACAGCAGAGGCTTATAGAGGGAGAGAGAGGAGAGACCTGTCAGGCCTCTGCTGCTGCAGCTGGACTAAAAGAAGCCCTCCCCCTATTATCATGGGGACTGCAGCTGATTGTGAGCCCCACACCACCCCCCGCCATCCAGATTGATCACACCCCTGCACCCCCCCGCAATCAACCGTAGGGTGGCAACAAATCCCGCTCCCTTCCTCCCCCATCGATTGCACGCAGAGTGCAAGGAGGCCTCCCTTCCTCCCCCACCAATCGTATACAGAGAGCTTAGTGGGTCCCTCTGCTCCCTCCCCCTCCTCCACTGCTTGTGATGCAGCGGATTCCCTCCTCTCTCACCAATCGGGCTGCATTGGCCTGGCCCCACCCCTTCAGGCCTTGTGCAAGTCATGCCCCTGTCAAGGTGCCCTTGGCAGTTCCAAAATGCCTAGTGGGCACTGTCAAGGTGTCACCCCCCACTTGCTGTCAACCTCTCTGGGAGGCCTCAATAGCCTCCGGTTCGACCAGCGAGGCAAACACTGCTGTTCCTGTTGCTGGGGTGCTTTCCTCGCCAGAGAGAACCTGTCCTGGACAGTTGCATCTCAGGCTCACTGCTAACATGCTAAATTTAAGTAATATAGAACATAGAACATTACAGCGCAGAACAGGCCCTTCGGCCTTCGATGTTGCGCCGACCAATTATGAAAAAAAAGCAATGACCCTCCAAACTAAACCATTCCCTTCTCTTCCATAAACTTATCAACTAACCTCTTAAACGCCACCAAACTTGGCGCATCTACAACTGCTGCAGGCAGGGCATTCCACTCCCGAACCACCCTCTGGGTAAAGAACCTACCTCTGATATCCGTCCTATAACTATCACCCCTTAATTTAAAGCTGTGTCCCCTCGTGCTAGCTTTCTTCATCCTAGGAAAAAGGCTATCACTGTCCACCCTATCTAAACCTCTAATCATCTTATATGTTTCGATAAGGTCTCCTCTTAGCCGCCTCCTTTCTAACGAAAACAACCTCAAATCCCTCAGCCTCTCCTCATAAGACCTGCCCTCCATACCAGGCAACATCCTGGTAAACCTCCTCTGTACCCTCTCCAATGCCTCCACATCTTTCTTATAATGTGGGGACCAGAACTGCACACAATACTCCAAGTGCGGCCGCACTAGAGTTTTGTACAGTTGCAACATGACGTTGCGGCTCCGAAATTCAATCCCCCTACCAATAAAAGCTAAGACTCCATATGCCTTCTTAACAACCTTATCGACTTGACTGCCTACTTTCAGGGATCTATGCACAAATACACCAAGATCCCTCTGTTCATCAACACTATTAAGAATCCTACCATTAGCCCTATACTCTACACATTTATTATTCCTGCCAAAGTGCATTACCTCACACTTTTCCACATTAATCTCCATTTGCCACCTCTCGGCCCAGCTCTGCAACTTGTCCAAGTCTCTCTGCAAACTATAACACCCCTCTTCACTATCTACCACTCCTCCGACTTTGGTGTCATCCGCAAATTTACTAATCCATCCTTCAATACCCTCATCCAGATCATTTATAAAAATTACAAACAGCAGGGGCCCCAAAACAGATCCCTGAGGTACACCACTTGTAACCGAACTCCACGATGAATAATTTCCATCAACCACCACCCTCTGTCTTCTATCAGCTAGCCAATTCCTAATCCAATTAGCTAAATCACCCTCAATCCCATACATCTGCATTTTCTGCAGAAGCCTTCCATGGGGCACCTTATCGAACGCCTTACTAAAGTCCATATATACCACATCAACTGCCTTACCCCCATCCACCTCTTTGGTCACTTTTTCAAAAAACTCAATAAGGTTAGTAAGGCACGACCTACCCTTCACAAAACCATGCTGACTATCCCCAATCAATTCATTCCTCTCTAAATAACTATAAATCCTATCCCTAATAATTCTCTCCAATACTTTGCCCACAAAGTATTATATTCGGCCTTTCAGCAGAAATGGGTGAAAGGCTGATCGCACTGGATATCCTGTGCTGGTAAGATCCTGATTTCTCGGTTCTTGCATGATTCTATCAGCCCACCCCATCAACGGACAGTACAAGTCAGTAAAATTGTGACCTAGGTCTAGAATAACATCTCCTCTCAGTGAGTTTATCATTAATTAGTGGAAAGAATTTCCCTGGATGCACTTTATGAATTGCTTTCCCTCAGTGCCTCTTTGGAACTGCCCCACTGGGTACCTTGGCAGTGACGGGGCCTGAAGGGGGTACCGTCTACAGGGAAAACCTGAAAGGGCGGGGCCAGGTCAGGGCAGCCCAACTGGGGAAGGAGGGGGGCCTCACTGCACACTCCCTATGTGGTTGGTGGGGTCTGCTCCCGTCCTGCCATCAATTAGTAAGGGGAGGGAGCACTCGGGTTGGAGGTCCATATTCTGCAGCCGATGGGTAGGGGAGGGTTGGGGGGTTACTGCTGCACTGTAGTCAATCAGAGGGGGAGGGTGCAGGGTTGGGGGGGTGCTGTGTTGTTGCTCTCTGTATGAGACCTTGAATGCTTTGATTTCTTCCAAACGACATAGTCCTTTTGGATTAACCCTGAATCCTTAGCAGGCGACTTTTTCTGATTTAAATGTACATTTCTCCCATTTTAGCCTAATTCCTGTTTCCCTAATACCAGCTCAACACTTGTTCTTCAGGCGTTGTTCCTGTGATCAGTACATCATTCAGATAAATCACTATGTTGGTGAGGCTTTGTGAAAGACTCTGCACCATATACTGGTAAATGGCACAAGCTGATAAGACTCCAAAAGGCAACATTGTTTTACTGGTACAGATCCTTCTGTGTGTTGGTTGTAACCAGCTTATGTACATCCTCATTTAACAACAGCCACAGATAGGCATGGCTGAGGCCCAGTTTAGTATATTTTAAACCTGTTATCTTGCGTAGGTGATGAAAACAACCCAAGTCTACCCAACCTCTCTTCATAACTTAAATCTTCTGTCCCAGACAGCTCTTGGTGAATCTCCTTTCCACTCTTCCAGTGCAATCACATATGTTTCATAGTATGGTGACCAGGATTTCACACAGTACTTTAGGTATGGCCTCATCAAAGTTCTATACAACACAAACATGCTTTTGTAATCGAGACTGCAATTGATAAAGGCAAGTGTGCCATATGTCTTTTTTGCCACCCTACTAACATGTCCTTCTACCTTCAGAGATCTATGGGCAAACGTGCCAAGGTTCCTTTGTTCCTCAGAACTCCCTAGTGTCATGCCATTAATTGAATACTTCTTTGTCAAATTACTCTTCCACTCACTTTTCAAGGTTAAATTCCATCTGCCACTTATCCGCCCATTTGACCATTCCATCTATATTTTCCTGTAGCCCATGGCACTCAACCTCACTGTTAATCAACTGGCCAATTCTTTGTGTCATCTGCAAACATATTAATCCATTACCTGTTGCAATCCAGGCCAGAAAGTCCAAGGTATTTTATGAAGTTAGCCTAGATTTTTACATTTGATTTTGGCACAAATGAACATTAGATATTTGACTCTAAATTTGATTTGGAGTGAGTGACTCAGATCTCTTGCCGGGTTCCTCACTAATTTCTTTAAGGGAATTAAACTAATGGTCATTTTTTTTTGTACTGAGTTTACTGGTTGCTTCACCCTGCATCGTGACTTTAAGAATGAGACTGTAATTACACTTTATAAGCACCTAGGAAACACTTTGGAATGTCCTACATTTGTGAAACTTGCAATATTAATGCAAACTCTTTTGTCTTCTTGCTTCTTTGTTTATTTTTCCATTCTTTTGTACTTTCACTAATTTAAGTATTAAAGTTGAAGCTTGACTGCCTTCCAGAAATACTTAGAACATTGAGCAATGTTGAAAAGTTAGCAAGATGCAGACAGAAGCCTATAAAGCCTTTTAAGGTCAGACAGCACATTGCATGAATATTACACAGTGTTCCCTGTGACAAGCTAATGGAGTGCAGGAGAGAACTGCTACTGACTATGTGAATTCATCTAAAGAAACTTTGTGACCCATGCAGACATTTGCATAACTGAGGTAAGGTGGAGCACAACAACAGCAATGCTAATGCTTTAAGTGTGTACAATTCATAGGGGTGTAAAGAGAAGTTTTAAGACCATGATAATAACTCAAATACGTGTTCTGAGGAATGCAATATTGTGTGGGGATTCAGAAATTCCAGTATATATAGCCATAGAGGTTTACAGCCTCTCGGCCCAACTTGTCTGTACTGTCTCTTTTTTTTAACCCCAATTGCCCATGTTTGGCCCATATCTCTCTATATCTATCTTATCCACATAACTGCCTAATACTTTTTCAAGGACAAAATTGTACCCGCCTCTACTTCTACCTGTGGCAGCTTATTCCATACACTCACCACTCTCTGGACCCTTTTGTATCTCTCCCTTCTCACCTATGCCCGCTAGTTTTAGACTCCCTTCCCTTTGGGAAAAGATATTGACTATCTAACTGATCTATGCCCCCTCTCTAGCTGATCTATGTCCCATAGATGGGCATGTGACGTATAATCGCCCAATTATAATGGAACCTTTGGATTTGGTCCCAGTTGAAGTGGAGCAGATCCATATCTGCAATTTTCATTTTTCATATTTAGAGGACCAATCCAAAAATTTAAATTGGAGGAATTAAGAGATTGAACAAAGAATTTATAACCGTAGTTCAGCCAAAAATTCTTTACATCCTTTACATCTACTTTTGAAGTGCAATCACTGTTTTAATATAAGGGATGTGGTAGCCATCATTACACATAGCAAGATCTCACAAATGGTTCTGGTGGCTAAACAATCGATTTAAATGACATTACCTATTATATAAATATTGCACTGGGAAGAATTCCTTTCTTTAAAATATAGCCATAGGATCTTTATGTCCAGCTGACAGAGCTGACAGAGCATTCCAGCTGACGGAGGCTACAGTTGAGGAAGAATCAACTGGACATAACCAAAGGGAGCAGGTCTCTGGGGGTGAGCCTGCTGGGAATGCTCAGGTGGGTAGGGGGAATAAGCGATTGGGCCTGGTGATTGGAGACTCCATAGTTAGGGGGACAGATAGGAGAGTAAATAGTAATAAACGGGACTCAGGGCTGGTGTGTTGCCTCCCAGGGGCCGGGGTCCAGGACGTCTCAGAGCGGGTTTTCAAGATTCTTAAGGGAGAGGGGAGTCAGCCCCAAGTCATAGTTCATGTAGGGACACATGATGTAGGTAGGACAAGGGAAGGGGATATTAAGCAGAAATTTATGGAGTTGGGGTGGAAGCTTAGGGCCAAAACAGACAGAGTGGTTATCTCTGGACTCTTGCCTGTGCCACGGGATAGTTTAGAGAAGAACAGGGAGAGGAAATGTTTGAACTCGTGGCTGCGGGGATGGTGCAGGAGGGAGGGGTTCAGGTTCCTGAACAATTGGGACTCATTCTGGGATAGGTGGGACTTCTACAAGAGAGATGGTCTACACCTCAACCAGAGGGGAACGAATATCTTGGAGGGAAAATTTGCAAAGGCTATGCAGGGGGCTTTAAACTGATTCAGAGGTGGGGTGGGATCCTGAGTAGTTTGGATGTTAAGAGGTACGAGAATAGGGGGGTCATAGATGAGAACTGTAAAGCACAGCAGCGTACGGGTGGAGTAGGGCATGGTTTGAAATGCATATACTTTAATGCAAGAAGTATTCGCAATAAGGTGGAGGAACTTGCAGCTTGGGTCATTATCTGGAACTTCGATGTTGTGGCCATTTCAGAGACATGGATAGAGCAGGGACAGGAATGGTTGTTGCAGGTTCCGGGGTTCAAATGCTTCAGTCAGAATAGAGAAGGAGCTAGAAGTGGGGGAGGAGTGGCTTTATTAGTCAAAGACTGTATCACAGTGATAGAAAGGAAGTTTGATGAGGACTTGTCTGTTGAGGTAGGATGGGCTGAGATTAGAAACAGGAGAGGAGAGGTCACCTTGTTGGGAGTCTTTTATAGAC
This sequence comes from Sphyrna mokarran, assembly GCA_024679065.1. Lineage (NCBI taxonomy): Eukaryota > Metazoa > Chordata > Chondrichthyes > Carcharhiniformes > Carcharhinidae > Sphyrna > Sphyrna mokarran. The sequence goes on along the minus strand of JAGIQG010000012.1, from coordinate 27,886,148 downwards.
CTCCTAAAAGTTCTAGAGAGATAGAGGAAAGGATTGCAAAGTCGATCCTGGACAGGAGTGAAAGTAATAGGGTAATTGTTATAGGGGACTTTAACTTTACTAATATTGATTGGAATAGCTATATCTCTAGCTTGTTAGAGGGGTCAGTTTTTGTACAAAGTGTGCAGGAAGATTTTTTGACTCAGTATGTAGATAGGCCAACTAGAGGTGAGGCTACATTGGATTTGGTGCTGGGCAATGAGCCAGACCAGGTGTTAGGCTTGGAAGTTGGTGAACATTTTGGTGATAGTGACCACAATTCGGTTACGTTCACCTTAGTGATGGATAGGGATAGGCATGAAGCTGGGAGCAGTAGTTATAGCTGGGGGATGGTAATTATGAGGCCATAAGGAGGGAATTAGGGTGCATAGATTGGACTAGGCTACTACAGGGACTGGGAACATCTGAAATGTGGAGCTTATTCAAGGAGCAGCTACTGCGAGTCCTTGATAAGTATGTCCCTGTCAGACAAGGAGGAAATGGTTGAGTAAGGGAACCATGGTGTACTAAAAAAGTTAATTCGCTGGTTAAAAGGAAAAAGGAGGCTTATGTCAGGATGAGGCTTGAAGGCTCAGTTAGTGCAATGGATAGCTATAGATTAGCCAGGAGGGAACTAAAGAGTGAGTTGAGGAGAGCTAAAAGGGGACACGAGAAGACTTTGGCTGATAGGATCAAGGAGAATCCTAAAGCTTTCTTTAGATATGTTAAGAATAGAAGATTGGTTAGGGCAAGATTAGGGCCAGTCAGAGACAGCAGTGGGAAGTTGTGCGTGGAGCCTGAAGAGATTGGAGAGGCACTGAACAAATATTTCTCTTCGGTATTCACGCAGGGAGATGTAAATGTAGTTGTGGAGAACACTGGGATACAGGGTTGCAAACTGGAAGGTATTGAAGTAGATAAGGAGGATGTGCTAGATATTCTTGAGGGTTTGAAGTTAGATAAGTCCCCTGGGCCGGACGGGATTTACCCTAGGATTCTCTGGGAGGCAAGAGAGGCGATTGCAGAGCCTCTGGCTCTGATCTTCAGGTCGTCGTTGGTTACGGGTATAGTGCCGGAAGACTGGAGGATAGCGAATGTGGTCCCATTGTTCAAGAAGGGGAATAGAGACTTTCCGGGGAATTATAGGCCGGTGAGTCTTACTTCTGTTGTGGGCAAAGTATTGGAGAGAATTATTAGGGATAGGATTTATAGTTATTTAGAGAGAAATGAATTGATTGGGGATAGTCAGCATGGTTTTGTGAAGGGTAGGTCGTGCCTTACTAACCTTATTGAGTTTTTTGAAAAAGTGACCAAAGAGGTGGATGGGGGTAAGGCAGTTGATGTGGTATATATGGACTTTAGTAAGGCGTTCGATAAGGTGGCCCATGGAAGGCTTCTGCAGAAAATGCAGATGTATGGGATTGAGGGTGATTTAGCTAATTGGATTAGGAATTGGCTAGCAGATAGAAGACAGAGGGTGGTGGTTGATGGGAGATATTCATCGTGGAGTTCGGTTACTAGTGGTGTACCTCAGGGATCTGTTTTGGGGCCCCTGCTGTTTGTAATTTTTATAAATGATCTGGATGAGGGTATTGAAGGATGGATTAGTAAATTTGCGGATGACACCAAAGTCGGAGGAGTGGTAAATAGTGAAGAGGGGTGTTATAGTTTGCAGAGAGACTTGGACAAGTTGCAGAGCTGGGCCGAGAGGTGGCAAATGGAGTTTAATGTGGAAAAGTGTGAGGTAATTCACTTTGGCAGGAATAATAAATGTGTAGAGTATAGGGCTAATGGTAGGACTCTTAATAGTGTTGATGAACAGAGGGATCTTGGTGTATATGTGCATAGATCCCTGAAAGTTGGCAATCAAGTCGATAAGGTTGTTAAGAAGGCATATGGAGTCTTAGCTTTTATTGGTAGGGGGATTGAATTTCGGAGCCGCAACGTCATGTTGCAACTGTACAAAACTCTAGTGCGGCCGCACTTGGAGTATTGTGTGCAGTTCTGGTCCCCACATTATAAGAAAGATGTGGAGGCATTGGAGAGGGTACAGAGGAGGTTTACCAGGATGTTGCCTGGTATGGAAGGCAGGTCTTATGAAGAGAGGCTGAGGGATTTGAGGTTGTTTTCGTTAAAAAGAAGGCGGCTAAGAGGAGACCTTATTGAAACATATAAGATGATTAGAGGTTTAGATAGGATGGACAGTTATAGCCTTTTTCCTAGGATGGAGAAAGCTAGCATGAGGGGACATAGCTTTAAATTAAGGGGCGGTAGTTATAGGACAGATATCAGAGATAGGTTCTTTACGCAGAGGGTGGTAAGGGTATGGAATGCCCTGCCTGCAGCAGCTGTAGATGCGCCAAGTTTGGCGTTTAAGAGGTTAGTAGATAAGTTTTTGGACGAAAAGGGAATGGTTTAGTTTGGAGGGTCATGGCTTTTTCCTAATTGGTCAGCGCAACATCGAAGGCCGAAGGACCTGTTCTGCGCTGTAATGTTCTATGTTCTATTAAAAGGCTTTAATTTAACATCTCATCTGAAAGCCTTATTATTGGTTCAGGACTGTCAAAGATTGTGTTTGATTTAATCTTTGTCTGCTTGAGTGAGGAGTAGGAGAGGAATAGACTTCCCCAGCAATGAGGGGAAGAAGGCATGGCAGGAGATGATCCAGCAGCCCCACGTCTGCCTTCAGTACAGGAAATAGTTTGATGACTTAATGGTTTTAGGAAAGCATAATTGCACATTCATTTACACCCTATTGTGCATATCAACCTTACCCTTTCTCTGTCTAAGCATCGTCCATGATCCTTCATCCACATACTCTGCAATCATCTTAAGCACTCATCCCACTTCCCCATCTATCCACCTGCCAGTAGCTCTTATCTTGATGCTTAGGCAATTTATGTCTGTTCCTCACAATCACTATCACCAAATGAATTGGATGGCAAGGTGACACAGTGGTTAACACTGCTGTCTCACAGAGCTAGGGACTCAGGATCAGTTCTGCCTTGGATGACTGTGTGGAGTTTATATGTTCGCCTTGTGCCTGCGTGGGTTTCCTCCGGGTGCTCCAAGTTCCTCCCACAGTATAAGTTAGGTTGATTGGCCATAGGTAATTGCCCCTTAGTGTTAGAGGGATTAGTAGGGTAAATGCATGGGACTAAGGGGATAGGACCTGGATGGGACGATTGTAGATGCAAGGTTGACGGACCAAATAGCCTCCTTCTGTACTGTAGGGATTCTATGATTCACCGGATAATTCAGAGTTTTGTTCTTTCATTCTTTGCAGGAGAGAGAATCGCTGAACACAAGGGAAGGAGATGGTTATCCACAGATTTCACAAATAAATAGCTGCAAAGCTATCCCATTAGGGATGTACAGATTGGGATTGCCCAGAAAACTAATGACAGATTCAATGACAATAATCCATAAATCAGCAGCAAGTGAAATATAACTGTCTTTACAATGATCATTCTTGCAGCACAGTGTTTAGTACCTATCTGTGTGAAATTTGCACATGGGTTAGCCATGGTAAATATGTGAGATTACAGGAACTGTGCAGGGAGATAGGGTTCTTCCGGAGAGTCAGTGCAGACTTGATGGGCTGAATGGCCTCCTTCTGCACTGCAGAGATTCTATGGATTCTTAGCCTATCAGTTTTAATTTATGCCTTTTTCCTTCACCTCATGGTCTTCATGAAAGCAGCAGCAGAACGGATCTTCCAAATGATGAATTCGCAGAGAAACTGAACCTTTCTGAGGGTGCATTCTTGCAAGATGTGTGCTTATTGTGCAGCAACAGAGAGATGGATGGCACGATGGCACAATGATTAGCACTGTCACTTCACAACGCCAGAAACCCAGGTTCAATTCCTGGAATGGCTCTCTGTCTGTTTGGAGTTTGCATGTTCTCCCCGTGGCTGCATGGATTTCTTCCAAATGCTCCGCTTTCCTCCCACACTCCAAAAATGTGTGGGTTAGACTGATTGGCCCTGCTAAATTACCCCTTAGTGTCAGGGGGTTAGTAGGATAATTAAACACGGTATGGGGATAGGGCCTGAGTGGGCTTGTGGCCGGTGCAGACTTGACGGGCCAAATGGCACTGAAGGGACTCTGTAACTTGTTCTTTGATTGTCCTGATTAGAGAAAGACTTGGGTTTTTCAGTTAATCTTTCAGTTTATAAATGAGCAAAGCTAACAGTGTTGGTATGAACTGCTATTGAAAGCTGTTTTCAGAGGACACATCCCTCTTCAATTCTGCTCTGATGCACATAGTGGGGGTGGAGTAGGAGGTGGGGTTATTGAGGATAATGGTCAAAGAGCAACAGAAAATCTCAAATCTGCTGGTAGTTCTTCCATGCACACTGTCCACAACTGCATAGAATCATACAGTGCAGAAAAGACCCTTCAGCCCATTGAATCTGCACCGACATATTAGAAACACCTGAACTCCCATCTAATCCCATCTTCCAGCATTTGGCTCATAGCCCTGAATGTTATGATGTGTCAACTTCTCATCCAGACTCCTTTTAAAAGATGTGAGGCAACCCGCCTCTACCACCCTCCCAGGTAGAGCATTCCAGATTGTCATCACCCTCTGGGGAGAAAGATTTTCCTCATATTCTGCCTAAATCACTTGCCCCTCACCTTGAATCTACGTTCCCTGATAACTAACCCTTCAACTTAGGGGAACAGCTGTTCCTGATCCACTCTACACATATCCCTCATTATCTTGTACACCTTGATCAAGTCACCACTCAGTGTAATATCCTCCAACAAAAACAATCCAAGTCTATGTTTTCATACTTTAAGTGTTCTTCCTCAGGCAGCATTGTGGTGAATTTCCTCTGCAACCCCTCCTTCCTGTTCCTCAATGCAACCCATGTGACCTCAAGTCACAATATTCAGGCATATCGTTCCTCTTTACAGCTGTCGTCATTTCTTTAACCACTACTGTGACAACATTATATTTTTATTTCATTCTCTGTCCTGTCTGAAAGCCCTGTGGCTAGGAATGTTGAATCTATGGAAACCCTGAGCTCAAAATCCTCTGACTGACCACACTTCCTGCACATTTGTTTGTCAAGGACATGAGAAACATAATGAAATTCTCACTTGATACAATATGTGCGTTCAATAGACCAGAGATGGCCTACCATCCCTCTATTTATTAAAGTACAAATTACATTTCTCAAACAAAAGATGCTGAAAATACCAGGCAGGTCAGGCAACATTTTTCAAGTCAATAATTGCTCATCAAGGCAGATGACAATTTTAAAAGATTGGAAAGAGTTGGCGAGGAAGATCAAAAAGGAAAGGCCTGTGATAGAGTGGAGGGCTGAAAGCCATAAACTTCAAACAATTTCACAATCCAACAGCCAAAGAGATTGATAATAGGTTTAGTGAACAACAAAGGTTGTGCACAGATGAGATGTAAATGGCAGCAGTCTGAATGGATAAAGAAATGAATAAGTCAGCAAAAAAACACATTGAACACAATAGAAGCAGAGGATATGACTAAAATTGTTGAACTCAGTATTGGACAGATGAAATTTGAGGTACTTTTCTCATTGTGTTTCATTGGGAAACTGCAGCAAACCTTGGACAGAATGGTCAGAAAAGAAGTGCAGAATTAAACTGAGAAATGATTAGAAATGCAGAGTTGTTCTTACAGTCGGAATGGGGGGTTTCTCCAAAGTGTCCATGCTATTGTAGAGGAGATCACATCATGAACAGTGAATACAGTATACAAAATCGGAAGAACAAACAAATCACTGCTTGACTTGGAAGGAGAACCTGGCCCTTGGATGGTTTAAATTAGTGTAGAATTTTCCCACCGTAGTCACAGCTGGTTCCATGCTGGATGGGAATGGGAAATGTAGGAGCAGGCAAAAAGTTGGAAACCCACCTGCCACTCTCCCGATGACAGATTAATGGCAGCTTGGTTATCCCTCTGCTTAGCAGCGTGAATATCATTTGTTTTCATTAACAGCTCATGAATGCTCATTGAAACAGCTGCTCACTGGAATCTCCCCATCTTTCATCACACCAGCAGGAAATCACATTCGCCTCAAACCTATCTGAAAATGAGTGGCACGCACACATCAGATTTCAGTTCACTTATGTTAAAGGCATCTGTAGCGTACAGAGTCTACCTGTTATGGTGCTGTGCCACTCTTATTGTGATGAATGCTACACTGCTGGGCCTGTAGGGTCGATCTGCTCCTGCTCTTTGCCAACATTGTCCATGACAGACACAAGGAAATCATAGAATCCCTACAATGCAGAAGAAGACTATTTGGCTCATCAAGTCTGCACCAACCACAATCCCACCGAGCCCCTACTCCCTTATCTCTACATATTTACCACTAATCCCTCCAACCTACGCATCTCAGAACACTAAGGGGCATTTTTTTTTAGTATGGCCAATCAACCTAACCCACCCATCTTTGGGCTGTGGGAGGAAACTGAAGCACCCGGAAGGAAACCCACGCAGATACAAGGAGAATGTGCAATCTCTATGTAGACAGTGACCCAAGCTGGGAAGCAGCAGGGCTAACAACTGTGTTAAGCATTTTATGGCCTCCCCCTTCTTGCAACAGTAAAATCCCACCCAAGGTCAATGGACCTTTCTGTGCTCCATCCCTCCCATGTGGCAGGCGGGATGGGAAAATTACAGCTAACTGTGCTGTGGTACTGATGGGGCCTCTGTTTTTGGCCATTGACCAGTACTGCATCAGGATTGGGGAGTGCAAGGATTTTCTTCAAATGGCTGACAACGTTGTCCAGAAGGACACCTTTGTACAGGAACACCCAGACAGAACTTTCACAAATGACAATATTGAGTGGTGGGTGGGTGTGAGGGAAGGGTGGGGATGATGAACACAAAGAAAACAAAGGGAAGGATTGCTGTATGAGTGGGGAGGGGGCACGATGGAAGGCAGAGGGAGGCAGAGGGTAGATCGTGGAGTAGAAAGTTGACAAGGGTACATGAAATGTTGACAAACATGGGGAACAAGAGTATACCAAATATATGACTGGGAGGGGTTGCATATAAATTCTAGGATGGAGTTAATTAGGTGTGTAGCACATAAAGGATGGGTCATACTGAGACTCAGAGGTAAGGGCAGTAATCTGGGAGGATGCATTGTAATTTTTAACCTTCATGCAATTAAAGCTCTGTGAAGGTCCAAGTCCTTGGTCTGGGGCTTGCAGTCAGGAGTCACTGAATAAAGACACTCCTGTGTTGGTGTGGAAAGGAGTTACAGATTACAGGCTGTCCATGGCTATGTGAACCTCATTGTCAGAATCAGAGACAGGAGACAGCCCGGGGTGAGGGGGGTTGCAGACAGCATGAAACAGGAGGAATCATTGGGAACATGGTATACTCCAGCTCCTGGGAGCTGTGTGCTCCATTAGTAAAGAGAATAGCTTGGTGTGCCGGCCTGTCTCACAGTCACCGCCTTTGGCCTTGACGGTCTCTACTGGGCTGCAGATGGACTGTTGCTGGTGACTGGAGTCATCTGCAGCCTGGAGACTGAAAACATGTAAAGCACACCTCCAGTGAGGGGCAGAGTGTTCAGCTTTGTGGGTGATCTGCACACAGGCACAAGATGAGAGAATTGGAATCAATGGGCGTTTTTCCGGTTGGCAGTTGGTGACTAGTGGAGTGCCGCAGGGATCGGTGCTGGAGCCTCAACTGTTTACCATTTACATAGATGATTTGGAGGAGGGGGTTGAGTGTAGGGTAATGAAATTTGCTGATGACATGAAGATGAATGGAAAAGCAAATTGCATGGAAGGTGCAGAAAGTCTGCAGAGGGATCTGGATAAGCTGAGGGAGTGGGCAAGGACCTGGCAGATGGAGTATTACCTTAGCAAATGTGAGGTTATCCACTTTGTTAGAAATAATAGTAGGAGGGATTATTATTTAAAAGGTGAAAAGCTGCAGCACGCTACAGTGCAGAGGGAGCTGGGGGTCCTTGTGCACGAATCACAAAAACCCAGTCTGCAGGTGCAGCAGGTGATCAAGTAGGCAAATGGATTGTTGGCCTTTACAGCGAGGGGGGTAGAATATAAAAGCAGGGAGGCTTTGCTGCAATTCTACAGGGTACTGGTGAGGCCGCAGTTGAGTATTGTGTGCAGTTTTGGCCGCCTGTATTTGAGGAAGGATATATTGGCCTTGGAGGGAGTGCAGAGAAGGTTCACTAGGCTGATACCGGAGATGAGGGGGTTAGCCTATGAAGAAAGATTGACTAGATCGGGTCTGTACTCATTGGAGTTTAGAAGGCTGAGGGGGGATCTTATAGAGACATAAGATAATGAAGGGGATATTTAGAGTGGAGGTAGAGAGATTGTTCCCACTTAGAAAGGATAGCAGAATTAGAGGGCACAGCCTCAAAATAAGGGGGGCACAGTTTAGATCGAAGTTGAGGAGGAACTTTTTCACTCAAAGAGTGGCGAATCTCTGGAATTCCCTGTCCATTGAAGCGGTGGAGGCTACCTCGCTGAATATGTTTAAGTCACGGGTAGATAGATTTCTGATAAACAAGTGAATTCAGGTTTATGGGGAAAATGTGGGAAAGTGGAACTGATCTACTTCAGATCAGCCATGACCTTATTGAATGGCCCAGCAGGCTTGAGGGGCTAGATGGCCTACTCCTGCTTCTATTCCTTATGTTCTTATGAAGCAGGTAGAGGTCGACATGAGGCTTGGGCTATGGGCTCAGTGGTGGGGGTGGGGACAGGAATGTCCACAACAACAACTATGGGAGCCAGTATTATTGGGGGAGGCTAGAAAACAATAGAATGAAACTCTGTTTTCACATAGTGATGTTTGAGAAGTATATTTGACACACAGAAGACAGTGAGTGGGAATGTATATTCTGGTTGGAGATACAGCTGAAGAAACACCACCAGCTTGTACCACACTGGTGACTCAAGACTAATGTTACATTGGGAGTGGTCTGAGACAGTGAGAGATAAGTACGTTGTTATGCTAAGGGACCCCTTCTGTGAGTGCCCCCTAACTTGTTGGTGCTGCAAGGGTGAACAGGGGTCAGCTTAGTTAGAAAGGAGGAAGACTCCCTTGGGAAGAAAGCTACTGAAAGCCAATACTTTCATTAGTGCTGTTAAAGCTACTCAGAACTTCGCGACTTCACATTACAGATCCTGCATCTCAAGGACAACAGCTATGAATGTAGACTTTAGGGATACAGGCAGTAATGAAACAGGCCACAGCTGCATCATAAACGGCATCCCATTAAGTGCAGAGGGACAAACAGAGTGGCAGCAGGACCCTCCATCCCCACTGTACCCACCTCGTATCGGCACCCCTTGGCCCTGCTGCTCTTGGCACTGCCCGATACCTGGAAGGCAATGCTAATGTGTTCTCTAGGTATTACCACGTGGCCCTGGGCAGTGCCAAGGGGGCCAGACTGGCACTGCCAAGCTAGCAATGTCTAGGTGGCGCCGTTGACCTCCTGGAGGCCCGCCTCTTCACTCCAGTGGAATTGGGCCACCAGCAAGTGATGTCGGCTATTAATTCTAATTAAATGTTAATTCCAATTGAAATAAATTATAGAGCTCCATGCCGATATCTGGCGTGGAGCTGATAGTGCTGGAATCTGGCAGCTGGAGACTCGCAGAGGCCCTGTCACCCAGCTTGTGGAGGTCACTAAACAGCCTCCGCTTGAAACTCTTGGCCTGCTGTGCAGCTGGTTGGGGGAGTCCATGCCCCCCCCTCCTCTCCTCGCCTCGCCTTGCCTCTCCTCCTCCTCCTTCCCACCCCACACCCTCCACACCACCACCACCACCACTACCTGTATTTTGTTGAGGTTAGATCTCAGGCAGTTTAAGCAATTGAAAGCACCTTCCTTGTGTTAAAAGTTTCAGCAAAATGTTGCAGTAAACTATGATCCTAGGGTTTCAAAATAGAAGCGATTCTTGGAAATGTCAGGGATCCTCTGGGACTAAATTGAGGGAAAAATTTAAGGGCAAATTAGGAAAGAAAGTTAAAAGTACAGAAACTCATCACAGTGGTTTGTGCCATCAGATCTTCGCAAGAGACGGAGAAAACTAGTGATAATATTAGAGAGGATGTTAGCAGTGGGCCGAAGGGCCTGTTTGTGCTGTAGTGTTCAGTCTTAATGCTGAGGATCAAAATTTTGAGTTAGAAAAACAATACTAAGTTGGAAATACGTAAGAGTAAAATGAACATGAAGCATTTGTCCCAATTCCAAAATCAACGTGAAGTAATTTAATCAGGAAAGAGATCAGGATTAGGGGCAAAAGGAACAGCAGAAGTTGAAATACACTGTTTATGTCTTGAAAATGATGACTTTCAATCAACTATAAGAACTTAACATCCATGTATTCAGGATTGCTGCCCAGTGGCAAATCATTTCAAATGTTCTAAAGACATTGAGGAATTAAAGTCTCAACTGTCATATCAAAAGGGGATTATTTATACTTTTAGTGGAATTAATTGAAGGAAAGATGTTTATTGGACAAATTTCAATGGAGAGATGAATGAACACGGATATCAGGGTGATCGGCATTACCTGGAACTAACTCGTGCCTGTGCCTGAACCTAAACCAATAGCACCATCCCAAACTAATTTTACCAAGGCAGGGCAATCAACTCTCTGATGAGACCTCATTAAATTTTCTTTTTATTGATCTGTGGGAATGTTGCTGGCTGGCTAGCATTTAATGCCCAATCGGAGTTGTCCTTTGAGAAGGTGGTGATGAGCTGCCTTTTTGAAACACTGAAACAATTGAGTTGCTTGTTAGGTGAGTTTAGGGGGCAGTTGAGAGTCAACCACATTGCTGTGGCTCTTGGCTCTCATATATCCCAGACCAGGTAAGGTCCTGGTCCTGCATGGGGGCGCGCAAGACAATATGCTATTTCCCTCTCCGAATCAACCTGGGCCCCCAAACCACCACATCACCCTTCCTCTGCTCCTGTCATCCCATCACTGTATCCCCCAGAAACATCTGACTCTATTAATGTGCCTGGGCTGGCAATGGTTGTGAGTCTTGTTTGAAGGCTGGAGGATGATGATGACTCACTCTTGTGCATTCTGGGATCCTGCCCCTGGTGCATTTCAAGTCTGAATCCTACCTGTACTCCAAATGCATGCTGCCACCCTGGCCTACGGAATTCTAAGGATGGCATATGTTTTTTTGGGCAAAGGGGGGATTGGGGGAAGTCACTTGCATTAAGAGTCTGGTGGATGTTAGGGAAGGCACTCTGAAACATGGGCTGAGTCTACAAAGCTCAACAGACAGCACCTCTATGTTTGGGAGTCAGGAGCTGTGGGGGATGGGAGGAAAAGCATCAAAGACATACTAGTCATGATTAACAGTCCATTGTGCTCTTAACAGATATGGTCACCAAACCCTGGCTAATGCTGAACTTCAGTTGTGCCCTCTAGTGAACTATAACTTTATGCTGTCTACTGCTTCTAGGTGCTACCCCAGGATGCACATCAGAGGTGGGCGTGTCCAACTGTTATGCACACCCCATTGCCTATATTTCCCTCAGTGGATGTCCCTTGGGTGGCCGGGATCTGGAGAGTCCTGGCTGAGTTACAATATTTCGGTGCCACCCTGTTCATCTCAATGGTCCTGAGATGCTCTGATGCGAGGAAAGGAGGAATTGGTAGGTCCTGGGTGAAAGATCCCACTATGGGCTCAAGCCCTTCCTCTTCCCTTGAGGTACCCAGAGGCTTCAGGAGCACTCCATGGGACATCAGGGTAGCTGGACTGAGCTCCAGAAGCTTCAGTGTCACTTGGTTCTGCCAGTCCTGGATGCCTACTTACTTATCATAGAACAGAATCATAGAATCCCTACAGTACAGAAAGAGGCCATTTGGCCCATTGAGTCTGCCCCCTATGTCTGTGGGAGTTTGCACATTCTCTCTGTGCTTGTGTGGGTTTTCTCCGGGTGCTCCGGTTTCCTTCCATACCCCAAAAACCTGCTCCTAGGCTGATTGGTGCTAAAACAATTGTCTCTAAATTAGTCTTCCCTCAATCTGGTTATGGTTCTGTTACTGTGGAGTCCAATAGGCGTAGACAAAGGTCATAGAACATAGAACATAGAACATAGAACATTACAGCACAGAACAGGCCCTTCGGCCTTCAATGTTGCGCCGACCAATATAAAAAGCAATGACCCTCCAAATAGTCATAGCTTGGAGGGCGTGATCTCTCAGCCCTGAACCTCTGAGACTTGGCCAAGCTCTGTGAGCAAGGCTCGGGAGCCCTTCAGCAGTGGCCCTCTGAGCCTGGGCTAAGTTATTGAGGCTCACAGCCACTGCCTGTTGTGTCTCCAGAATGTAGTCATGATGTAGAGATGCCAGCGTTGGACTGGGGTAAACTCAGTAACAGTCTGGCAACACCAATTTTAAATCCAACCGATTTATTTGATAGTAAATCTGCGAGCTTTCGACTTTCGTCTTCATCAGGCAAATGCAGTGTTCTGGTCTGCAATAGCACACATCAGCACAGACAGTCACAGATTGCTGATTAGAATGTGAATTCTTACATCTAACCTGCTATTCAAGTGTTAAAGTGACTAACAATGTGTGTGAAGGGAACCCTGAGTATTGGTTAAAGAGATGTGTATTGTCTCCAGACAGCACAGTAAGTGAGGTTTTTTGCTAACCCAGGCAAGTCATGGGGGTTAAAGATAGTGTGACATGAAGCCAAGATCCCTGTTAAGACCCGAAGCATGGTACATTGGGGAGACCATGCAGACACTACGACAGAGGATGAATGAACATTGTTCGACAATCACCAGGCAAAACAGTTCCCTTCCTGTGGGCGAACACTTCAGCAGTCATGGGCATTTGACCTCTGACCTGTGGGTAAATGTTCTTCAAGGGGGCCTTCACGACACACGACAGCGCAGAGTTGCTGAGCAGAGATTGATAGCCAAGTTCCGCACACATGAGGATGGTCTTAACAGGGATCTTGGCTTCATGTCACACTATCTGTAACCCCCATGACTTGCCTGGATTAGCAAAAAACCTCACTTACTGTGCTGTCTGGAGAAAATACACAATTCTCTAACCAATGCTCAGGATTCTGTTCACACACATTGTCAGCCACTTTAACACTTGAATAGCAGGTTAGGTGTAAGGATTCGCATTCTAATCAGCAATCTGTGACTGTCTGTGCTGATGTGTGCTATTGCAGACCAGAACACTGCATTTGCCTGACGAAGACGAAAGTCGAAAGCTCGCAGATTTACTATCAAATTAATTGGTTGGATTTAAAATTGGTGTTGCCAGACTCTTACTGAGTGTCTCCAGAATGCCAGTGAGAGTCCTGGAATGGCCAGCAGTGTCTCCCACTTGCCTCTGACACCCATGGCCATGGCCCACTGTGTCTCCTGATGCCGGAAATACACTTGCCCATGGCCCATTGTGTCTCCAGGATGGCCTGTACTCTGTCACCCATGAGGACAGATCCCCTGAGCCAGATTTTCCAATGCAGTTGCCATTCTTGCAGTGTTGGCCTGGATCTCACACAGTGTCGACACCACCTCCTGCGACAGCACTCTGTTTGACTCCCCTAAACAGTCTTGCAGTCACAGCCTGGTTGCCGATGGCCCTTCCACAATTCCCTGGCTTTCCTGATGCACCTCCACCAGCCTTGGGAGGGACAAACCCAGAGGTCCAGCAGTTGGCTTGGGGATAGCTGAATCCTGACCTCTGGCAGACCTCTGTGTGCCTGAACCCTCAGATGCGCCCGCTTCCACCCGATGTGCATTAGCGGCTGTGACGTGCTCACCAGTTCGTGATGGAGAAGGTACCCACTGTAGTGCTTGTCTCTGTACTGGTGGGTTGTGTGGTACATGCTGTGTGTGGTGACACTTTAGTGCCGCTGTCCTTAAGCATCCCTCAGTGCCTCCCTCTGTGGTGTCATCCAAGGGGTTGTAGGCAGTTTGCTGGAAAGCAGCGGAAATGGCGGTGTTGTGGAAAATTACCACTGGAGTCAGATTGGAGGTTCAAAAATATAGCTTTATTTTGGACATGAAGCTCTGGGGAGAAAGCACTGGTACTTCACAGTACTTGGCAGCTGCCTTCTCAATAGGAGTGGTTCATTTTTACATTTTTCAGACAATGGATAATCTGGACATTTGCCATTTAACACATTGTTATAGTTAAATAGGGTCAATAATTTAACACATCATTTACAGCCAGACACATACAGACATTTGCTTTTAACATCGCACTGTTTTATAGAATGGATACATTTCCTTCTTCAGTGACTATCAATGACTTAGTTTCGGTCTATACAGACAGTAATTGGTTTTCCTGCATTTATGTATTCCCGTTCCCATTTATGGCTAATCTCTTTACCAGTCCTTATTGTCCTGAGTCTGTCCTTATCTTTAAAGTGCCTCAAGCTCTTTACTGGCTTCTTGCAGTATCTGATTCCTGCGTGTTTAATTTTAAATGGCTGTCCGTCTTGCATGTTTTAATTTCAAGTAGTTGTCTGCACTGAAAGTCAGTGCCTGCTTAATGTCTCTCTCCCAGGTAACTCTTTTATGTGCCAGGCAGCCATTTTGTGTGTCAGGTACCCGACTTCATGATTTTGCCCCCTTCAATTCCCACTTTTGGTCCGGATTAAGACTTTAATAATCCCTAGACCAACAATTACATATTCACGTATAGAGGTCAATTTTCTTCTTCATTTCTTCTGATGTCCTCAGAGGTCTTTATCATAGGTTCTTCCTCGATGGATACTCTGGCTCCTGGCACAATTCTCATTATCATAACCTTGTAGCAGATTTTTAGACATCCAATAATTAGACAACAAACAATTACAATTGAAGTAAGTATGACTAATCCATGTATTAAGTAAGATTCCCAGGACCCCCCCAACTAGCCATTCCAGCCAGTTACTTCCTTTCTTGGGTCCCTGTCTGAAATTATCAAGTTGTTCTCTGATACTATTGATGATTTGTGTAATGTTAAAGGACTTGTCTGTGACGTGGATTATGCATTTGTTGCCTATAATTGTACACACTCCCCCTTGTTGTGCTAACTGGTAGTCCATTGTGTATCGTGTCTGTTGTGCATATAATCTCAGATTATATGCACAACATATAACCATTTCTTAACCATTAACCATTTCTTGGTTAACAGCCTCCAGTTGTGCTTTTGAAGTGCTGTTTCCCAGGACTGTTAGTCCACAAACAATATGATTTCTATTCTTTGCACTAATCACTCCTGCTGCCCCTCCCAGAGATAGGGCTCTAAGGAACCTGCATCCCAGTGAGGATCCCATTGTGTCCAGGGCTTCCCAGTCAGCGCAGAATTCTTTGTTGATAGCCCAGTTACTATTTTCTTCCAGATATGCCCCTTCTGAGGGCATGGCACAGCCAGTGGTCCTACTGTTCCTACTGCAAAATGGTTTGAATGTAGGTCTGAGCCCTCCTCCCATTCTCATGAACAGTTCCCCTGCTTCCCGAGACCTCTCAGCATCCACTTCCCATGATGTTTACTGCCATCTCCCAGACAAATCCTAACTCCCCCAGAATGGACAATTTAAAGTAACAGCGCTCAGAGTACTCAAACCTGACCTTCATAGGGTTGCCTCACTGTGGATCTTTTCCAAAGTCATTCTTTGAAGTCACAGGGTGATGCTCAATCTCCTCTCCTTCACCAGAACAGAATGTCACCAGGATGTGCCAGGCCACACACCAGCCTTGTTGCCAATTGAAGATGCCCCTGAGGATTAAGGGTACATAAAGAAGGGAGCTCTTTATTGAAGATGTGCACTGATCACAGTCAGGTCTTATACTGTCCAACAAGATCCCAAACTGGGAGGAGCTAATTGGGATCAGGGATCACCTAACCCACATTCTTAAAGGGGCAGTCCGCACCCCATACCCAACATACAATATACATACATATATCACACATTGTGGAGAGATACTCAGTTTTAAACTGCTAGAGTTATTCTAAATCTATCCCATTGGAATTTTTATATGAAGATGGAACTTGCTCTCCATAAGGACTGTAGGTGGCCATTCTGTCATGGAGAGATACGCCTGAGATAGCTATGTTGGTGAAGCTAAAGTCAATTGGTGAAGGCAAGGTCAAGTAAATTATCTCATGCTGGCTCTCATTGCCTACCACAAATCTGATTTGGTATTGACATTTTCTGAGCTAAGCCAGCTCCATCAGCCATCCACTCAGAGTACATTCTGTGTCCTTGCAATAAGCACAGGTTAAAGAGATGTGTGTTGTCTCCACAGTATAATAAGTGAGGTTTTGCTAACCCAAGCAAATCATGGGGGTTACAGATAGTGTGACATGAACCCAAGATCCCTGTTGAGACCGTCCTCATGTGTGCTCCTTCCACTCACATTATTAGCCACTTTAAGACTTGAATAGCCGGTTAAGTGTAAAGATTCGCATTATAATCAGTAATCTGTAAACAGTCTGTGCTGTTATATGTGCTGTCTGAAACCAGAACACCTCATTCACCTGACGAAGAGGAGAATCTCAAAAGCTTGTGAGTTTACTATCAAATAAATCGGTTGGACTTAAACCTGATGTTGTCAAACTTCTTACTCCAAAAATCAATCCCATTCCCCACGCTCCTGCCATTAATCATCAGAATTTTTCTACGCTAAATGGAAAGGGAACTGAATGGATGAATTTTGACTGGCAGTTAACCAGCTGGTTATCTCCAATCTCCACTCTTAGAGCATTAACATCCCTAGTGCAGAGTCCAAGAACGCTTATAGTTATTTTATAGTGATAAATGATCCACATTATTGGTAAATCATTGACTACAGACTGTTTCTATAGGCTGTTGCCCATTTGGAATTGGATTTAGATTGCCCATAATCAGCCATCAGAAAGAGGGGATCCTTTTTCAATCAATAAGGGGCTGGATTTTAACCTGGTATGAATGTCCAAATTTCCTACACTTCCATACTCCAACACATAAGTGCTCCTTCATACAGGATTTGCATAGTTAAAAAAATATTTTGCAAGAGTAAATTCTGAAGAAAAACAATTACACAAATTAAAGATTATTAAGGATATATATAGAGTAAACATCGGTAATCTTTTTCCTGGGTTGGAATCAAATACCACGAGGGGCCACAGGCATAGGATGAAGGGGGTAAGGTATAATTTGGATGTAAGAGGGTGGTTTTTCACACAGAGGGTTGTGGGGGTGTGGAATGCACTGCCAAGTAAGGTGGTCGAGTTAGGTAAGAGATACTTAGATAGGCACATGAGTGGAATAGGGCTGGAGGGATATAGTAGACTGATTTAAATAGGGATCATGAGCCTTGGAAAGATCCTGGGAATTGCATAAGTTGTGCATATTGTTGATGTATTTCTCTTTTATCCTACAGGTACTTCGGTCTGCCTTGTTGTTCAACAAGGGGCATACATGCTATGGGTCGTGAGAGGGCTGCTCTTGGATTTTTCGAGAGTAGCCTATTGCTTCATGTTGTTAGTGTACGCTTAAACTGGACCAGTTGATGGGCAACACCACAGCTCAGTGACTATCGCTGTTGCTGTGCAGATACAGGGATTTGGGCCGGTATCTGTGGGAGTTTGCACATTCTCCCCGTGCTTGCGTGGGTTTTCTCCGGGTGCTCCGGTTTCCTCCCACACCCAAAGATGTGCTCTTAGGCTGATTGGCGAAACAAATTGTCCCTAAATTGTTTCCTCAATTTGGTTCCAATGTAGATTTCTGTAAATATAGAGAAGAGTCATGGGTGGAAGTGGCAACGTTAAAATAGTGGCACGGGCTTGTTGAGCCAAAGGACCTGTTTCCCGTGCTGTGTTGTTCTTTGTTCTTTGTTCAAAGACTGAGCAGAGAATTGGCAGATGGAGTTCAACCTGGATAAGTGTGAAGTGGTTCATTTTGGCAGGTCAAACAGGATGGCAGATATAATGTCAATGGTAGGAGTCTTGGCAGTGTGGAAGATCAGAAGGATCTTGGAGTCCGAGTTCATAGGACGCTCACAACAGCTGCGAGGTTGAAGCTGTGGGTTAAGAAGGCATATAGTGTATTGGCCTTCATCAATCAAGGAATTGAGTTTAGGAGTCAAGAGATAATGTTGCAGCTATATAGGACCCTGGTCAGACCCCAATTGGAGTACTGTGCTCAGTTCTGGTTGCCTCATTACAGGAAGAATGTGGAAGCCATTGAAAGGGTGCAAAGGAGATTTATAAGGATGTTGCCTGGATTGGGGAGCATGCTTTATGAGGATAGGTTGAGGGAGCTCGGCCTTTTCTCCTTGGAGAGATGAAGGATGAGGGGTGACTTGATAGAGGTCAAGATATTGAGAGGTATTGATCAAGTGGATAGTCAGAGGCTTTTTCCCAGGACTGAAATGGTTGCCACAAGAGGACACAGGTTTAAGGTGCTGGAGAGTAGGTACAGAGGAGATGACAAAGGTAAGTGCGTGGAATGAGCTGCTGGTAATGATGGTGGAGATGGATTCGATAGGGTCTTTTAAGAGACTTGTAGATAAGTACATGGAACTTAGTAAGATAGAGGGTTATAGAGAAGCCTAGTAATCTCTAAAATAGGGACATGTTCGGCACATCTTTGTGGGCTGAAAAGCTTGTATTGTCTGTAGTTTTTCTGTGTTTCTAAACCTATGTGCCTCCTCAATGAGCAGCTAGACTGGGGATCATCCCAACACTGCGTTAAATGGAAATTACAATTAACTTCTCTGGGAATATGCAAATTACAGCAACAAGGTTTCATTAAGACAGCAAACCGCAAATTCACTAAACTAGTTAATTTATCACAATCATAAATAATCACAAAGCATAAATGGAAGGAGCATGCAAAAAGTGACATAAAAAGCAATCCCATTTTCAGGTTAATGTATGACTGTGTGCCACCATTTCCAATAAATAATATTCTTCCATCAACTGCAGGATAAACCCGTTGCATTTGTTTAATGTAACTCAAAACAACTGAATAATCAGTGTCACCTGCAATAGCAAAAGAATACTAATTAAAGTAACATTGTACCGATATACTAGCAGAGATCCACAAAACATTTACAGTGAAATCAGTATCTTTGTTGCAATTGTATCTCCTTGTGCCACTCCATCTGTCCCATGCCATCCAATTCAGACCATCTCCATTGCTCTCTTCTCTCTCACTTCATGCCCATGCCTAACCCACCCTTTCCCCCTATTCAATCCAATCCATCGTGCATCTCCTATGCCTCAACCCTCTGCCAAGTTGTCTACCCCCAATACTGTTCCCCCACAATGCCATTTCTCTCCTCACATGCCATTCCCCTTGGTGTCATTTCCTGCTCCCTCCCGTGCCATCATCCTCCTCGAGCCACAGGACCTTTTTTGTTGGGCTCCCCTCACCTTCTGCTATTTTTTACCTCCCCCACCAACATCCCTCAAACAGGAAATCACCACCAAGCACTGGAAGCTGATGTTCATCTAATGTTTCATTTGGCCTCATGATTCATGCGCTCTGCCCACCAAATCAACCCACTGACCAATCAGGGCAGTGTGGACTGTTGGAAACTGTATTATTTATAGGTTGGTAATAAATGGCTGCTGATTGGAACATCAGTTGAAAATGTGTTGTTGTAAAATCAGTCTGTCCACCACTTATACGGTGGACAAATAACTACGAGTAGACATCTTATTAATACAAACAATATTTATTTAAACCCACACAATCAATAATCACTCACCCAACCAACAATAAGTTATCTTACAAAAATACTAGAATTCAAGTACAATACAAGACTTTGACTTAACTTTGCGTGACTGACAAGTACCCAAACAGATATTGGCCTTTATCTCTGCGCTGGTTTTAGTAGTTGCCTGTGTAGTTCGGTTGTTTGGTCCGGTCTGGCATTCTGGCTGTGGTCATCCTTCTTTCTCAGATGTGGTGTCTCTCCTCTTGCTGGTGATGTTCACCATTCTTGTAGCTTGTTCGTGGGGTCAGACAGAGAGATTCCTGGTTGTGCAGCACCCTTTATACCCGGTTTGGTTTCATGCCCCTTTTTGGCCATTGCCAATCAATCGATCAGTACTTGATCACCCTGATCGATAAGAGTCCAGTGAGGTGCTACCACACCGATCTCTGGGTGTATCCCCAATGGCCATGTCTGTAGGTGCTGGAGGCACATTGGTCACATACCTTCCTCCTAAATAAGGATTCACGGTGCCCTTATGTCTGGCACACAACCCAGTGTGACTAGAACGTCTCTTTCATCCTGGAGATGGCCCATATCCTGTGTATTCACTCATCAGAGTTTGTCTGTTTGTCTGTCGTTCAACTGCAGCCTGTTGGTTTAGTTTCTTGTCCAATTGCCCCAGAATGCTTTACAAAACACCATGTTAGATGGCCCGTTTGGCTACAGTGTACATACCAGTATCATGTTTCAGGTTTTTATCCTTCAACATGGTGAACCCATCTCCACCTCCAGCAAGACAAGAAATGACAGCGATTTTGTAAATTTTGCAGTCTTTGGGGCTAATTTTACCATTTTCATTCTAAATGGTGAATCTGGGCTTAATTCAGATCCCACATAGAAATCTGCTCTCAGACGCCTCCATATGCATTCAGCCTGAAAAAAGACATTGTGAGTCCCATTCGCATTGTGGGCGGGGCTTAGCGTGGCTGAAATGATTGGAGCTCCGAATGCCGGAAGCAAAGAACAAAGAACAAAGAACAAAACAGCACGGGAAACAGGTCCTTCGGCCCAACAAGCCTGCGCCGCCACCCCGATGTTCCCACCTCTACCCACGATCCTGTCTATGTTTATAGATCTATGGATTAAAAACCAAATTTGAGACAATTTCGGGAGAATTTGTTTTGCCAATTAGCCTAAGAGCACATCTTTGGGATGTGGGAGGAAACCGGAGCACCTGGAGAAAACCCACGCAAGCACGGGGAGAATGCGCAAACTCCCACAGACACAGGCCTAAATCCACATATCTGCATAGCACAGCGATAGTCACTGAGCTGTCGTGTTGCCCATCAAATGGTCCAGGTCAAACGTACACTAACGACGTGAAACACTGGGATACTCTTAAAAAATCCAAGAGCAGCCCTCTCACGACCCATTGCGTGTATGCCCCTTGTTAGACAACAAGGCGGACCAAAGCACCTGTGGGATAAAAACAAGTACATCAAAATCATCATCTATTTACACACTTTCCAGGGAACTCCCAAGGCTCATGATCCCTATTTTAAATCAGTTTTCTATACCCCTCCATTCCCATTCTGTTCATGTGCCCATCTAAGTATTTCTTAAATAACTCCAGAGTGCCTGCCTCCACCACTTTACTTGGCAGCGCGTTCCATACCCCCACCACCCTCTGTGTGAAAAAACTCCCTCTAGCATCCAAATTATACCTTACCCCCCTCACCCTAAGCCCGTGACCCCTCCTGCTATTCGAGTCCATCCTAGGAAAAAGCTTAACCCTGTTTACTCTATCTATACCCCTCATAATCTTGTACACCTCTATTAGATCTCCTCTAAGTCTACGTCTTTCTAAGGAAAACAGTCCCAATTTGCCTAACCTCTCCTCGTAACTCAGACCTTCCATACCAGGCAGCATCCTGGTAAACCTCAGTGATAAAGCACAGTGATAAAAAGATTTGAAGTGCGCCTGTGTCAGATTGCTCCTGGACCACAGAAAGCAGAGAAGGCAGCCCTGGAGTGAAAAGCCTGTTCCCTTCCCACCCCACCGATCACCTGTGGAGTGGCAGTGGACCCCCCCCTCCACTCCTGCACCAGAGATCCATTTGCCCCGCTCCCCACCAGTGAGCACTCAGGTCTCCCCCCCATCAGAGATACATCTTACCCACCTCCCCCCTCCCCCCATCCCAGAGAATGGTCTGGCCTCACTCTCCACCCCCCCTTAGAGAACAAACTTGCCTCACTCCATCCTCACTCCTCTCCACCCCCAGATAACAATGTGGCCTCACTCATCTCACCCCAGGGAATGGTCTGGCCTCACTCTCTCCTGCCCCTCAGAGTAACATCTGACCCGTGTCCTCCCTCCCCACCAGACAATGATCAGCCCTCCTGCCTCCCCCACCCTACCATCAGTCAACAATCACCCCCTCCGACAAAGATTGGCCCTCTCCCCCAGACAACAATTGGCCCTCCCTCCCTGCCCCCCTCTATCAGAGAATGATCTGACCCGCCTGCCTCCCTCCTCTCCCACGCTGCCCCCCCCAACAAAACATTGATCTGAGTCAGACAGCTGTGGGAAGCTCTGAACTCGCCCTTCAGCAGCTGGAGTGCCCGATTCAGACTTTTATTCAGCATGTTTATTTCGGTGCGATTCCGGATTGGCGAACGTGGCGGTAAAGGGGGAAATGCTGATAAAGTTGCGGGCAGTTCATTAATTCAACTTAAATACATGCAAATGTATTTAAATCACTGTTGCACCCGTTTTGGTCGCGAATTGGATGGTTGCCATATGCGGGTTCTGGTAAAGTGGCCATCTGTGCAGACATGGGTGCAGATCGCGTTAATGGCCTCACACCTGATTTCACCATGTTTTCGCACCCGAAAATGGGCACGATACAATGATAAAATAGGGCCCTTTGAGTGGCACTCGGCACTCTGAGCACAGAACATCCAGTCTGACCGCCTTGTGGCCCAGCTTTTTACTCAGGTCACATGGATGCCTAAGAAAACTAATCATGTCAGACTCAGCAGCAAGAAGAGAATTAACATGGTAGGTAATCACATTTGGCCCTATGGGTGGGAATTCTGGCTGTGCTCACCCAAAGATCAGAAATTCCCGCCTGAGGAATTCCTTGCAACCTTCATCTCTCCAGGGAGAAGACATCTAACTCTGTCAATCTATCTTCATAAGGCATGCCTCCCAATCCAGGCAACATCCTTGTAAATCTCCTCTGCATCCTCTCAATAGCTTCCATGTCCTTCCTCTAGTGAGGCTACCAGATCACAGTACTCCAAGTAGGTGAGGTCCCAGAGGACTGGAGGATAGTGAACGTGGAACAATTGTTTAAAAATCGTAGTAGGGATAACCCTGATAATTATAAGTCGCTGAGTTTGACGTTAGTGGTAGGGAAGTTGTTGGAGAGGATTATTAGAGATAGGATGTATAGGCATTTAGAGCATTGCGATCTGATTAGGGATATGCAGCATGGCTTTGTTAAGGGGAGGTTGTGCCTTACGAATCTGGTACAATTTTTTGAAGAGGTGACAAAAACGGTTGACAAAGGACAAGCCGTTGATGTCGTCTATATGCATTTCAGTAAGGCATTTGACAAAGTCCCTCATGAGAGGTTGGTGAAAAAGGTTAACGCTCATGGAATACAAGGACAGGTATTTAGATGAATTAATAACTGGCTTGGTAATAGGAGACAGAGTACTAGTGGAAGGGTCTTTTTCTAGCTGGAGGTCTGTCACTAGTGGTGTGCCGCAGGACTCGGTACTGGGACCTCTTCTATTTGTAATATAATATGACTTGGAAGAGGGAGTAAGTGGAGTGATCAGCAAGTTTGCAGATGACATGAAGATGGCTGGACGTGCGGACAGTAAGGAGCATTGTCAGGCGATGCAACAGGACATAGATAGGCTGGTATATTGGGCAGATAGATGGCAAATGGAATTTAATCCTGATAAATGCGAGGTGATGCATTTTGGGAGAAAGAATGAAGTGGGGAGGTATATGATAAAGGATAGACCTATTAAGAGTATAGAAACGTAGAGGGACCTGGGGGTACAAGTGCACAAGTCTCTGAAGGTGGCAGAGCAAGTGGAGAAGGTTGTGAAGAAAGCTTATGGTATGTTAGCCTTTATAGGAAGGGGTATAGAGCACAAGAGCTGGCCTTTAATGTTGCAGTTGTATAGAATGTTGGTTAGACCTCATTTGGAAGACTGTGTACCGGAAGGATGTGGAGACCCTGGAGAGAGTGCAGAAGAGGTTTACCAGGGTGCTGGTATGGAAGGACTGGGTTATGAGGAAAGATTGGGCAAATTGGGGCTGTTTCCCTTGGAAAGACGGAGAATGAGTGAAGACCTAATAAGAGGTGTATAAGATTATGAAGGATATAGATAAACAGTGGTAAGCTTTTTCCTATATTGGAAACAAATATTACGAGGGGTTACGGGCTTAAGGTGAGGGGGGGGGGGGGGGTGGCGCGAGGTATAATTTGGATGTTAGAGGGAGTTTTTTCACACAGAGGGTGGTGGGGGTATGAAATGCACTGCCAAGTAAGGTGGTGGAGGTAGGCATGCTGGAGTTATTTAAGGAATACTTAGATAGGCACATGAGCAGAATAGAGATGGAGAGATATAGGAGACTGTTTTAAATAGGGATCAAGAGTCTTGGAACGTTCTTTGGAATCAATTGATTCCTATGGACCTTCCAATATATTTTCTGGTTCATTTGTTTTACTTTTGAGCTTCTGAGGATTCCCTTGAATGTTTGCATAAGATGTGCATGTTACTGATGTTTTTCTCTTTTAATCCATAGGTGCTTCAGTCCACCTTGTTGTCCAACAAGGGGTATACACGTGGTGGGTCATGCAAGGGCTGCTCTTGGATGTTTCGAGAGTAGTCTAGTGCTTCACGTCGTTAGTGTACACTTAAACTGGACCAGCTGATGGGCAACACGACAGCTCAGTGACTATCACTGTTTGCTGTGCAGATACATGGATTTGGGCCGGTATCTGTGGGAGTTTGTGCATTCTCCCTGTACTTGTGTGGGTTTTCTCCGGGTGCTTCGGTTTCCTTCCACACCCTAAAGATATGCTCTTAGGCTGACTGGTGTAACAAATTGTCCCTAAATTGTCTCCCTTCAATCTAGTTTCCAATGTAGAGTGCCATAAGTATAGACAAGGGTCATGGGTAGAAAAAGGAACTCACAATGTTAAAATGGTGGCGCGGGCTCATTGGGCTGAAGGGCCAGTTTCCCGTGCTGTGTTGTTCTTTGTTCTTTAGGGTCTGACAAGGGTCTTATAAAGTTGCAGCATTACCTCCCAACTCCTGAACTCAATCCCTCGATTAATGAAGGCAGGTACACCGTACGCTTTCTTGATCACATCCTCCACCTGTGAGGCCAATTTAAGAGTCTTATGGACCCGGACCCAAGGTCCTTCTGCTCCTCAACACTGCGAAGACTCCTGCCCTTGATATTGTACTCCTTATCCCATTGGACCTGCCAAAATGACCACTACATATTTATCATCCTTGAAGTCCATCTGCCACTTCTCCACCCAGTCTTGCATCCTATTTATATCACGTTGTAACTTCTGACATCCCTGCAGACTATCCATAAAAGCACCAACTTAGATCTGGTCTATCCTATGCAAGATCCATTTGCCTTTTAGCTTTGATAAAGGGCTATTAGCTCTTTTCTCTCCTTACAGATGCTGCCAGACGTGCTGAGATTTTTCAGCATTTTCCCTTTTGGTTACAGATTCCAGTATCCGCAGTAATTTGCTTTTATTCCCACCCGAGATCCTGCCCATCCAAGTGTGAAATTGTATTGGGGTTTGGGTGAGTGAGTCCCTGCAGGGAATCACATCCATTAAATTTTACATCCCCTTTGACTGCACCCCCGCACCCCGCCCTCAATCCACACTTCAGAACCCACCATGGAGACAGCATAAAATTTTGCCCAATGTTGTTGCCTTTTTAAAGGTTTATTCATCCATAATCTCACTTCAGGGAATAATGTGTCTAAATCAATCACTAACCATCTGCTCCATTCCCCATCTTCTGATGGATGATTTTATATCACACAGTGTAATTGGACTGAATCCTTCAACCTCGTCCGCAGCTGGAATTCTTCAGCCCCACTGCTGTGAATGGAAAATTGGCTGAGTACAAAATTCTCCAACTCACTGGCAGCGCCGACGTGGAACATCCAGACAATCCTGGCTCTTATTTTCAATACACAATACCTCATAAATATTCACAAAAAAGGATCTTCTACCATCTGTTTTTTTTCTACCGTCACAGCAACAGCTTACAGTTGCTTCATAGGAGGCGAATCGGGCACAAATCTATCAATTTCTTCATATTTCCCTTCTGGCTTTTGCTTTCCTCTTCACTGTTTACCAAATCTGTATTTTGTTGTCATTGGCAGGTTTTGAGATTGTGCTAATTCAAAATTATCTCTGCATATAGAGAAAAACTATGGTCATCGGATATCTCACTGCCAACTTGGTCTATCCTATGCAAGATCCATTTGCCTTCATTTGGTATCAGACAATCATCAATGTTGCTACATTCCTTCTTGTACTTTGTTTGAATTCTTTAACAATTTGCATTTTTTAACTTTAATTGTAACAAAATTTCCTGATCCTCTTGTGAGATCCCTTATCTAACAACCTGTTTATATCAATCCCATTAATTGCATTCCTTTTATCTAGAACTTATGTTGAAAGTGTTTGTAAAATTGTAAAATGCTAGGTCCCTTTAAAAGGTGATGCTTTTTCTGTGTATAGAAAGTTAAAAAGTGCACATAGAGCCCCAAACTGAAACATTTGTATTGAAAGGACAAGCAGCAATATTACTAAGATATTAGGCTTTTGAATTGTTTGAATTCAGCCAATCATTTGAATTAGACACTTAGATATTCAGAACCTATTAAATTCAAATCTAACAGTTTTGACAATATAGGACCAACCTTATTGTAGAAATATTGATATGTTGTCACACAAAGAGGGGCAACGGGACAGTAATAGGATCCCTGTTACATCATTAATGGGCACAGATGGGGTGTGTGGTGGGGCTATGAGGGATAGTAGTCATGGGAAATCCCACCAGCATAAATTATGTTTTGGGCCTTCCACCAGAGTTAAGGTTTTGAGTCAGGATGACTCCTTCTTTGTTGTTACAGCTGCCTCTGAGAGTCATTCTTTTTAAATGCCAAACATTTAAAAATATTCTCGTTTTAGACAAAACTTTCTTTAAGTTGTTCAATTCACTAAATTTGCTGAATTTGGGCTACTCCAGTGGACGTATGTTTAAATGAAAGCTTCATCAGGTTCATTCATGGACAGAAGTGCTCAAAATATTTGAAAGAGTTAATCACAAGTTTAAAAATCACATAAACTATAAGATTGCTAAACTCAGTCACACAGGCCAACTATAAAGAAAACTACAGGTCTTGATTAAAGCAAATCCAATAAGCATTTAGGACCATGACATTCATAGTCACATAGCATACACACATCACTTCCATTGAATTATGCACAACTGCAGTTGTCAGTTTTGGTTCTAATAAGAGACAATTGGATGGAGAGGATGAGGAGTTGACATGCCACTGGTTAGAAAGATAACTGATAATTGTGTAGAAAGAAATGTGGCCTGGTGATATTATAATTAGGTAGACGTGCACAATTTGTAACTGGACAAGTAAACACTTATATTATTTGTCCGTCATTCCAATTGTTAATTTTGAATGGATATAGATAATTTCTATACAAATGTACATTTCTGATCGATATATGTTAATTGCTTGTAATTGAATCTGGATGCACATCTGGTGAAACAGCATCCAGTGCTTTGGACTGCGCTACCAGCTGGTGTACTGGAGGTCTAGCTGTAGTTACAGATTTTTAACATTCTTCATCTGGTTACTTGAAAGCAACAAAGTTGGTAAACAGCTGGACACAATGGCTGTTTACAATATTTGTGAAAATAATAGATGATCCACAAACTATTGTCACTGAGTTCATCAATAGGTATGCACATTCCACCCCCTTATGTCAAACAAATGGATACATGAGTCCAAGACTTTGTATCTAGCTTTTGGATACTTTCATAGATCTGAAATTATTGCAGAGAGAAGAGCAGTGGAAGGTCTGTTAGCTCAGTTATATGACACACTGTAGTTCTGTCAGACATTCAATCCAAACATTGCTCAAATGCATGCTGACTGTCACAAACCATTCCTGGTTAATGAGATACAATAACCACAACAATGACTTGTATTTATGTAGCACTTTTTCCATAATGAAATGTTCTAAGATGCTTCACATAATATAAGACAAAGTGTGATACCACGCCATAAGGAGCTGAACAGAAACTCGGTGAAAAAAGTTGGATTCTAACAAGCCTCAAAAGGGAGGAAGTGAGGTGGGTAGGTAAAGGGAGGGAGTTTCAGAGCTTGGGTCCTGGGCAACTAAAGTCATGGCTCCTAGTCGTGATCTTATGCACACCAGTGAGTAGAGACTAGGCTGGTGGGAGAGAGACTGTGGCTGGAGTGAGATTCAGCCAGAGCAAGAGTATTGGAAGTTTGGAGCTGAGTGAGAATTTGGTGCTGAGGGAAAGAGGTGCTCATTTTTGGGAAGTGTGGGAAGCAGGCTTGCGAGGGAGACTCGGGGGCAAGTGAGGGGTAGAAAGAAATCAAACTGTGAAGTCACTGCCAGCAGGTAAGCAATGGTAAGTATTTTTTCTTTTCTTTTTTTCTTTCTTTTCTTTTGGCATGGGAGTTGTTGTTGTAAGTTAACTTAATGGTTAAGTTATGGCAGAAAATCCCAGGCCTGTGTCATATTCCTCTTGTGCGATGTGAGAATTCAGGGGCCCTTTTCAGTGTCACTGGTTCTTTCACATGCAAGAAGTGTGTCCAACTGTTGTTGTCAACTGTTAGACCACTTGATGGCGCTGGAACTGCGATGGAATAACTTTGGAGCATCCACGATACTGAGGAAGTTGTGAATAGCACGTTCAAGGATTTGGTCACACCTCAGATAAAAATTATTGAGGGAGTTAGGAAATGAATGACTACCAGACAGTGGAAGTAAGGCAGTTCAGAGTCCCCTGTGGTCATTTCCCTCCAAAACAGGTATACTATTTTGGATACTGTTGGGGGAGATAGCTTACCGGGGGAAGGCAATGGTCAGGGGCATTCGGCCTCTGATTTTCGAGTAAGCAAAATCTCACCAACTGCTCTGGCTGGAGACAATACAAAACTCTTTAAGCTGTGCTTAACCCTCTCTCTACTCACGTTGTCTGTATCTTTAAGACTTGATTACCTGTAAAGACTCACATTCCAACCATTATTTTGTAAATTGAGTTTGTGTGTTTATATACCCTGTTTGCGAACAGAACTCCCACTCACCTGAGGAAGGGGCAGCTCTCTAAAAGGCTTGTGCTACCAAATAAATCTTTTGAACTTTAACCTTCTGTTGTGAGACTTCTTATTGTATTTACCTTAGTCCCACGCTGGCGTCTCCACATCAGGCTTAATATTCACCTGGACACCAAGGAGAGCTCCCGCTTTTTACTGAGATAGTTTCATTGGAATTCCACTGCTCTATTGCATTGCTTCAGCTACTTCACTCATTGTAATAACCCAATATATTAAACGAGGTAGCATAAAAATATAATCAGATTTTTGCACAGGACGTACTAAGTCAAATTTGAAGGGCAAATTTGGAGAAGCCCAGCCATGGCTCACAAAAGCAATTAAGGATAATATTAGATCCAAAGAAGAGTCATATAAATTGCTCCAAAGTATCAAGTACTTAAGAATTTGGAGCAGTTTAGAAATCAGCAAAGGAGAACCATGACATTGATTGAGAAGAATAATAAAGTACAGAGCAAACTTGCAAGGAACATAAAAGTGGATGGGGGGGGGGGCGTATTAATGAAGACAAATGTAGGTTCCTTGCAGTCCAAAGTGGGGAGAGTTGTAATATAGAACGAGGAAATGGCAGAGAAATTGAATGATTACTTTAGTTTTGTCTTCATGGTGGAAGATACAGATAATGTCCCAGAAATGCTAGGGAACCAAGGATTTAGTGAGAGGGAGGAAACAAAGAAAATTAGTATTCATAAAAAAAAGCTGGAAAAGTTAATGGGACTGAAAACCACTAAATTCCCAGGGCTCGAAAATCTACATCCCAAGGTATTAAAAGGAGATGGCCATGCAAATAATGGATGCATTGGTTTTCGACAAATCCTATAGATTCTGGAACTGTCCCAGCTGACAGGAAAGTGTCAATATATCTCCACTATTTCAACAAAAGGAGAGAAGGAAAATTCGGGCAATGACAGACATCAGTAGCCTGACATCAGTAGTAGGGAACTCATAGCCTAACATCAGTAGTAGGGAATATGCTAGATTCTGTTATAAAGGATGTGACAACAAGGCATTTAGAAAATATCAATAGGATTAGAAAAAGTCAACATGGATTTCTGAAAGGGAAATCATGTTTGGCAATCCTACTTTGAGGATGTAACTAATAGAATAGATAATGATGAACCAGTGGATGTGATGTGTTTGGATTTTCAGAAAGCTTTTCATAAACATCAACATGGGAGGATCATGTGCAAAATTAAAATTCATGGGATTGTGATTAATATGTTGGGCATAATTTGAGATTTAGTTGACAGACAGGAAACAGAATAGGAATAAATGGGTCACTTTTCAAATAGCAAGTGGTAACTAGTGAGGTCCCACAAAGATCAGTGCTTGGGTCCCACTGTTTACAATATATATTACTGATTTGGTTGAGGGAACCTAATGTAATATTTCTGAGCTTGCTGACACACAAATTCTAGAGAATTAGTAGAAAATGTTAAGAAGTTTCAAGGTGATTCAGATAAATTGAGTGAGTGAGTAAATACAAGGCAGATGTAGTATAATATGGATATGTGTTAAGTTATCCACTTCAATGGAAAAAGCGGAATGGCAAAGAATTATTTAAATCATGATAAATTGGGAAATGTTGATGTACAAAGGGACTTGGGTGTCCTTGTACACTAGTCACCAGTTGTACAGGACCTTAGTGAAATCACAGCTGGAGTATTGTGTGCAATTTTGTTCTCCTTACCAAAGATGGGTTATACTTACCATAGAGGAAATGAAGTAAGTGTTCACCAGCCTGATTCCTGGGATGGTAGGACGGTTATATGAGAAAAGATTGGGTCATTTAGGCCTGTACTCAATGAAGTTTAGAAGAATGAAAGGGGATCTCACTGAAATGCTTAACATTCTGACAGAGCTAGACAGACTGGATGCAGGGTTAATGATCTCCCTGGCTGGGGAGTCTGGAACAAGAAGGTCACAGCCTCAGGACACAGGATAGACCAGTTAGGACTGAGATGAGGAGAATCTTTTTCATTCAGATGGTGGTGAACTTGTGCAATTCTCTACCACAGAAGGCTGTAGAGGCCAAATTACTGATGTATTTAATAATAGATTTGTACACTCTACAGGGGTCAAGGGGAATGGGGAGAATATGGATGTATGGCATTGAAATACAGGATCTATCACGATCATATTGAATGGTGGTGCAGGTTCAAAGAGTCGAATGGCCTACTCCTCTTGTTTTCTATTTTTCTCAACATTAATTTCTGAGGTGAATGGTGAGATTATAAAGAAATTGATGAAATCTCTATCGATGCAATGCAAATCAAATAAACAAGTCACAGAAAATGGAACAGAGGTATCCCTTCCCTATGTTAAATAAGTATCAGATTGTCTCATATTACTGGGTTTATATCAATGAAGTGAATGACAATAAGGTTCTTCACATAAATTGTTACCATGGCTTCACAGATTAAATTCTTCGTATTGTCTTCGCGATTCCTGCATTCCTCTGTGGTTCCATTCGGGTAGACCAATGAATTGCTCAATGACTTCCTTTGAAAAATTGGCAAGTGCCTTTTCCCAGCTATTTACGTCTGCCAGCAGTGCCTCATCTGAATGCCAGGCAGGAGAGAAAGTTTTCATGTCATTGATTTATAGAATTAAATGATATTCCTCAGCAGCTTTTCCTTTTCTGTCCCAGGAGAGAACTCCCCTGCTATACTTCAATGATAAAGTCCCAAGGCGTTGCACAGAAGCATTATCAAATGTTAAACATACGGAGAAATATTGGGCTAAAAGTTTGGTCATGAAGGCAATGTGTGATGGAGGTATTAAAGAAGGGTAGAAATCTGGAAATATGTAGAGAGGGAATTCAGGAGCTTAAGCTGAAAGCACGGTGATTAAAATCAGGGAAGTGCAATAGTCCCCACGGATTCTAACTGTGCCATCCATTTTTAATACCTGAATAATTGGGGTGGCCCATTTGTTGGTGATACTAGTTCTAGCATCCCCATATTCATCAGCCACTCCAGTTCTGCCTCCACTTTCGGCCGCATAGCACTTGGCACTGGATGTACCTTCAGAATCCATGCTGAGTCTCTAGCTCCAATTGAATTTTAATTTTGACCCCTTTCATCTCACCCAGGTCTCACTGAACACATTCTTATATTGATCCAGGATGTCTTGTGAACTTGTTCCTGAATCCGCCACCTATTCTCTACGCCCCTGTTTAGTTTAAATTCTGTGACCAGAAGCATCCACACAAGGCAGGGTAATTGCCCTTGACCACATACAATGGTAACTCCACACACTGATCCCTCAGTTGTCGCTTCACCAGTATATAGCCCTTCAGTGGCACCATTT
The DNA here is from genome assembly GCA_024679065.1 of Sphyrna mokarran. Taxonomy (NCBI): domain Eukaryota; kingdom Metazoa; phylum Chordata; class Chondrichthyes; order Carcharhiniformes; family Carcharhinidae; genus Sphyrna; species Sphyrna mokarran. Next base: position 27,853,690 of record JAGIQG010000012.1, on the reverse strand, counting down.
ACTTCATATAATATATAGGATATTCTTGGCTGACTTCAACGGCAGTGCTTGTAATTTGTCTCCATATACTAGTCCAAATTCGGTGACACTGCTGTCCCCCTATCTACTTCCATTTTAATTATCTTCCCTTCTATCTAGGGAAGGACCCAGAACTGATTGGTTTCTCCTTTCATAGATTTAAGCTCCTGTGCTTCCACCGCAGATCCGGCAGATTCCCTGTCCTCTTCCTGGCTGGTGGCATTTTATGCCTAGTCCATAGGTTCATCTCTCTCCAGTTACTCCTTTTCTCTTTAAGTTGCGCCCTACAACTCCAAGAAATATGCCCCACCTATTTACACCTGTGGCACTGGACTTCATGAATCCAGCATGTTGACTCTTTGTGGTCAAACTTGCGTCACATTCACATTGTGTGGTGCTTCAGAACACAGCTGCAACACCCGGATGTACTGCTTCATTGGCAGCTAATTCCATCATGGTAAGTGTTTCAAAAGCTATGTTGAAATCTAAGACTTTTTTTGTTAAATGTTTCCATTGGATAACTTTGTTATGCAGGCCACAAACTAAACAGTCTGGAAAACACCTTGAAGGAACCTGCCAATTTCACAGTGCTCTGTCAATATGTTTAAAATGGCCAGAAATCGAGCAATGGACTCACCTTCCAGCTGTACCCTTCAATTAAACTGAAAATGTTCTGCTTTTATTGGTAGCTTGGGTATAAAATAGTTTCTTAATGCCTTGCACAATTGCCCAAAGGCTTCTCCACAAGCTTTTCTGGTTGCAGGAGACTTCTTAACATAGTGACCATCTTACTCCCCATGGTGCTAAGAAAGATCGCTACTCTGGGGTCTTCATCTACCTTATTGGTTTTTAAATATGAATGAAAATTCTCCGTTTACAATGTCCAGCTTTCTGTTTCTTCATTGAATGTCTATTGCTTCAAATTAGCCTGCCATTTTCTCTTCCCACCAGTGAGAATATTTCCTGCCGGTCACATTCAATCACCACTCGAGGCCAACTTCCTCTCATTTCCCACTCTTTGTGTCAGCTCCTTCCTCGCCACTTGTGGTCTTATTACTCTTCCCATCGAATGCTGGCCAAGTCTCCTCGCAACTGCTTTCCCATGATGATCTTGATGCTCCTCGAAAAATTCCCTCTTTTATTCTATCCATCAGCTGCAGCCCAAGTCTATGAGCACTGCCTGATACCTGGTGAATACCTTCTTCTTTGAGGTGTTGAATACAGTCAAATCCCTTTGCAACTACTTCCCTCACCGCCTCGGTCCATTACCTCATTACCTTGTGCCATTTTCAGAATCTGGGCAATGTCAGATCTTCCTCTCCTCTTCTGAAAAACTGGCAATTCCCTTGCAGTCTGTGGGCTGAAACTCAGCCTCATCATGAGTTATTATATATGAGGTCCAATTATGGAATATAAAGAGACTCAGAGGTAAGTAGATGTAAATCGAACAGGAATGGTTATTCAACATTGTGTAAATAGTACAGTAGATACAAGACTGCTCTAGCAAGTTCCATCCGGGATGAGCCTGTATCCTAGGTCACCTGACCTGCTGTCTTAAAAGGACATATGCCCAACGATGTACATAACATGTTGCACTGTTGGAGACACTGATATAGAACATAGAACATAGAACATTACAGCACAGAACAGGCCCTTCGGCCTTCGATGTTGCGCTGACCAATATAAAAAGCAATGCCCCTCCAAACTAAACCATTCCCTTCTCTTCCATATACTTATCAACTAACCTCTTAAACGCCACCAAACTTGGCGCATCTACAACTGCTGCAGGCAGGGCATTCCACTCCCGAACCACCTTTGGGTAAAGAACCTACCTCTGATATCCGTCCTATAACTATCACCCCTTAATTTAAAGCTGTGTCCCCTCGTGCTAGCTTTTTCCATCCTAGGAAAAAGGCTATCACTGTCCACCCTATCTAAACCTCTAATCATCTTATATGTTTCAATAAGGTCCCCTCTTAGCCGCCTCCTTTCTAACGAAAACAACCTCAAATCCCTCAGCCTCTCTTCATAAGACCTGCCCTCCATACCAGGCAACATCCTGGTAAACCTCCTCTGTACCCTCTCCAATGCCTCCACATCTTTCTTATAATGCGGGGACCAGAACTGCACACAATACTCCAAGTGCGGCCGCACTAGAGTTTTGTACAGTTGCAACATGACGTTGCGGCTCCGAAATTCAATCCCCCTACCAATAAAAGCTAAGACTCCATATGCCTTCTTAACAACCTTCTCGACTTGACTGCCTACTTTCAGGGATCTATGCACATACACACCAAGATCCCTCTGTTCATCAAGACTACTAAGAATTCTACCATTAGCCCTATACTCTACACATTTATTATTCCTGCCATAGTGCATTACCTCACACTTTTCCACATTATTAAATATTGTTAAACAGAGATTTTGTCTGTCTGTTGGGATGTACGTAAAAGAATCCAAAGCATGATTTTGAAGAGGAGCAAGCCCTAATGGTCTGACCAAGAGCTGAGAACTTGCTGATGATCACATTGACTGTTACAGAGTTTGTTGTGCTGCTGTGTTTCATACATTACAACAGCGACTACACTGTACTTTATAAGCTGCAAAGCACTTTGATATCAGGCAGTAGTGAAAACTACAATATAAATGCAAAGTCTTCCTTTCACTGAGGTGTTAGTTTAGTTAATGCACTCAAGTCTCTGACCCACAGGCGGGAATGATATGATAGAGTCAAAGCTGGGCACAGCGTCAGGCACTGCTCCTGTAATGCATTGTGAGAATGGCGACAAAGCATTCTCCTCAAACTGAATTCTAGTCCAGTTCCTCAGAAAGGATTTACTCAGCTGGAAGTTCTGGAGTAAATAAACAGTCTTTTTAAACACATATTGACCAGAATTCTGCAGTCTCGTAACTCCATTACTGTTATCAGTGAGAACAGAGAATTTGGCGCTTAGCCAAATTTCCACACACTGCCACGGGACTGGAGAATCTCAGCCACAGATGCAGCCAGAGAATTCCGGCAATTACAAACAATAACAATTGTGTAAGAATTGAGCCTTAGATCATGCATCTTAAAACAAACACAAAGAAAGTAACATTCAAACATAAGGGCAAAGTTAAATAACATGATACACCTTATTTGAACCAACAATAAATATAGCGGTTGGAAAGAAAACAAAGGGAAATTTGAATAGTCGCTATATGAGGCAACAGACCAACCTCATCCAATTGTAATGAGCATAAATTTCCATCAATCAGCATTTGAATTCAATCTGGTTAAATTCTTTTCATTACATTGTGTTATAGTTCAAAAATTATGAAAAGTTGCTTCAAGAACTCAATTTCATGTAATTGATAGGGAGATTATTCATTGCAATGTCTATTTGTCATATTACCTTGAGGAATATTGCTTTTTAACAATATTGGATTTTTCTTTGCTTTGGTCACTATTCCCTTCTCATCAAATGTCACCTTCAGACATCCAAGGTATTTTCCATAAGTGTAGGCCTGTACCACAGGAATGTCTTTGCCATCATCTGAATGAATTATGTAGATGTAAAGACCAACAGGGCTATTATTGGAAAGAGCCTTATCTGTTGGATTAAACTACAATGTAATAAATAGAGAAGATAGGCAAGGACCAATTTATTTGCCTTAGTTATAGAGGATGATCTTATGAAAACATTCTAAGTTCAGGACAAGTGTAAAAATGGGAGAGTTTCTGACCCATTTTTTTGGCTGAGTCCAAATCTGTGATCTTATATACTCATAAGAAAAACGTAAAAAACTGTGTCTTATCTGTACGAGGAGGGAGGCAGGGCTTAAATCAACTGAACACTGGCTAAGAGCAGCAGGAGGGTATCATTGCTCATATGCAGCTCCTTTTGTTCTGAGAGCAACAGAGATTTGTCACTCAGGCTTTGCTGCTCTCAGCCAGCCTCTATGGTCTAAAGCAGGCCTCGTCCTCTGCCGCCATGGGAGTCCCCTGGGTTAAACAAAGAAGAAGAACAAACAAAGAACAAACAAAGAAGATGGAATCTTTCCCAGGTTACTGTGGGAGGCAACAGCAGAAATATCTGGGGCCTTAAACAGGTATCTTCATATCCTCTTTGACCACAGGCAAGGTTCCAGAGGACTGGAAAATAGCCAAAGTTGTTCCCTTGTTTAAGAAAGGAAACAGGGATAATCCAGTAAATTATAGGCTGGTGAGGAAGCTGTTAGGAGAAGATACTGAGGGACACAAAATATGCATTTAGAAGAAAATGGATTAGTTAGTGACAGTCAGCATGGTTTTGTACAAGGAAGGTCATGTCTCACCAACTTGATTGAGTTTTTCAAGAATTGACAAATATTTTTGAGAGAAAGGCCCTGGATGTAGTTTATTTGGACTTTAGTAAGGCATTTAATAAAGTCCCACATGGCACACTGGTACAAAAATTGAAATCACACTAGTCTTGAAGTGGGCTGACTAGATGGATACAGAACTGGCTTTGTTATAAATGACAGAATAGCAGTGGAAGGGTTTTTTTCAAAATGGAAATCTCTGATCAGTGGTGTTCCACAGGAAGCTGTGCTGGACCTCTGTTGCCTGCAGTATATCATATACATAAATGGAGGAAAATGTAGGTGGTCTGGTTAGTAAGTTTATGGATAACACGAAGATGGATGGAGTTGCTGATTGTGGTGGGAATTCTCAGAGGATACAACAGGATACAGAGGGCATCCTGAAACCCATTGTACAAAGAACCTCCAGTTTTTGTCACAACACTACAGAAACTCAGCACACATGGAGCAGTTGAACTGGGGCACTCCTCGTCACAATGGATGTCTTGGCGCTCTACACCAAATCCGCCATGACGATGGCATTGCTGCAACTGCCTCAGTACTCAATACCGACAACTTTCAATTTCCAGATGCAATTTTACAACTCATCCCCTTCATCCTGGATCACAATGTCTTCACCTTCAACAATCAGTTTTTCATCCAGATACACAGAACAGCCATGGGGACCAAATTCATACCTCAATATGTCAATATCTTCATGCACAGGTTCGAACAAGACTTCTTCACCGCACAGAACTTCAACCAATGTTATATACTAGATACATCAATGACATTTTTTTTCCTTTGGGCTTATGGTGAACAATCACTGAAACAGTTGCATGATAATATCAACAAGTTCCATCCCACCATCAGACTCACCATGGACTATTCTCTGGAATCGGTTGCATTCTTGGACACATGTATCTCCATAAAGGATGGTCACCTCAGCACCTCACTGTACTGCAAGCCCACAGGTAACCTCATGATGCTTCACTTCTCCAGCTTCCACCCTAAACACGTTAAAGAAGCCATCCCCTACGGACAAACCCTCTGTATACACAGGATCGGCTCAGATGAGGAAGATCATAACAGAAACCTCCAGACACTGAAAGATGCCCTTATAAGAACAGGATAGGGCCCCCGACTCACTGATCAACAGTTCCGACACATCTCAGCAAAAAAACTGCATCGACGTCCTCAGAAGACAAACACGGGACACGGTAGACAGAGTATTCTCCGTCGTCCAGTACTTCCTTGGAGCAGAGAAGCTACAACATCTTCTCCGGAATCTTCAGCATGTCATTGATGAAGACGAACATCTACCAAGGGCCATCCCCACTTCTTGCCTTCAGATAACCGCGCAACCTCAAACAGACCATTATCCGCAGCAAACTACCCAGCCTTCAGGAGAACAGCGACCACAACACCACACAACTCTGCCACAGAACCTCTGCAAGACATGCCGGATCATCGACATGGATGCCATTATCTCCCGTGAGAACACCATCCACCAGGTACATGGCACGTAGTCTTGTAACTTGGCCAACGTTGTCTACCTGATACGCTGCAGGAAAGGATGCCCCGAAGCATGGTACACTGGGGAGACCATGCAGATGTTACAACAACAGATGAATGAATACCGCTGGACAATACTGTTCCCTCCCTGTTGGCGAACATTTCAGCAGTCATGGGCAATCGGCCTCTGATCTTTGGGTAAGCATTCTCCAAAGTGGCCTTCACAACATATGGCAGTGCAGAGTTGTTGAATGAGGACTGATAGCCAAGTTACGTACACATGAGGGATCTTGGGTTCAGGTCACACTATTGGTAACCCTCATGACTTGTCTGGGTTTGCAAAACTTCATTTATTGTCCTGTCTGGAGATAATACACATTTTTCTATGTTCTATATTCTATTTCTTTAACCTTTGCTTAATCTCCACTCACATTGTCTGCAGCTTTAAGATTTGATTAGCTAATAAAGACTTGCATTCTAATCAGTATTCTGTAAACTGTGTGTGCCTTTATATGCCCTCTTTCTGATCAGAACTCTCCACTCACCTGACAAAGTGACAGCGTTCCGAAAGCTTGTGGATTTACTATCAAATAAACTTGTTGGACTTTAACCTGGTGTTGTGAGACTTCTTACTGTGTTTACCCCAGTCCAACACAGGCATCTCCACATCATTGCTGACTAGGCCAGTCTTTATTGTCCATCCCTAACTGACCCTGAGAATATGAGTTACCTTCTTGAACTACCACAGTCTCTGTGGTGTAGGTACACCCACAGTACTATCACAGGAGGATTTCCAGGATTTTCACCCAGTGACAGTGAAAGAATAGCAATATATTTCCAAGTCAGGATGATTAGTGGCTTGGAAGGAACTTTCAGGTGGTGGTGTTTCCATGTGTTCTGTTACCCTTGACCTTCTAGATGGTAGTGACTGTAGATTTAGAAGGTGTTGCCTTAGGAACCTTGGTGAGTTCTTGGAGTGCACCTTGTAGATGGTACACCTGCTGACAGTGTGCTTCAGCAGTGTGGGATGAATAGTTGTGGATAGGGTGGCAATTATGCAGGCAGCTTTACCTTGCATGATATCGAGCTTCTTCAGTGTTGTTGGAGCTGCATTCATCCAGGCAAGTAGAGAGGGGATCAACCTAGCAGGACAGCACATCAGGAGTAGATAATTCATATCTAAAAGAATCACACCTGGGAAAGATAGTTGCACGATAAACAGCATAAGCAGCAAGTGATAGGCAAAGTCACAATCAGCAGATCAGATCAAAGCCCTGCATTCCTGCCATATCCAGCCATGAATGGTGGTGGATAATTAAACAAATCATTGGAGAAAGAAGCTCTACAAATATCCCCATCCTGAATGATGGAGGAGCTCAGCACATCAGTATAAATAAGTAGGCTGAAACATTTGCTACAATCTTCAGCCAGAAATGCCAAGTTGATGATCCAATTCAGACTGCTCCAGAGATTCCCAACGTCACAAATACTTGCCTTCAGTCAAGTCAATTCGTTCCTTGTGATTTCAAGAAACAGCTGCAGGGCACTGGTTACAGCAAAGGCAGTGAAACCTGACAATATTCTGATAATAGTACTGAAGATCTGTGTTCCAGAACTTGTCGTTTCCCTGGCCAAACTGTTCCAGTACAGCTATAACACTGGCATTTACCTAAAGATGTGGAAGATTGTCCAGGCATGTCTGATACACAAAAAGCAGGACAAATCCAAACCGGCCAATTTTGGCAACAATCGATTCTGCAGTTTTAAAGAAATTCTTTCATGGAAAGTGTATTTCATTGTTCAAGACCAGCGTCCTTAATTAGCACAACTGAATGGGTTGCTAGGTTATTTAAGAGGGAATTCAGAATGAACTGTATTGCTCGAGGTCTAGAGTCACATGTAGGCCAAACCAGGAAAGAGTAGAATTCCTTTCCTAAAAAATATTCTGAACTAGATGATCTTTACAACAATAATGATAGATTCATGGCCATCATTACTGAGATGAGCTTCTAATTTCAGACTTGTTAATTAGGTGTATTCAACCTGCTGTGGTGGGTTTGAAGCTTCATTCCCACAGGCTATCTATCTGAAAGCAATCGAGCTGTTTGATGTGGCAATCAGTGAAAACTGAGCAGAGTGATTAGATGCTGATTGTCTAGATTTGGGGAAGAGGCAACAGGCTGTATATCTGCTGGTGATATAATTAACCCAAATCTTGTTTGTCTGTTTTTTGAGAATAGGCTCTTTTAAGAAACCTTAGTGAGGGATTGACTGACTCTGCTTGGCTCCGAGGTGTTGATTGGATTTGTCCCATTTTTTTGTAGGGCAAATTTTCAACTTGTCAAGTTGACACCAGTGTTAATAAGAACATAAGAACTATGAGAAGGAATAAGCCATCTGGCCCCTTAAGCCTGCTCTGCCATTCAATAAGATCATGGCTGATCTTTTTGTGGACTCAACTTCACTTATCCGCCTGCTCACCATAATCCTTAATTCCTTTACTGTTCAAAAATTTGCCTATCCTTGCCTTAAAAACATTTAATGAGATAGCCTCAACTGCTTCACTGGGCAGGCAATTTCACAGATTCACAACCCTTTGTGTGAAGAAGTTCCTCCTCAACTCAATCCTAAATCTGCTTCCCCTTATTTTGAGGCTATGCGTCTTAGTTCTAGTTTCACCCACCGGTGGAAACAACTTCCCTGCTTCTATCTTATCTACTTTCATAATCTTATGTTTCTGTAAGCTCTCCCCTCATTCTTCTAAATTCCAATGAGCATTGTTCCAATCTACTCAGTCTCTGCTCATAAGCCAACCCTCTCAACTCCGGAATCAACCTAGTGAATCTCCTCTGCACCCTCTCCGTTGCCAGTGTATCCTTTCTCAAGTCAGGGGACTACACAGTATTCCAGGTGTGGCCTCACCAGCACTTTATACAGCTGCAATGTAATCTCACTGTGAATGATGAACAATGAAAGACAAAATTCCATTTGCCTTTTTAATGACCTGCTGTACCTGCAAACCAACTCCTTGAGATTCCTGTACAAGGACACCTAAATCTCTCTGCACAGCAGCATGTAGCAATTTTTTTACCATTTTGCTGTTATTCCTACCAAAATGGATAACAAGCCCATTTTAATACACTCGAATGAGTGGAGTGCCTTGTTTGAGTCTTTACGTCACTCGTTGACGGTTTTGTCAACCTTTAGCGGAACCCCAGTCAAGGGCCCACTCAATCTTGATTGAGGTACGTGCGTTGGGGTTAAAGCTATGTTCTAGCTAGGGAACGTGAGTTAAGTTCAGAGCTAAGGTGTTATAACCAGGTTATTTACTGTCATCCCTGATGCTAATGGGCCTACTGGTGAGCCATTTGTCTGTACGGAATGCACGAGTTACTCCAGCAGGAGGGTGGAAATTTGGGAAACAATTGGGCCAAATTAAAGGGAATCCAATGAGGTGACACTTTAGCCATTGCCAATTAGCCTAGTTAGCACGTTTTTTGGGGGTGTGGGAGGAAACCGGAGAAAACCCACGCAAGCATGGGGAGAATGTGCAAACTCTCACAGACATTGACCAAGGCCGGGAGTACCGCTCTGGGTCTCTGTTGCTGCACAGCCAACAGTGCTACTGACTGGGCTGACGTGCTGTCCATACACCAGTCCGTGGTTAGCTCGCACCGCTGGCAGTGAAGTACTGGACAACTCTCAGATTGATACCGAAGAACCATCCAAGCACAACCCACTGAGTGTATACCCCTTGTCTCTGACAAGGTGGACTGTGGCACCTGTGGATGGAATAGGTGTCGTTAGTAACATTTACACATGAAACACATGAAATAGCACATACAAACATTACAACAAACACCAGTGAGTCCACCATATGCATCCATATGGTCTCCTTGTGGGCTATGAGCCCTGATGTCTGACAAGTGGCCAGCTTGTCTTGCAGTCTTCTAATGTCTCTCACCTGTCATTGAAGATCCCCAGTAGCTCCAACATAAGTGACAGGGTGAGCCTTGAGATTTGTTGGGCAAATGAGTGGAATCTCTTTATGCCCAGGAAAGCCATGAGGCTGTTGTTCTTTTCCAGCCACTTGCCCCTGGTGCCAACAACAAATCCAAAGTATTGGGGATTCGGGCATCCAGTCAGTTTTCCAATCTCTGGTCCAAGGTGTTGGTACGTCAGGCACTTCTCCTGCCACGCTTTCTCCAAACTGTCACAATTGTCTTCGAAACGGACTGTTACATCCACCACCGCAACCTGCTGATCTTTCTCCCTCTTGAAGATGATGTCCGGCTTCCAGAGGGTGCCGTCTTTGGCGATGAACCTCAGTTCCAGGTAGGATGTCCAGCCGTATTTTCCAACGTAATTGTGCAGTTGTTCCAAGATCTTATTGTGGCGCTTGATTCGGCAGATAAAGTGGGGGAACACAGAACAGTGACAGTTTAAAGATCGGGAACACAGAACAGTGACAGTTTAAAGAGCTGGAACACAGAACAGTGACAGTTTAAAGAGGGGGAACACAGAACGGTGACAGTTTAAAGATCGGGAACACAGAACAGTGACAGTTTAAAGAGCTGGAACACAGAACAGTGACAGTTTAAAGAGTGGGAACACAGAACAGTGACAGTTTAAAGATCGGGAACACAGATGGTGATAGTTTAAAGAGGGGGAACACAGAACAGTGACAGTTTAAAGATCGGGAACACAGAACAGTGACAGTTTAAAGTTCGGGAACACAGAACAGTGACAGTTTAAAGAGCGGGAACACAGAACAGTGACAGTTTAAAGATCGGGAACACAGATGGTGATAGTTTAAAGAGGGGGAACACAGAACAGTGACAGTTTAAAGATCGGGAACACAGAACAGTGACAGTAAAAAGATCGGGAACACATATCAGTGACCGTTTAAAGAGTGGGAATACAGAACGGTGACCGTTTAAAGAGTGGGAATACAGAACGGTGACAGTTTAAAGATCGGGAACACAGAATGGTGACAGTTTAAAGATCGGGAACACAGAACAGTGACAGTTTAAAGATCGGGAACACTAAACAGTGACAGTTTAAAGAGCGGGAACACAGAACATTCACAGTTTAAAGATCGGGAATACTGAACGGTGGTAGTTTAAAGATCGGGAACACAGAACATTGATAGTTTAAAGATCAGGAATACAGAATGGTGACAGTTTAAAGAGGGGGATCACAGAACAGTGACAGTTTAAAGATCGGGAACACAGAACCGTGACAGTTTAAAGATCGGGAACACAGAACAGTGACAGTTTAAAGATCGGGAACACAGAACCGTGACAGTTTAAAGATCGGGGACACAGAACAGTGACAGTTTAAAGATCGGGAACACAGAACGGTGACAGTTTAAAGAGTGGGAACACAGAACGGTGACAGTTTAAAGAGAAGGAATACGGAACGGTGACAGTTTAAAGATCGGGAACACAGAACAGTGACAATTTAAAGAGTGGGAACACAGAACAGTGATAGTTTAAAGATCAGGAACACAGAACGGTGCCAGTTTAAAAATCGGGAACACAGAACAGTGACAGTTTAAAGAGAAGGAATACAGAACGGTGACAGTTTAAAGATCGGGAACACAGAACAGTGACAGTTTAAAGAGGGGGAACACAGAACAGTGACAGTTTAAAGAGTGGGAACACAGAACAGTGACAGTTTAAAGAGTGGGAACACAGAAAAGTGATAGTTTAAAGAGAAGGAATACAGAACGGTGACAGTTTAAAGATCGGGAACACAGAACGGTGACAGTTTAAAGATCGGGAACACAGAACAGTGACAGTTTAAAGAGTGGGAACACAGAACAGTGACAGTTTAAAGAGAAGGAATACAGAACGGTGACAGTTTAAAGATCGGGAACACAGAACGGTGACAGTTTAAAGATCGGGAACACAGAACGGTGACAGTTTAAAGATCGGGAACACACAACAGTGACAGTTTAAAGAGTGGGAACACAGAACAGTGACAGTTTAAAGAGTGGGAACACAGAACAGTGACAGTTTAAAGAGAAGGAATACAGAAAGGTGACAGTTTAAAGATCGGGAACACGTATCAGTGACTGTTTAAGGAGTGGGAATACAGAACGGTGACAGTTTAAAGATCGGGAACACAGAATGGTGACAATTTAAAGATCGGGAACACAGAACAGTGACAGTTTAAAGATCGGGAACACTGAACAGTGACAGTTTAAAGAGCGGGAGCACAGAACATTGACAGTTTAAAGATCGGGAACACTGAACAGTGATAGTTTAAAGATCGGGAACACAGAACAGTGATAGTTTAAAGATCAGGAATACAGAACGGTGACAGTTTAAAGAGGGGGATCACAGAACAGTGACAGTTTAAATATCGGGAACACAGAACCGTGACAGTTTAAAGATCGGGAACACAGAACAGTGACAGTTTAAAGATCGGGAACACAGAACAGTGACAGTTTAATGATCGGGAACACAGAACAGTGACAGTTTAAAGATCGGGAACACAGAACCGTGACAGTTTAAAGATCAGGAACACAGAACAGTGACAGTTTAAAGATCGGGAACACAGAACGGTGACAGTTTAAAGATCGGGAACACAGAACGGTGACAGGTTAAAGATCAGAAATACAGATCAGTGACAGTTTAAAGATTGGGAACACAGAACAGTGACAGTTTAAAGATCGGGAACACAGAACAGTGACAGTTTAAAGATCAGGAATACAGATCAGTGACAGTTTGAAGAGTGGGAATGCAGAACGGTGACAGTTTAAGATCAGGAATACAGAACAGTGACAGTTTAAGGATCAGGAATACAGAACAGTGACAGTTTAAAGATCGGGAACACAGAACAGTGACAGTTTGAAGAGTGGGAATGCAGAACAGTGACAGTTTAAAGATCGGGAACACAGAACAGTGACAGTTTACAGATTGGGAACACAGAACAGTGGCACTTTAAAGAGCGGGAACACAGAACAGTGACAGTTTAAAGATCGGGAACACAAGAGTGACATTTTAAAGAGCGGGAACAGAGAATGGTGACAGTTTAAAGAGCAGGAACACAGAACGGTGACAGTTTAAAGATCGGGAACACATATCAGTGACCGTTTAAAGAGTGGGAACACAGAACAGTGACAGTTTAAAGATCGGGAACACAGAACAGTGACAGTTTAATGATCGGGAACACAGAACAGTGACAGTTTAAAGATCGGGAACACAGAACCGTGACAGTTTAAAGATCAGGAACACAGAACAGTGACAGTTTAAAGATCGGGAACACAGAACGGTGACAGTTTAAAGATCGGGAACACGGAACGGTGACAGTTTAAAGATCAGAAATACAGATCAGTGACAGTTTAAAGATTGGGAACATAGAACAGTGACAGTTTAAAGATCGGGAACACAGAACAGTGACAGTTTAAAGATCAGGAATACAGATCAGTGACAGTTTGAAGAGTGGGAATGCAGAACGGTGACAGTTTAAGATCAGGAATACAGAACAGTGACAGTTTAAGGATCAGGAATACAGAACAGTGACAGTTTAAAGATCGGGAACACAGAACAGTGACAGTTTGAAGAGTGGGAATGCAGAACAGTGACAGTTTAAAGATCGGGAACACAGAACAGTGACAGTTTACAGATTGGGAACACAGAACAGTGGCATTTTAAAGAGCGGGAACACAGAACAGTGACAGTTTAAAGATCGGGAACACAAGAGTGACATTTTAAAGAGCGGGAACAGAGAATGGTGACAGTTTAAAGAGCAGGAACACAGAACGGTGACAGTTTAAAGATCGGGAACACATATCAGTGACCGTTTAAAGAGTGGGAATACAGAACGGTGACAGTTTAAAGAGTGGGAATACAGAACGGTGACAGTTTAAAGAGTGGGAATACAGAACGGTGACAGTTTAAAGAGTGGGAACACAGAACGGTGACAGTTTAAAGAGTGGGAACACAGAACGGTGACAGTTTAAAGAGTGGGAAAACAGAACAGTGACAGTTTAAAGAGCGGGAACACTGAACAGTGACAGTTTAAAGAGCGGGAATACAGAACGGTGACAGTTTAAAGAGTGGAAACACTGAACAGTGACAGTTTAAAGAGTGGGAACACAGAACAGTGACAGTTTAAAGAGTGGGAATACAGAACATTGACAGTTTAAAGAGCGGGAATACAGAACAGTGACAGTTTAAAGAGTGGGAACACAGAACAGTGACAGTTTAAAGATCGGGAACACAGAACAGTGATAGTTTAAAGAGTAGGAATACAGAACAGTGACAGTTTAAAGAGCGGGAATACAGAACAGTGACAGTTTAAAGAGTAGGAATACAGAACATTGACAGTTTAAAGAGTGGGAACACAGAACAGTGACAGTTTAAAGATCGAGAACACAGACGGTGATAGTTTAAAGAGGGGGAACACAGAACAGTGACAGTTTAAAGAGTGGGAACACAGAACAGCGACAGTTTAAAGAGTGGGAACACAGAACAGTGACAGTTTAAAGAGAAGGAACACAGAACGGTGACAGTTTAAAGATCAGGAACACACAACAGTGACAGTTTAAAGATCGGGAACACAGAACAGTGACAGTTTAAAGAGGGGGAACACAGAACAGTGACAGTTTAAAGAGTGGGAATACAGAACATTGACAGTTTAAAGAGCGGGAATACAGAACAGTGACAGTTTAAAGAGTGGGAACACAGAACAGTGACAGTTTAAAGATCGGGAACACAGAACAGTGACAGTTTAAAGAGTAGGAATACAGAACAGTGACAGTTTAAAGAGCGGGAATACAGAACAGTGACAGTTTAAAGAGTAGGAATACAGAACATTGACAGTTTAAAGAGTGGGAACACAGAACAGTGACAGTTTAAAGATCGAGAACACAGACGGTGATAGTTTAAAGAGGGGGAACACAGAACAGTGACAGTTTAAAGAGTGGGAACACAGAACAGTGACAGTTTAAAGAGTGGGAACACAGAACAGTGACAGTTTAAAGAGAAGGAACACAGAACGGTGACAGTTTAAAGATCAGGAACACAGAACAGTGACAGTTTAAAGATCGGGAACACAGAACAGTGACAGTTTAAAGAGGGGGAACACAGAACAGTGACAGTTTAAAGAGTGGGAATACAGAACGGCAACACTTTAAAGATCGGGAACACAGAACAGTGACAGTTTAAAGATGGGGAACACAGAACAGTGACAGTTTAAAGAGAGGGAACACAGAACAGTGACAGTTTAAAGATCAGGAACACAGAACAGTGACAGTTTAAAGAGGGGGAACACAGAACGGTGACAGTTTAAAGATCGGGAACACAGAACAGTGACAGTTTAAAGAGCTGGAACACAGAACAGTGACAGTTTAAAGAGTGGGAACACAGAACAGTGACAGTTTAAAGATCGGGAACACAGATGGTGATAGTTTAAAGAGGGGGAACACAGAACAGTGACAGTTTAAAGATCGGGAACACAGAACAGTGACAGTTTAAAGAGTGGGAACACTGAACAGTGACAGTTTAAAGATCAGGAACACAGAACGGTGACAGTTTAAAGATCGGGAACACAGAACAGCGACAGTTTAAAGAGGGGGAACACAGAACAGTGACAGTTTAAAGAGTGGGAACACAGAACAGTGACAGTTTAAAGAGTGGGAACACAGAAAAGTGATAGTTTAAAGAGAAGGAATACAGAACGGTGACAGTTTAAAGATCGGGAACACAGAACGGTGACAGTTTAAAGATCGGGAACACAGAACAGTGACAGGTAAAGTGGGGGAACACAGAACAGTGACAGTTTAAAGATCGGGAACACAGAACAGTGACAGTTTAAAGAGTGTGAACACAGAACAGTGACAGTTTAAAGAGTGGGAACACAGAACAGTGACAGTTTAAAGAGAAGGAATACAGAACGGTTGCAGTTTAAAGATCGGGAACACAGAACAGTGACAGTTTAAAGAGAAGGAATACAGAACGGTGACAGTTTAAAGATCGGGAACACAGAACAGTGACAGTTTAAAGAGTGGGAACACAGAACAGTGTTAGTTTAAAGAGAAGGAATACAGAACGGTGACAGTTTAAACATCGGGAACACAGAACGGTGACAGTTTAAAGATCGGGAACACAGAACAGTGACAGTTTAAAGAGCTGGAACACAGAACAGTGACAGTTTAAAGTTCGGGAACACAGAACATTGACAGTTTAAAAAGTGGGAACACAGAACAGTGACAGTTTAAAGATCGGGAACACAGATGGTGATAGTTTAAAGAGGGGGAACACAGAACAGTGACAGTTTAAAGAGTGGGAACACAGAACAGCGACAGTTTAAAGATCCGGAACACAGAACAGTGACAGTTTAAAGTTCGGGAACACAGAACAGTGACAATTTAAAGAGCGGGAACACAGAACAGTGACAGTTTAAAGATCGGGAACACATATCAGTCACCGTTTAAAGAGTGGGAATACAGAACGGTGACAGTTTAAAGATCGGGAACACAGAATGGTGACAGTTTAAAGATCGGGAACACAGAACAGTGACAGTTTAAAGATCGGGAACACTGAACAGTGACAGTTTAAAGAGCGGGAACGCAGAACATTCACAGTTTAAAGATCGGGAACACTGAACGGTGGTAGTTTAAAGATCGGGAACACAGAACATTGATAGTTTAAAGATCAGGAATACAGAATGGTGACAGTTTAAAGAGGGGGATCACAGAACAGTGACAGTTTAAAGATCGGGAACACAGAACCGTGACAGTTTAAAGATCGGGAACACAGAACAGTGACAGTTTAAAGATCGGGAACACAGAACGGTGACAGTTTAAAGATCAGTCACCGGGATTATTTGCTGTTTCTGACTGAAGTATTTATCCGATTTGGCATTTGCTTGGTTGCAATGTTATTTGATGTTCTTTCTTGATGTTCAGGGTGTTTACTGATAATTTTTGCAATGTTCCATATAGAATCAGTTTGATGTATTTGAATTTTCTGATCATTATTTATCTTGAGTAATTTGTCCCCCCCATGCTGGTCATGGACACTTTTCATATTCCCTGTTCTTCACTTCGTACACCTCTTACTCCTGGTTGTATTGACAGGGAAGGGTGGGCCACACTTGTCCACTCAATAGTAATTGGCTCCACATTGCGTTGAAGTGTGCATGTTTGGAATGGGGGTACATATTTGGTTCAAATTGTACCATTCGGCTTGTTGGCTGATGATCTGTGTTGTAAAGCTATTTGGTCTTCTTTCAGTGTAAGAATGGGGAGATTCCAGTGACATTACTTATGAACTGTTGAAGTATCACTTGCTGCTTTTTTTGTGGGTACATACATTTTAGTGTATGAAGTGAAAGGGTGTTTGCACCTGCACTGATATCCGGTTTTGCATTTAGGTTAAGCTGCCCCTTCAGCTGTGGGCACGTAATCTGGATGGTGACAAACTTTTCAGTTGGTTCCTCTGCATTCTTTGTTGTTCGGTATGCTGAATGTCTGCTCACATCGAGTGTTGATTGTTTGGTTATGCCCATCATCCACTTTGTGGGCCTTATCTTGATGATGTTTCTTTGGTAGAAGCTCTTACTTATTCAGAATGCTGCACCTGTTTGGCCTCTCATGGTTTGGAACCATTGTTTCGATTGTTGCTCCCTGCACTGATGCTTCCGGTGTGCTCTGCTGCCAGATGCTTTTGCATACAGTTTAAAAGTCGGGCATGTACAAGGCTAAATTTACTAAATTTGGCTTCATTCACTATTGTGCCAATGGTGGAGGAATTAAGTATAGCCTATAGATTCCGCCTAGCCAGTAGTAGGGCTTTGCACTTGTGTCCATTTTGTATTAGCAGGAGGTCCTTTTTGGGTAGATGCTGTCATGAACTTGATTGTTCTGTTAGCCAGCTGTGCTGTCAGGAATTTTGAATCATGTCCCTTTGTGAATTGGTCAATTGTTTCTGTTCATTGTGACCTAATGGAAATGAATTCCAGATGTGTACACTGAAATTGAGCTTCACTTGTACTTAATTTTTGGAAGGTGACCATATTCTGTCACTAGGCAGACCTAATATTTCTGGTAGCCTTCATTGCCCAGAGCACTTTTCATTTTTATGGTTGGGCATAAAACGGCCAAGGGTTTGGAAATGGCCAAGAAAACACAGTTTGATGTATTATCAGAACAATGTATACTGGGATGGGAGATCTGCTGCCTACTGGTTGAGTGTTAGAAATTTTGTGGTTATCGTATGACTATTGTAGGATTATTAGGATCTTCTCTGAAACAGGATAGCTATCCAGGTTCTGTTTTATTGCTCTGCTAAGTTTAAATTAGTTCTGAGTTGCAGTACTTTTGGTGGTCAATGGCATAGGTAGTTGTAGGTTGCTGACTGACTGCAATGGTTCAACGATTAAATTTTTTATAAAAACTGATTTAGGTGCCAGCATGTACTGCAGACTTCAAAGGTAAATAGCGAAACAAGCACTTTTACAGAATTCTGGTTATTGGGACCTGTCACTGGATAAAGTCCTCTTCCTACTCCAGTTTGCAGTATTTTAATTTCCCCCTGAGTAATTAGCAATAATGGAGAATCTCTTGTCCGAGAGTTCTGCTTAAAGCTGGACTTTCCAGAGTCAGCTATTTACTTTCTCCTCCTGCTTAAATTTTGCAGCAGGTATACGTATATTGATTAAGCATTCCCAAATTCAAATAATCTGATTGGGATTGCCTTGAATGAGGTATGATCCCACAACAAAGGTTGGTAGGATTCCGATGGAGTAATAAATCAGATTCACTTGATGAGTAATTTATGGTTGTTGCACTTCATTGACTTCCTTCATTGTTGTGACCATTCTATGATTCTTTGATTCTACAATTGCAAGCTTATATCTGTTCAGAAAGACCAAACAGACTGGGGCTATTTTCTTTAGAAATGAGAAGGCAGAAAGGTAAACTAATAAAGATCTTTAAAATTATAGTATCATAGCTTAGATGAGAAGATTATCCACTTTTGGGGTTGTCCAAAACCAGGTGCCAGAAACAAAAGATGTCTCTACTAAATTCAGTGGGAAATTCGGTGGTTGTCGGGAAATATTCAACCTGGAGTGCAGTTACAAGTGGTGTACCTCAAGGATCTGTTTTAGGGCCACTGCTGTTTGTCATTTTTATAAATGCCCTAGATTAGGGTGTAGAGGGTTGGATTAGTAAATTTGCTGATGATACCAAAGTGGGGGGAGTTGTAGACAGTGAGGATGGATGTTACAGTTTGCAGAGGGACATAGATAGGTTGCAGAGCTGGGTCGTGAGGTGGCAAATGGAATTCAATACGGATAAGTGTGAGGTGATTCACTTTGGTAGGATTAACAGGCATATGAAATATAGGGCTAATGGAAGGACCCTTAATAGTGTTGTCCAGCAGAGGGATCTTGGGTACAAGTACATAGCTCTTTGAAAATTGGCACCCAGGTTGATAAAGTTGTTAAGAAGGCGTACGGTGTGTTAGCTTTTATTGGTAGAGGGATTGAATTTAGGAGCCGTGAAGTTATGTTACAACTGTATTGAACTCTGGTGCGGCCGCACTTGGAGTATTGCGTACAGTTCTGGTCGCCGCATTATAAGAAAGATGTGGAAGCATTGTAAAGGGTGCAGAGGAGGTTTACCAGGATGTTGCCTGGTATGGTGGGAAGGCCTTATGAGGAAAGGCTGAGGACCTGAGGTTATTTTCATTAGAGAGAAGAAGGTTACGCGGTGACCTAATTGAGGCGTATAAGATGATCAAGGGATTGGATAGGGTGGATAGTGAGAGCCTTTTTCCTCGGATGGTGATGACCAACATGAGAGGACATAACTTTAAATTAAGAGGTGGTAGTTATAGGACGGAGGTCAGAGGCAGGTTCTTCACACAGAGGGTGGTGAGGGCGTGGAATGCCCTACCTGCAGCAGCTGTGGACTCGCCTACTTTGGGGGCATTCAAATGTTCAGTGGATAGGCATATGGATGATATTGGAATAGTTTAGGTTAGAGAGTCCACTGGCCGGCGGAACATCGAGGGCCGAAGGGCCTGTACTGCGTTGTAATGTTCTATGTTCTCAGTTGCAGAGCTGGACCGAGAGGTGGCAAATGGAGTTTAATGCGGAAAAGTGTGAGGTAATTCACTTTGGCAGGAATCACAAATATGTAGAGTATAGGGCTAATGGTAGGACTCTTAATAGTGTTGAAGAACAGAGGGATTTTGGTGTATATCTGCATAGATCCCTGAAAGTTGGCAATCAAGTCGATAAGGTTGTTAAGAAGGCATATGGAGTCTTAGCTTTTTTTGGTAGGGGGATTGAATTTCGGAGCCGCAACGTCATGTTGCAACTGTACAAAACTCTAGTGCGGCCGCACTTGGAGTATTGTGTGCAGTTCTGTCCCCACATTATAAGAAAGATGTGGAGGCATTGGAGAGGGTACAGAGGAGGTTTACCAGGATGTTGCCTGGTATAGAAGGCAGGTCTTATGAAGAGAGGCTGAGAGATTTGAGGTTGTTTTTGTTAGAAAGAAGGCGGCTAAGAGGAGACCTTATTGAAACATATAAGATGATTAGAGGTTTAGATAGGTGGACAGTGATAGCCTTTTTCCTAGGATGGAGAAAGCTAGCACGAGGGGACATAGCTTTAAATTAAGGGGTGGTAGTTATAGAACGGATATCAGAGGTAGGTTCTTTACCCAGAGGGTGGTTAGGGTATGGAATGCCCTGCCTGCGGCAGTTGTAGATGCGCACGTTTGGTGGCGTTTAAGAGGTTAGTAGATAGGTTTATGGACGAAAAGGGAATAGAACATAGAACATTACAGCGCAGAACAGGCCCTTCGGCCTTCGATGTTGCGCCGAACAATTAGGAAAAAGCAACGACCCTGTAACCTAAACCATTCCCTTTTCGTCCATAAACTTATCTATTAACCTCTTAAATGCCACCAAACTTGGCGCATCTACAACTGAGGCAGGCAGGGCATTCCATACCCTTACCACCCTCTGGGTAAAGAACCTACCTCTGACATCCATCCTATAACCACCACCCCTTAATTTAAAGCTATGTCCCCTCGTGCTAGCTTTCTCCATCCTAGGAAAAAGGCTATCACTGTCCCCCCTATCTAAACCTCTAATCATCTTATATGTTTCAATAAGGTCTCCTCTTAGCCGCCTTCTTTCTAACGAAAACAACTCAAATCCCTCAGCCTCTCTTCATAAGACCTGCCCTCCATACCAGGCAACATCCTGGTAAACCTCCTCTGTACCCTCTCCAATGCCTCCACCTCTTTCTTATAATGCGGGGACCAGAACTGCACACAATACTCCAAGTGCGGCCGCACTAGAGTCTTGTACAGTTGCAACATGACGTTGCGGCTCCGAAATTCAATCCCCCTACGAATAAAAGCTAAGACTCCATATGCCTTCTTAACAACCTTATCGACTTGATTGCCAACTTTCAGGGATCTATGCACACATACACCAAGATCCCTCTGTTCATCAACACTATTTAAGAGTCCTACCATTAGCCCTATACTCTACACATTTGTTATTCCTGCCAAAGTGAATTACCTCACACTTTTCCACATTCAACTCCATTTGCCACCTCTCGGCCCAGCTCTGCAACTTGTCCAAGTCTCTCTGCTAACTATAACACCCCTCTTCACTATTTACCACTCCTCCGACTTTGGTGTCATCCGCAAATTTACTAATCCATCCTTCAATACCCTCATCCAGATCATTTATAAAAATTACAAACAGCAGGGGCCCCAAAACAGATCCCTGAAGTACACCACTAGTAACCGAACTCCACGATGAATATCTCCCATCAACCACCACCCTCTGTCTTCTATCTGCTAGCCAATTCCTAATCCAATTAGCTAAATCACCCTCAATCCCATACATCTGCATTTTCTGCAGAAGCCTTCCATGGGGCACTTTATCGAACGCCTTACTAAAGTCCATATATACCACATCAACTGCCTTACCCCCATCCACCTCTTTGGTCACTTTTTCAAAAAACTCAATAAGGTTAGTAAGGCACGACCTACCCTTCACACAACCATGCTGACTATCCCCAATCAATTCATTTCTCTCTAAATAACTATAAATCCTATCCCTAATAATTCTCTCCAATACTTTGCCCACAACAGAAGTAAGACTCACCGGCGTATAATTCCCCGGAAAGTCTCTCTTCCCCTTCTTGAACAATGGGACCATATTTGCTATCCTCCAGTCTTCCGGCACTATACCTGTAACCAACGATGACCTGAAGATCAGAGCCAGAGGCTCTGCAATTGCCTCTCTCGCCTCCCAGAGAATCCTTGGGTAAATCCCATCCGGCCTAGGGGACTTATCTAACTTCAAACCCTCAAGAATATCTAGCACATCCTCCTTATCTACTTCAATACTTTGCAGTTTGCAACCCTGTATCCCTGTGTTCTCCACAGCTACATTTACATCTCCCTGTGTGAATACCGAAGAGAAATATTTGTTCAGTGCCTCTCCAATCTCTTCAGGCTCCATGCACAACTTCCCACTGCTGTCTATGACTGGCTCTAAAGGTTTAGGTTGGAGGGTCATTGCTTTTTCCTAATTGGTCAGCGCAACATCGAGGGCCGAAGGGCCTGTTCTGCGCTGTAATGTTTATGTTCTGTGTTCTATTTCATATGAGCATCAATAATGAGGAGAAACATGTTGCCCATGAATGGGCCCACAAATTCAATGTCGAGGTATACTCACAGCCAACCTGTCCATTTCCCTGCTGAGCTGAGGGTGGTAAACTTTGCTGTACTTGACACTTGTCACAGCGTCTAATGAGACCTTTGATGTGTTTACCAAGCAAAAGCCAACACGCATAACTTTCATCATACTGGGATGTGCACTGTGCTGTTCTTCTTGTGATCGTTTTTTCAAGTAGGATCAGGAATGACTAACCACCTTGACTCCCCACAATGATCTTCGTAACTCAGCTTATCTTTTCTGATTTAGAAAAGTTGAAGTTGATAGGACTCAGCATGATGCCAAACATGAAGGACCATCCATTTGACTCTGACAAAATGGGTTTCTTTGGCACCACGATTTGGTTTGTCATGCTGATACTGCTAACATGTCCAGAAAGATAAAAGTGAGCAGAATTTCTTGGGGAACGCGTGGTGGTGGAATATTTTGTGGTAAAGAAAGGCAGCTTAAAGCATTGGCATTGACAATGTGGATGTCTGGCGTATGTTGAAATGTAAAGTCATATGCTGCCTTACAGCAGGGCCCAACATTGGACCTTTCCTGAAGCAATGGGAGAAATGGCTTTGTCCTCAAGGTGGATTATGTTTGGTAACTATCATAAAGTGCTGTCCATAAATATACTGACAAAACTTTTTCACCCCTAACCTTTTAAACAGCAATCCATTGCTGGTTAAAAGGAAAAAGGAGGCTTATGTCAGGATGAAGCTTGAAGGCTCAGTTAGTGCAATGGATAGCTATAGATTAGCCAGGAGGGAGCTAAAGAGTGAGTTGAGGAGAGCTAAGAGGGGACACGAGAAGACTTTGGCTGATAGGATCAAGGAGAATCCTAAAGCTTTCTTTAGATATGTTAAGAATAGAAGATTGGTTAGGACAAGATTAGGGCCAGTCACAGACAGCAGTGGGAAGTTGTACGTGGAGCCTGAAGAGATTGGAGAGGCACTGAATAAATATTTCTCTTCGGTATTCACGCAGGGTGATGTAAATGTAGTTATGGCGAACACTGAGGTACAGGGTAGCAAACTGGAAAGTATCGAAGTAGATAGGGAGGATGTGCTAGATATTCTCGAGGGTTTGAAGTTGGATAAGTCCCCTGGGCCGGATGGGATTTACCCTATGATTCTCTGGGAGGCAAGAGAGGAGATTGCAGAGCCTCTGGCTCTGATCTTCAGTTCGTCGTTGGTTACGGGTGTGGTTCCGGAGGACTGGAGGATAGCGAATGTGGTCCCGTTGTTCAAGAAGGGGAAGAGAGACCTTCCAGGGAATTATAGGCCAGTGAGTCTTACTTCTGTTGTGGGCAAAGTATTGGAGAGAATTATTAGGGATAGGATTTATAGTTATTTAGAGAGAAATGAATTGATTTGGGATAGTCAGCATGGTTTTGTGAAGGGTAGGTCGTGCCTTACTAACCTTATTGAGTTTTTTTTGAAAAAGTGACCAAAGAGGTGGATGGGGGTAAGGCGGTTGATGTGGTATATATGGACTTTAGTAAGGCGTTTGATAAGGTGGCCCATGGAAGACTTCTGCAGAAAATGCAGATGTATGGGATAGAGGTTGATTTAGCTAATTGGATTAGGAATTGGCTAGCAGATAGAAGACAGAGGGTGGTGGTTGATGGGAGATATTCATCGTGGAGTTCGGTGACAAGTGGTGTACCTCAGGGGTCTGTTTTGGGGCCCTGCTGTTTGTAATTTTTATAAATGATCTGGATGAGGGTATTGAAGGATGGATTAGTAAATTTGCAGATGACACTAAAGTCGTGGAGTGGTAGATAGTGAAGAGGGGTGTTATAGTTTGCAGAGAGACTTGGACAAGTTGCAGAGCTGGGCCGAGAGGTGGCAAATGGAGTTGAATGTGGAAAAGTGTGAGGTAATTCACTTTGGCAGGAATAATAAGTGTAGAGTATAGGGCTAATGGTAGGATTCTTAATAGTGTTGATGAACAGAGGGATCTTGGTGTATTTGTGCATAGATCCCTGAAAGTAGGCAGTCAAGTCGAGAAGGTTGTTAAGAAGGCATATGGAGTCTTAGCTTTAATTGGTAGGGGGATTGAATTTCGGAGCCGCAACGTCATGTTGCAACTGTACAAAACTCTAGTGCGGCCGCACTTGGAGTATTGTGTGCAGTTCTGGTCCCCACATTTTAAGAAAGATGTGGAGGCATTGGAGAGGGTACAGAGGAGGTTTACCAGGATGTTGCCTGGTATGGAGGGCAGGCCTTATGAAGAGAGGCTGAGGGATTTGAGGTTGTTTTCGTTAGAAAGGAGGCTGCTAAGAGGGGACCTAATCGAAACATATAAGATGATTAGAGGTTTAGATAGGGTGGACAGTGATAGCCTTTTTCCTAGGATGAGAAAGCTAGCACAAGGGGACACAGCTTTAAATTAAGGGGTGATAGTTATAGGACGGATATCAGAGGTAGGTTCTTTACCCAAAGGGTGGTTCGGAAGTGGAATGCCCTGCCTGCAGCAGTTGTAGATGCGCCAAGTTTGGTGGCGTTTAAGAGGTTAGTTGATAAGTTTATGGAAGAGAAGGGAATGGTTTAGTTTGGAGGGTCATTGCTTTTTTATATTGGTCGGCGCAACATCGAAGGCCGAAGGGCCTGTTCTGTGCTGTAATGTTCTATGTTCTATGTTCTAAAATAATAGTCAAACATTCCTTTCGATCTGAGAATAGTCTTGTGTGTCCATTAGTGCCTTGAAGCAAAAGCAGTAAGTCGCTCTACATTATCACTCCTACTGGAGTGGAACAATGCTCCTATTTTATAGGGTAAGGCATCACAGATCAGCACCGTTTTGCAGGATCAAAATGGATCAAGAGGTTTGAAGACTGCAATGTAATTTTGACATGCTCAAATGCTTCCTTTTGAATTTATTTCAATGTCACCTATGTTACTTCCTGAGAAACGCATGCAAGGAGCCAGCTATGTGAATAGGTTGGGGATGAATCACCCATTATAATTAACTATTCCCAATAATGATTTAAGTTCTGATATGTTTCTAGGGCTCTCTGGACTGTCTTAATTTTCTTCTTTCTTCTCCATAGGAAGCGGTCCTTGAGCATGGTTTGACTCTAAAGATGTTACTGTGTGTGCATGGAATGTATATTTTTTTCCTTGAGCCTTACCCCCACTTTTTAAATTTGTTCAACACTTCTTCTAAATTTGCTAAGTGTTCTTCTTCAGAAGCTAATTAATATATTGACAACTAAATTGACAATTACCATTGGTAGGTCTTGTAACAAGCTTTCCATGGTAGAGTGTAGTATGGCATGTGCTGAAGATACTCTGAACAGCAGCTGGATATATTTATATAAACCCTTGTGGGCACTGATTGTTACGAATTCCCTAGATACCTCACCTAACTCAATCTGCTGATAAGCATGGCTCATGTTGAGTATCCTATAAGTCAACCCTCCAATTAAATTGGCATGTAGATCTTCGATTTTTAATATAGGATACCAGCCTTGTTCTGATGCTTGGCCGATGGTTAGCTTTTAATCTCAGCATATCCTGATATTCTGGTCAAGTTTAACAACAGGCATGATGGGAGCAGTTCATTCAGAAAACTGCACAGACTTCATTATTCCTAAATCCTTCAAGTGCTTGAGCTTAGCTTCTACTTTTTGTGAAAAGCATAGTGTTGTGAGACAGTAGTGCTAACACTATGCTGCCGCTGATTTTGGACTTAATACGCTGCCCAGTTCAATCTGAAATACTTGGTATTTCCTTAATATTTCATGAAAATTGCCTTCATTAATACTGAAGATCTCTAGCCAATTTGATTGAATTTGATGGAGCCAATCTCAGCCTAGGAGACTAGGCCTTTGATCATAATCATCAGTAACTCAGGTGATTGATGTTGGTAGGTTACTGGTGCTGCTGTAGTACCGACTTTTTTCAAAGTACTCTCATATACGTGGCCACCCTAGCTATTGTGAATTTCAATTCCAGGCCTGGACTTCACCCTGCTCGCCTATGATGGTGGCACAGATTGCGGTATCCATCTCTGTTCTTAGTGGCTGACTGTTCACCATTAATACAAGTACAAATGAGGCTGACTTGCTCACTGTAATGTTATTTAATCAGTAAACTTTAGATTCCTCTTAGGAGTCATTTTCTAAACTAGGCATTCGACTCATAACTATTTTTTTACTGGTCCGTGGCAAGTTTTGTTTGGCTTTGCATTGAATCCTAATATGCCCCCTTCTGTTTCAGGTAAAATATGTTACATTTTTAAATTTATATCTCTCCTGGGAATGCTCTCTCCCTCAATGGTAGCAGTCTGCTAAGTTCTTGGTCTGCAGACCTGATTTTCTGTATCTTGTGCCAGGTCCTGCTCACTGCTCTTTGGCTCTCAACTTCCAATACCCTCATCCTTGGCATCATAACTTTCTGAGATCTGGTTGGCTTCACTTAGTTGCATACTTTGCAACTCTAATGCATATTTTTCAGTCCTTTCTGTTGCCTGGGCAATTTCTAACACTTAGTCAAGGTCATTTCTGTCTCTGCTAATAGTCATTTTATATGGTGAGTTTATTCATGCCAGAAAATAATCTATCTCTTGTCTTAGCACATCATTGTGTCTCATCTAAATTCACATTGCTCAGCTAACTGCCTCAGCCGTGCTATGAATGCTGCTTGTTTCTAATTTTTGAATTTAATTTATTTCTCTGGTATTCAAAAGATGAAAAAAGATAAAAGGCTGCACCAACGTGCTGCAGGATCTTTGTATCAGACTGTGTACTCTAAATAATGAAACAGTGCTGTGATTTAACCCCCCTTATTTTACTTTTACCCCAAAGTCTGCTGTTGCCATTTTCACCCAAGCTGTGATGATTTTGGACTCTTGAATTTCCTCACCAATTCAAATCAAGCCAGAGACTGGGAGCACAGCTACTTGAGAATTTGAATGAGACAAACTTTGACTTGTTCTTTGAACTATGGTGGTGATGTTCAGTGATATCTTGCCAAATTTGTCTTTGGGTGATCGTATTCTTTGATTAATGCAACCAACTGTTTAAATAGTCTTGTATCTGAGGCCTATTAATTGTCAGACAAGTAGTATTGAAGTTCAATGTAGAGGAGTGTGAAGTGATGCACACCTTCTTTGATAGTAAGAACATGGAAAGACAATACAAAATAAAGGATAAAATTCTTAAAGGAGTGCAGGAGCAGAGGACTTGGGATTATGTGTACTAAGATCAATTAAAGCGGTAGGACAGATGTCCTGAGCTTTACTAATAGAGCATAAAATATAAAATCAAGGAGGTTATGCTGAACTCATACAGACGCAAAGACTACAGCTGGAATATTGTATTCAATTCTGGGTGCTACGCTATAGAAAAGACTTTTTCGCACAAGTCAGTAGGATCTAGAAATCAGTACCTGGAAATGTGGTGGAGGCAGTTTCAACCGAGGCATTCAAGAGAGAGTGAGATGATTATTTCGACAGGAACAATGTGCAAGGTATGGACAAAAGGCTGGGGATGGGCACTAAGTCATGATTTTTTGGGGGAGCTGATGCAGACATGATAGGCTGAATGGCCTCCTACTACATTGCAGTAATTCTGTAGCTCTATGATTTTTCTCCAGTTCACACACTACAGCTACTGATATAAATTAATTACACACTTTATTCACACTACACTCTTTTCATCATCACTTAGTGTGACTGCTTCAATATCTGGTGGTCACATTATAAAATAACAATGGAGTTGTTGACAATGTGAGCCAATCAATTCGGCTCACATTGAGAAAAATGTGAGAAAAACATTGAGAAAAAGTGAGAAAAACTGCTTGGTGGTGTGGAGTTTTGGGATCGAGAGGTTTTACAGAATCTCTACAGTGCTGAAGGAGGCCATTCCGCCCATAAGGTCTGCATAGACTCTCTGACAGAGTATCTTACTCAGGCCCTCTTCTCTGCCTTATCCCCATAACTCCACATATTTAGCATGGCTAATCCATTCTACTTACACATCTTGAGACATTAAGGGACAACTTAGAATGGACAATGCACCCAACTCTTTGGACTGTGGGAGGAAACTGCAGAACTCGGAGGAACCCAAGCAGACACGGGGAAAACATGCAAACTCTATTCAGACAGTCACTCAAGGGTGGAATCGAACCCTGGTCCTGATGCCACGAGCCAGCAGTGCTAATCACTATGCTATCCTTTAAAGTCACTTGCTCCAGTAGTCAGAATCGTCATAAAGAAACAGGAATGGAAAGAGCTGGAAATACTCAGGTCGGAATTCTCTGACCATGCATGCCACACTTCTGCTACCACTAAGGACAGACAGTTTGGTGCTCAGCTAAATCTCCATTCACTGCAGCGGGACTGAAAAATCCCAACAGTAGGCAAGGTCGGAGAATCCAGCCCTCAGTCCCATGAAAAGTTTTTTAGACATTGATTGGGTGACTTCTTGCCTGACCTGACGAGATTTACCAGCATTTTCTGTTTTTGATGCTGAATATTTTTAGCTTTACCTGTTTTCAGATTCACAGCATCTGCAGTATTTTATCATTGTGTCAATAGGTGAAAGCAATGAGTGCTTTGATCCAAACAATTGTTCACAAAATGAATAATCATGCAGCGACTCTGTTCTCTGGTGGCAGAAGTTGAGGGAGCAATATTGGCCAGGACTCCAGAATAGTTTACTACTCAGTAGTCTCATTTTGAACCAGCTTGAAGAGATAGAACATAGAACATAGAACACTACAGCACAGAACAGGCCCTTCGGCCTTCGATGTTGCACCAACCAATATAAAAAGGAATGCCCCTCCAAACTAAACCATTCCCTTCTCTTCCATATACTTATCAACTAACCTCTTAAACGCCACCAAACTTGGTGCATCCACAACTTCTGCAGGCAGGGCATTCCACTCCCGAACCACCCTTTGGGTAAAGAACCTACCTCTGACATCTGTCCTATAACTATCACCCCTTAATTTAAAGCTGTGTCCCCTCGTGCTAGCTTTCTCCATCCTAGGAAAAAGGCTATCACTGTCCACCCTATCTAAACCTCTAATCATCTTATTGTTTCGATTAGGTCCCTCTTTTCCTCCTTTCTAACGAAAACAACCTCAAATCCCTCAGCCTCTCTTCATAAGACCTGCCCTCCATACCAGGCAACATCCTGATAAACCTCCTCTGTACCCTCTCCAATGCCTCCACATCTTTCTTATAATGCGGGGACCAGAATGCACACAACACTCCAAGTGCGGCCACACTAGAGTTTTGTACAGTTGCAACATGACGTTGCGGCTCCGAAATTCAATCCCCACCATTAAAAGCTAAGACTCCATATGCCGCCTTAACACCTTCTCGACTTGACTGCCTACTTTCAGGGATCTATGCATATACACAC
Organism: Sphyrna mokarran; assembly: GCA_024679065.1. Lineage (NCBI taxonomy): Eukaryota > Metazoa > Chordata > Chondrichthyes > Carcharhiniformes > Carcharhinidae > Sphyrna > Sphyrna mokarran. Next base: position 27,823,741 of record JAGIQG010000012.1, on the reverse strand, counting down.
CAAGATCCCTTTGTTCATCAACACTACTAAGAATCCTACCATTAGCCTATACTCTACACATTTATTATTTCTGCCATAGTGCATTACCTCACACTTTTCCACATTAAACTCCATTTGCCACCTCTTGGCCCAGCTCTGCAACTTGTCTAAGTCTCTCTGCAAACTATAACACCCCTCTTCACTATCTACCACTTCACCGACTTTAGTGTCATCTGCAAATTTACTAATCCATCCTTCAATACCCTCATCCAGATCATTTATAAAAATTACAAACAGCAGGGCCCCAAAACAGACCCTGAGGTACACCACTTGTCACCGAACTCACGATGAATATCTCCCATCAACCACCACCCTCTGTCTTCTATCTGCTATCCAATTCCTAACCCGATTAGCTAAATCACCTCTATCCCATACATCTGCATTTTCTGCAGAAGTCTTCCATGGGCCACCTTATCAACGCCTTACTAAAGTCCATATATACACATCAACCGCTTACCCCCATCCACCTCTTTGGTCACTTTTTCAAAAAACTCGATGAGGTTAGTAAGGCACGACCTACCCTTCACAAAACCATGCTGACTATCCCCAATCAATTCATTTCTCTCTAAATAACTATAAATCCTATCCCTAATTATTCTCTCCAATACTTTGCCCACAACAGAAGTAAGACTCACTGGTCTATAATTCCCTGAAGGTCTCTCTTCCCCTTCTTGAACAATGGGACCACATTCGCTATCCTCCAGTCCTCCGGAACCACACCTGTAACCAATGATGACCTGAAGATCAGAGCCAGAGGCTCTGCAATCTCCTCTCTTGCCTCCCAGAGAATCCTAGGATAAATCCATCCGGCCCAGGGGACTTATCCACTTCAAACCCTCAAGAATATCTAGCACATCCTCCCTATCTACTTCAATACTTTCCAGTTTGCTACCCTGTACCTCAGTGTTCTCCATAACTACATTTACATCACCCTGCGTGAATACCGAAGAGAAGTATTTATTCAGTACCTCTCCAATCTCTTCAGGCTCCATGCACAACTTCCCACTGCTGTCTATGACTGGCAAATCATAGGCTGTATCTTCTCCACTCAATGCCTGTTGTGAAAGCAGGCTCTTTGACAATGCAGCACTGTCTGGGCCTTAGCTATCCTGTAGCACCAGCCTCATCACCTTTAAGGCTGATTTGGGGCTTGAACCCCAACTTTCAGGATTGATTATCCTAGCAACTGCAGCAAGCTGCTAACTGCCTAATGTTTCAGTATTAAGCTTAGATAGAAGAACATAGAACATTACAGCGCAGTACAGGCCCTTCGGCCCTCGATGTTGTGCCGGCCAGTGGACCCTCTAACCTAAACTATTCCAATATCATCCATATGCCTATCCACCGACCATTTGAATGCCCCCAAAGTAGGCGAGTCCACAACTGCTGCAGGCAGGGCATTCCACGCCCTCACCACCCTCTGTGTAAAGAACCTGCCTCTGACATCCGTCCTATAACTACCACCTCTTAATTTAAAGTTATGTCCCCTCGTGTTGGTCATCACCATCCGAGGAAAAAGGCTCTCACTATCCACCCTGTCCAATCCCTTGATCATCTTATACGCCTCAATTAGGTCACCGCGTAACCTTCTTCTCTCTAATGAAAATAACCTCAGGTCCCTCAGCCTTTCCTCATAAGGCCTTCCCACCATACCAGGCAACATCCTGGTAAACCTCCTCTGCACCCTTTCCAATGCTTCCACATCTTTCTTATAATGCGGCGACCAGAACTGTACGCAATACTCCAAGTGCGGCCGCACCAGAGTTTTGTACAGTTGTAACATAACCTCACGGCTCCTAAATTCAATCCCTCTACCAATAAAAGCTAACACACCGTACGCCTTCTTAACAACTTTATCAACCTGGGTGCCAACTTTCAAAGAGCTATGTACTTGTACCCCAAGATCCCTCTGCTCGACAACACTATTAAGGGTCCTTCCATTAGCCCTATATTTCATATGCCTGTTATTCCTACCAAAGTGAATCACCTCACACTTATCCGTATTGAATTCCATTTGCCACCTCACGGCCCAGCTCTGCAACCTATCTATGTCCCTCTGCAAACTGTAACATCCATCCTCGCTGTCTACAACTCCCCCCACTTTGGTATCGTCAGCAAATTTACTAATCCAACCCTCTACACCCTCATCTAGGTCATTTATAAAAATGACAAACAGCAGTGGCCCTAAAACAGATCCTTGAGGTACACCACTTGTAACTGCACTCCAGGTTGAATATTTCCCATCAACCACCACCCTCTGTCTTCTATCAGCTAGCCAATTCCTAATCCAAACTGCTAGGATTATGCTAGAACTTGCTACAACTTGCTAGAACTTGCTATGAAGCTTTCTATATAGGCATTGTACACATAAAATACAACAATACTGTTGTCAGAGCAACCAAATGTTTCAATGGAAAAAACAGCCCTTTACTGCTGGGGGCCTCTTGTGCTGTAGTATTTTCACAAATAACAGAGTAGTCAATTAAACGCACTGCAGATTGGGATTTGCTATAGGACTCAAAGAACGTTTTCTCTGATCAAACAGAACATTCTCATTTTCATAAAAAAAATTGGATTAATGGAGAAATTATCACGCAGTTTGTCGTAAGCCTGAAGTGCCTCACAGAGTAAAATAATTTTGGTGACTCAATGGACAATACTATCCAAGTTTGTGCTCTTAGAAATAAAGCTGTACAGCAACGATTATTAATGAATCAGAATTTAATGTTAAAAAACAGTCTTGAAGGTAGTCATTTCAATGGAACTTGTTGTAAAAGAGGCTTCTCAGCTTGGAGCAGGCATGAAAATCTATCATACGGGTGCCACCCAGAGGAAGTCAACCCCAACAACAAGCATGTCATTGCTGTATGAAATGAACCATTCACAGGCTAATTGCTGGAGCAAGAACAGACAATGCAAAATTGGTGACAGTCAGGGCTTGCTGTGAAGAAAGCAACTTCTGCATAAAAGTGTCTCTCTAAAACAATCTGGATGCACTAAAAGAAGAGAAAAACAAGTTTTACCAAAAATAATTTATAATATAGAAGAAAAGAACAGGCTAAATGAACTCCCAATACACAAGTCTGATCAGGAATTAAAGATGAATTCTTGATCTGAGGCAAATCGCACCAATTTTGGGTAATTACAGAATTGAATGGGAAATCAATCAGAACAGAGATCGACATGGGGGCTTGCTGTCATCCTAATTCCTAAGAAATTCACCGACAAAAAACATCTGAAGCTTTAAAGCCCAAATGACTGATCCATCAAACTATCCCTGAAGCCAGAACAAAGCAGTGTAGCATCCCCAAAAGCTTGTTAGCAGAAATCCAATATCTATTGTAGAATGTAGAAAATAGAAAATAAAAGAAAAACACCCAGGAGATAGCTGGTAGCTGAAAAAGACAAAACTCCTAGCAAAACTAGACAAAACGACAAAACTTCAAAAAGATTCTGTAAGGGGAATTTTCTCATTCCATTCACCACACCAATTGTAACGGACAGGACCGTGCAAAGGTCCATTGGCTTCGGGCACCATATTCTGGCCTTCGGGCAACATTAAATAAGGTCCTGCCCCTTATTTAACTGTTATAATGAGGATTTTTAATACATTGAACCCTGAATACACACAAAACAGCCCAACCTGATCTTTCTGACCAGGTGTAGCAGGAACCTGTTCTCCAACAGCTGCAGAAATCTATTGGCAAATGCAATGGAGAAGCCTAATGGCATGGCACAACCCCAGGAAAGCCACACATCCTCCCATCATGAACAGAACACCTGCCCCTTGAGGTCTATCTTCAGCTCAATAACAGCTAAATGCTTTTTCAACATTTGCAATCTACTGCATATTGTTCAAACAATTGTTCCTCTCCCTAATTGCCTCGCCCCACCCCAGCTCCCCGAACTCTTCTTTCAACTTGGAGAATTAACCCAATGATCCATTTAACCCTATCTCATTTAGAGGCAACTTGATCAGCGACTTAAAGTTCTAAAGTTTGAAGTTTTAAGTTTATTTATCAGTCACAAACAGGCTTACGTTAACATTGCAGTGAAGTTACTGTGAAAATCCCCTAGTTGCCACATTCCAGGGCGTGTTCGGGTATACCGAGAGAGAATTTATATGGTCAATGCACCTAACCAGTATATCTTTTGGACTGTGGGAGAAAACCAAAGCATCCGGAGGAAACCGATAGAGACATAGGGAGAATGTGCAAACTCCACACAGACAGTGACCCAAGCCAGGAATTGAACCTGGATCCCTGGTGCTTGAGGCAGCAGCACGAACCATGTGCGCAAGTGCCCCCAACCTGAACTCATAAGTAAATTGGCACTCAGGGTATGTTATGCTTAGCAATATTGTGGAAAGGGAGAATGAATTGTTTGGTGTCTTTGGATGAATAAATAATCTGTGATCACAAAATTCTTAATTCATTTTTGTATACATCTGTAAACATTTGCACAATGAGAGGGAAAATGTCAACTCTTTTCTTATACACAAAATATACAGAAGTCTTAGACAAAGAGGTACTCTGTTGGGCTGTGGGACTGAGAGTGGGAGTTGTGAGAGACTTTATTTGAAATACCACCATTCATTCATTAAAGGCAGTTGGCTCTCAGTTGTCTCCTCCTTTCTCTGGTTCCTGGCTAGCCTTTCGCATGACACAATACAAAAATGGAAAAAGTCCTTTCTTTTCCTCTTCATCATCATTGTTAGTGCTATTAACTCCTGAAAACTGAAAATCATTCATTGCAACATTATGTGGAACTCAAAAATCTACAATGTTTCTTTGAGTTTCTCATTCAGATTGGAGTCTTTAATCAGACTGACTCTGACCTTCAGAATAAGGTGTGAGCGTTACTCATTTATTCTGTGATATTTTTGGTAATTTCGTGGGCCTAGTGACTGTTGTCACCATCTGTATGGGGAAGCCTTGCTGGAGACATCAGGCATGACTGCAGACTGGTATTGCTCATCAGTTAATGATGCATTTACAGCTCCAAGTCATGAGGTCTGATTGTGGATTGTCCTGTGATGAAAAGGTCAGATATCTGACACTGATGTGCAGGATGAACTTCACATGCTAGCTACACATTAATCAAAGAAAATCATTTCTCTTCATGAAGTGGGGCTACAAGTGCTACATGGATTCCACTAATGCTTTTTGTGCCGATGTGAACCATATCAAAATCAGCAGACATCACTCTCATTCACTGCATCCACTGAGAAAGATAACACTTGCAGCCTTGTAATATGATGAGAATAATTTGGGGTTGAAATTTGGGAAAATAGAATGCCATTTAAATAAGTTGGTATCGACTAGTGGTAGTTATTATAGTGAGCTGGCAGGTTTTTCAAAATATTAATTGGGTGCAGTGTTTCAGGGATAGACAGACAGTATCCATCACTGTCCTGTTTGATTTAGTTTTGTGCCATTAATCTTTCCCAACATGGGCGATAGATCGAAGGAAAACTTGACTATGCCCAAGGACAAGACAAAGGTCATTTCAGTGAGATAATTCTGGCACCCAAAATTGTATTAAGCTGCTGCAGACAACATTTGAAAAACAGATGTTTGGATCCAATGGTGGAAACATTTTCAACTAATTAAAACATGAATTGTTGGTGTCAAGCACAAGCCTATTAACCTCATTTAGACTCAGTGAGAAACAATGAAGTAGGAATAGAATCCAATCATGTGGATGCAATTATCACTGTACCAAGATTTAACAGTATGCGGGATAGAACCTGCGAAGTAAAGAAATGCTCTCCAAATAATCACTTATTTATTTTCCTTTCATTAAAATAATCTGCACCATCCAATTTTGTAGTAGGCATAAATAAGATTTTCCCTACTGATAGTCTTTAAAGGGCTCTTCAGCTTTTCCATGTATTCCTGCCAATCTTTGAAATATAAAATATTTCCTCCAATTGCTAAGACATTGGACTAGAATTTTCTATAAAAATAACAGCGAGGCTAACAGTACTCAACATTATATGTACTGACATTGATCAGACAGAGACTTAAAGCATGCACAGTCATACAGATAAACACAAAAAACTGTAATTTGTTTTTGAGTCATGGTACTCAAACAGCTAAAAGCCATCTGCTCCCATTCAAATGTTTATCATACGTGAAATTAGAGATTGTCTGTTTCAGTCCTTTTTTTGACTAGAGTGAGAAGTTTTACGTGCTGCCAAACAATATTTCCAGCATTGACATTTATATGCAAATGTGCAGTCTCATTCGTTTAGATCTTAATTGTTGGAAATGTAATTTCTGAAACATTTTCTTGCTGTCATTTTCTGAATTCTTTCTCCCTCTATTTCGCTTAATAAGGAATTTATTATTCTAACATATATTTCCTCATTCAGTCTCTGGACTGGGCACTTGTTAATTTGCCAGTCTAATTGCTTAAGGATGTAATAAATTTTTGCCCTGTTCACAATGATCTCAGACGGCCTCAAAAACATGTTTGTATTGTTCTCTACTTGCATCAGCAATAGTACATAGTAGAAGTCACACAGATTTTGAACCTAGAGAGGCAACTTGCTTTCAGGAGGGCTAAGTACATTCTGCACCATTGACCAACTTTTCACTTGTTTTCTGTTAATTAAATGCAAATATTCCTTTTAAAAATGACATTTCTTGCCCTAGATATTGTCATCAAGCTTATTAAGTCATAACAGACCAGTTTTAAACAGAAGGGTGGAGTCCTAATATACAAAAAAAAAGACAAGGAGATGATTGAAATTCCTGAACTGGTTTGTCATAAATCATAATGGCTGTAACTTAGGTAAAAATCATGGCTCAGTTAATATAATTCATGTTCTTATCCATCCTCCAAGTGGCTCTCTGCATCAGACAGCAGCCACACCCTGGAAAACTGCCTCCCTAGGCAGGCTAAGCAGGTGAGGATAAGGTGATAGGCCTGAGCCCTTGGTGAAACAGGGCTTGTCTATCTGAGCTTGTGAAGTTTGTGTCTGATGAAATCAGAAATCTATGCACACATGCAAGCATACACAATCACACACACATGCAGACACACACACAGCACCACCCAGAGACTTTTATGAGTTAGCTCTGCTGCTTGGATTTTTCTGTTTTCTATTAAATACTAGTTTTTAAAATGGTCAATTTATTCCTTTGACATTTAGTTTTGTTTGCTCAGCAAGCTTGATGTTTTCACCATACGTTAACTTTTTCAAATTTATGTTGTGCTAAACCAGATCTCAGATGCTGCCACTGGGTTTCTTGCTGAAAGAGAATGAGAGGCTCACAATGCCTGATTGTTATTTGGCATGCTGGTAAAAGGGGTTACTTTTGACCCAACAGAAGTGGGAAGCATTGGAAATGCTCAGCATGTCTAGTGATATTTGTGTAGACAGAGAAACTGATGTCCGTGTCACTTTATCAGAACGACTGCAGATCACAACCTTAATGACTAACTGTTGTGTTATATCAAATGTTAATGTGGAAAATAAAAACTCATGTTAAAGACATAATATATTGGCATGAATAGAAGATTGGCTAGTTAACAGGAAGTAGAGAGTTGGCATAGATGGATCTTTTACAAACTGCCTTGAGATAAGAAGTATTGTACCACACAAATCAGTCCTGGAACCTCAACTGTTTACAATCTATACAAATAACTTGGGTGAAGGTATTGAAGGGATGGTTGCCAAATTCACTGATGACACAAATGAAGGTAGGAAATTAAGTTTTGAAGAAGACATAAGGGGGCTACAAGAAGATGTGGGTTAAATGGGTCTTCAAACAAAGATCTGGCAAATTGGAGTATAATGTGCGAAAATGTGACCATATCTATTTTAGCACGAAGAATAAAAAAGAAGCAGTGTATCTAGAGGGGCAGATTTCTTGAGTAGGGAATGGAACACAAAATTAGGGAGGTTATGTTTCCATTATACTGAACACTAATGAGACCACATTTGGCGTACAGTGTACAGCATTGGTCACTTTATTTAAGCAAGGATGTAAATGAATTGAAAACCATTCAGAGAATGTTTACTAGTTTAGTATCCAAAATGAATGAGTTGTCTTATGAGGAAAAATTAGACAGGTTAGATTTATAACCAGTAAAGTTTAGAAGAGTAAGAGATGACTTGACTGAAACACGATTCTGAGGGGCTTTGACAGAATGGATGTAGAGAGTTTCCTCTTGTAGCAGAGTCTAGAACTAGAGATCACTGCTTTAAAATAAGGGGTTGACCATTTAAAATGGAGATAAGGCATTTGTTTTACATAGAACATAGAACATAGAACAATACAGCACAGAACAGGCCCTTCGGCCTTCGATGTTGTGCCGACCAAAATAAAAAGCAATGCCCCTCCTACCTAAACCATTCCCTTCTCATCCATATACTTATCCACTAACCTCTTAAACGCCACCAAACTTGGCGCATCTACAACAGCTGCAGGCAGGGCATTCCACTCCCTAATCACTCTTTGAGTAAAGAACCTACCTCTGATATCCGTCCTATAACTCATACCCCTTAATTTAAAGCTGTGTCCCCTCGTGCTAGCTTTCTCCATCCTAGGAAAAAGGCTATCACTGTCCACCCTATCTAAACCTCTAATCATCTTATATGCTTCAATAAGATCCCCTCTTAGCCGCCTCCTTTCTAACGAAAACAACCTCAAATCCTTCAACCTCTCTTCATAGGACCTGCCCTCCATACCAGGCAACATCCTGGTAAACCTCCTCTGTACCCTCTCCAATGCCTCCACATCTTTCTTATAATGTGGCGACCAGAACTGCACACAATACTCCAAGTGCGGCCGCACTAGAGTTTTGTACAGCTGCAACATGATGCTGCGGCTCCTAAATTCAATCCCCCTACCAATAAAAGCTAAGACTCCATAAGCCTTCTTAACAACTTTATCCACTTGACTGCCTACTTTTCTCCTCAGAGGGTCATGAATCTTTGGAACTCTTCCTAAAAAGAAACAGTGAAAGCAGTCTTTGAATATCTTAAGGCAAAGGTGGATAGATTCTTGGTAAGTAAAAAGGTGATAGGTTATTGAGGGTAGATGGGATGCTTATCCAGGTGTCAACAATTCCATCAAATTGGGAATTGCAAACTGCTTACAATTAGAGGCTGAATACAACAAGTCAAAGTGAACCATTGCAACTCTGGGACACGTGTACATGACAGCTGTTTGATTTGATTCCATGAGCTATAATACATCTGAAGTTAGTATTTCCAGAGAGTGGCACTAAGTTCCACTGCATCCAGAATATGTAATTTTTAATGGGAGGGTAGGAAAGCTAATCTGGGACTCACCCCAGCTCCATCAAGCAACTGCTGAGTGAGTTTGAAGCTAATTAAAAATTCAAATTGTGCCAATTTCAGCTTTGTGATCAGTGGGGAACATGAAATGCACAGAGTGGGGCGGTCATCAAGGACAAAGGAGGCACAAGGAAACTCATACAAAAATGGACAATCATGCTCAGCTCCTCAAGCAGTCACATGTTGGTTGTTAGTACTTGTGCTGAGAGGTGTAATCTCCCAACAGAGAGAGGCCAAAGTTTGGAGAAGGCATCAGGATGCTGGAATCACGTGGACAGAGTTTACAGAGGAAGACCTATACACAAAGCAGCAGCGGCTCAGGGACTAGTGATGGAAGGAAGTGCAATGTCAGTAGAGGCATAGTCCTAGTGAGGAGCAGACCAGGAGAGCACAGAATGGATTTGCAAAGGGGAGAAGGCACAACCCAAGATAAAATTGCTGACTCGTGCACGGGCAGAAGCCTTTTAATGATAGGATGTCCGTGCTAGAGGACACTGTACAGATGGAGATTTGCATTCAGAGTGCAAATGACCATGGCAGTTCCTTAGCAGCTCTCAAAGACTTCATTGTCCTGAATTTTTATGAATCAGTTTGTTCCTGGTATTATCAGCAGACCTGAGGGGGATCTCACTGTCAGCAACTTGACACGTCATCAGGCAGATCACAGATGCCTTGCTCAGGAGATCAGCAAATACACCCGCTTTGAAACAGAGAAGCCTGCACAGGTACAATAGGTATTGACATTTGCTACAATCAATTTTATAGGGGACATGGTGGCACAGTGATTAGCATTGCTGCCTCACAGCACCAGGGACACAGGTTCAATTCTCGATTTGGATCACTATCTGTGCAGAGTCTGCATGTTCTCCCTATGCCTGCTTGGGTTTCCTCCAGACTCTCTGATTTCCTCCCACAGTCCTAAAGATATGTTGTTAGATGCTAAGTTCTCCCTGGTGTACCCAAACTGGCGCCAGCCAGACTGTGGCAGAATAGGGGATTGTCACAGTAACTTCATTGCAGTGTTAATGTAAGCCTACTTGCAACACTAATAAACAAACTTAAACTTTGGATTCCCTCAAGTTTAGGGGGTCATTATTTGTACCCAAGTAGTCATTGGGGCACTGGTAAATGGGTCAGTCAGATTCTCGATTAGTGAATATCTAATCGCTCTGTAACCCTGGGAGGTACATCTTACAGGTCTGTATTCTGTTTCTGGGCAGGTGTCATGATGCTATCATCCTGTGAGAAGCCGTGGTATTGCATCTTTTCAGGCCAAGATCCAGACTGTTGGATGCCTGCTGGGGGAATAAGGGTTAACCCCTGAGGAAATGGCTGCTGACTGATATAGAAATGGAGAGATGGTACAACCAGAGTCTCCTAACACAAGTCTTAATTGAATGGACCATTGGCATATTGAAGATACACTTGCATTGCCTTGAACTTCAGCGCAAGGCAGCCAGATATTATAATGCCTGCTACATACACCGCAACGTGACTGGATAAAGAGGCCCGGAGTTGGAAGAGAAAATGATGCATTGGTCTTGCCGAGAGGCAGAAGAGGAGGAGGACAGGAAGTGGTACTACAGAACCTGGTGCCCATGTTTTGGAGGGAGGATGCTGAGGCCAACGCAAGCTTCAGGACAATCAATTGGATGTCACAGCCACAAGGACATCTCAAGTGAAGAGAAACTCATGCCAGAAGGGATTGTAAATATTGTGTGTTCCCCAGTCACTGACAGCAAGGATATTCAATAAAAGGCTTCTGGGAAAAAAATGATCATAATGCAATCAAATTCTCAATTATGCTTGCGAGTGAAAAAGGCAATTCCAACGACAGAGTGAATAAAATCAAAGGTAAATAAACATTAACTCAAAATCTTTAACAAATATATGTTCCGCTAATAAACAAAAATTCATCAAGATCTATCCATGTTTAACCATACAGTAGGAAACTATGTACAGACCATTATGTAACAAGTTAAATGACTGAGTTGTCACAGCTAGTGCATAGCCATTGTGTCTCCTTTTGCAGCTGTTTCTTCTATTATAGAAAGCTGATGTTTGAAAGCCAGTTATAGGCTAAGTTGTAATAAAGTCTTGGAACCTTGTGTTCCATTTTTTTCAGACATCCTCAGCATTAGGTTATGGCTGTTAATGGTTTTGTAAACTTCCCTCTTTTTGTGGACAATATAGAAAGTTCCACCAGTGTATTCTGTGGGTGCATGGCTCATTAGAATAGTCTGTATATTCACTGGTGTAGGGGCACTTTATCATAGGCTCAATGACTGAATTATTGTTTCATCTATTAGTGCTGGTTCTGATATTTGTAGGTGGTGACGGTGGTTGCGTATATAGTGGGCACCATCTGATGCTGCAGCATATCTGTTCATTTGTGGAGCAAGACTGCCAAATGCTCTTGGCTATGTGCATTCTGAATCCTGACCATTTGACCACATGTTAGGGGCCAGTCTGCGGGCATTTTGATCATGGTGCATTTTGTTTCTCAATCTACATTGCAGGAGAGGATCGTTCACGTTTGTTTCATGTTTGGGCTGCAACAGAGTTTAGAAATCGTGATCCTGATACACCTGGAAAAATGTTGTGCTGCCGAGGGCAAGCTCAGCTGTGGTAGAGGTCGCAGGCTGAGGTGTCGAACTAATAGTAAACATACACATTTTGCTAGAAGATACTTTGCTGACCAAGCTGCCTGTTCCATCAGACTATTTGACTGTGGATATGAAGGCTGCTTTTGATGTGCTCAAAGTCCCATGTGTATAAGTTCCAAAATTCTGTGGAGACAATTGGTGAGTGTTGTCTGTCATGAGTCTCTGTGAGAAGCTGTGGGTGACAATATGTCCCTGAAACCTGATGATTACCGTTTTACTCCTCATGTTTGGCAGGTAGTTGAGATCAAGCCGCCCAGAATATGAATCAATAAAAGCTAAATGCTGTTTACCATTCCATTCAAAGATGTTAGCTGGTGTGGATGACCATGTAAATGCAGCAGTTCTTTTGACTGATGCAGCTTGAGCGTGTTGCATGATGCACATCTGGAAAATTCCCTTTCAATGTCTGCATACATAAAGGGCCAGTGCAGTGGTTTCTTGGCCTTGTATCTGATGATACCAACCAGATATCCTTAGTGAAGTCATTGGATACAGAACTTCTGAATAGCTATAGGGATGACAAATACATCATCTGTTGCGTGTAACCATTATCTTGTCTGAATCAGGCTTTACACCACTGACTGAGTTAATGGCCCATCAAAGGATCTTGAGTGACCCTGATTCTATATTTTGAAAGTTATGCTTCAATTGTACACGCCTGAATCTGTCAAGGAAGAGACAAAGACATGTGTCATGTTCTTTATAGTACAATCAAAGCCAGGATGTCAGCAACATAATTTTGCAAGGTTGGTCTGCACAGAGTTGCTTCATGCGTTACCAGAAGATCTCTCTACCCATGGAGATCATATAGCGCATACAAAGAAAATAATATTTGTTGAACTGAGACATGAATGTTGTTAATTTTGAGGATTCCTTATCTAAGGGGATCTCCTAAAACCCACATTTCACATTGAGAATGCTGAATGCTTTGGCATTTGCCATGTCTGCTATCCCCTGATCCACTGTCTTCGTAAGGGTGATGAGTTCTGAGCAGCACCTCGTTTAATTAAATTCACTGGGTCAATCCATTTCCTTACTGTGACATCTTTCTTTACTGCAGCCACCATTGCCAAAACCCATTTTGTGGCTTTGTCTATAAGAGTTATAACATCTTGTGCCATCATATGATGGAGCACATCAATGTTTTTCTGCTTGTATCTGATTGTATCACTTGTATCTACTGATTATTGTCCTTGGAATATAGACATTTGGTGGGACTGAATCACCTTATCTCATGTGTCATACAACTGGTAGCTTAGCAATGATTCAGAATTGAAGAGTTCTCCATATGCTATCATCTCTGAGGCTTGGGGTTCTAAAGCATGCACCTTCTGGACCAAGTTGAATGAGCCCCAATATAATGCTGTCCTGAAGACCTAGACGTGGTCTTACAGTCTGGTCAGCAACATGAAACTGCCCTGTGTATAGTGGAGAGTGGCTACACCTTGGGCGCAGATGGTTTCTTTGTCATAGGATCCACCTGGATATTGGGGTCTTGTGCTGCATACAAATCCAGTTCCCACAAGATTTGGCAGGGTGATACAATTGCTCCAGTGCTAATTTTAAACCTTCATTCTTGCATTACCATCAATTATGAGGGTGGTGAAGATCTTATCCTTTCCTGTGACTGTGTCAACACTGGCTCTGCAGCTTTACTGGTTTGGCTGAGATTCAATTCATTCACCTTACTGATGCTCCTATTTGTGAAAGATTAACCAGCTGCTATTTTGCTAATGGCAGAGGAGGGCTGCCATGGTTTCAATCTGCAGCACCGAGTGAAGTGATTCCATTTCCTATACTTGATGCATCATTTATTATTTTGTTTGGAGGATGCTGGCCACTGCAGTTGGAGCAGGACATCTCCTGTATAGCAAATATGTCTGTTTTCCATCTAAAACCTCAGCTTCTTTTCTCTGATATGTTAAATGAACATATAGATATCGTATGATACATGTAAAAGGTTTATTATGTGAGATATTTCTCTTGCAATGGCTGTTTGCTAACTAAATTGCTACGAATTCCACAAACTATTTGATCCCTGATTGGTTTCAGCAGAGTTTTAAAGGCACTTTTTTTTAAACCAATTATTTCAAGGTGGTTGTGTAAAATTCTATTAGTTCAAATGTTCTTTGGTTTGTTGAATTGAACAAGACTATTGAGGATTATGTTTTGTATTCAGAGATGAATATTCTTGAACTATTTTAGATCATAAGACATAGAAGCAGAATTAGGCCACTTGGCCCATCAAGTCTACTCCACCATTCAATCATGGCTGATATTTTCTCATCTCTATTCTCCAGACTTTTTCCCATAACCCCCATTCCCTTATTAATCAAGAACCTATCTCTGTCTTAAAGATACTATGACTAGCCTTCACAGCCTTCTGCAGCAAAGAGTTCTACAAATTCACTACTATCTAGCTGAAGAAACCTTTCCTCATCTCTGTTTTAAAGTATCATCCCTTCAGTCTGGAATTGTGTTCGCTGGTTGTAGTTTTTCCTACTAATGGAAACATCTTCTCCCCATCCACTATATTCAGGCCTCACAGCATCCTTTAAATTTCATTAAGATCCCCCCTCATCCTTCTAAACTCAACGAGTACAAACCCAGAGTACTCAACTGTTCCTCATACAACAAGCTTTTCGTTCTAAGGATCATTGTTGTGAACCTCCTCTAGACCCTTTCCAAGGCCAACATATCCTTCTTTAGGTATGGGGCCCAAAACTGCTCACAATATTCCAAATGGGGTCTGACCAGAGCCTTATACAGCCTCAGAAGTACATCTCTGGTTTTTGTATTCTAGCCCTCTCGATATGAATGCTAACATTGCATTTGTTTTCCTAACTGCCCATTTCTCCTTCCAAAGTGCATAACCTCTCACTTTTCCACATTGTATTCCATCTGCCACTTCTTTTCACACTCTCCTAACATGTCTAAGTCCTTCTGCAGCACCACCTTCCCCACCATTTCCTCAATATTACCTGTCCCTTTACATATCTTTGTATCACATGCAAACTTAGCAACAGTGCCTTCAGTTCCTTCCTCCAAATCATTAATGTATATTGTGAAAAGTTCTGGTTCTACCACTAGTCACTGGTTGCCATCCTGATAAGGAACCCTTGATCTCCACTCACTACCTTCTGCCAGTCAGCCAATCCTCAATCCATGCCAGGATCTTGCCCTTAACACCATGGGCATTTAATGTATTCAGCAGTCTCTTATGCAGCATCTTGTGAAAGATCTTCTGGCCATCTAAATAAATCACATCCACTGGTTCGCCTTTATCTAACTTCTCAGACATGATCTTCCTTTGACAAAACTGTCCTGACTCATTCGTATTTTATCATGCACTTCTAAGTACTCTGCGATCTCATTTTTAAATAATGAACATTAAAATCTTGCCAATGACCGAAGTCAGGCTAACGAGCCTCTAATTTCCTGTCTACTGCCTCCCTCCCTTCTTAAACAGCAATGTTACATTAACTGCTTTCCAGTCCTCTGGTGCCCCCCTTGCCTCCAGTGATTCCTGAAAGATCATCACCATTGCCTCCACAATTTCCTCAGCTCTCTCTGATAGAACCCTATCCAGTCCAATTGACTTATCCACCTTCTGATCTTCCAGTTTTCCCAGAACCTTCTCCTTAGTGATGGCCACTGCAATCACCTGTGCCTCCTGATTCTCCTGGACCTCTGGCATCCCACTGATGTCTTCCACCTTGAAGACTGATACAAAGTAACTATTCAATTCCTCTACTATTTCTTTGCTTTCTATTATTACTTTTCCAGCCTCACTTTCCAGTGATCCAATGTCTATTTGTGCCACTCTCTTATCTTTTATATATTAAAAAACTCTTTGTATCTCCTTTTATGTTATTAGCTAGCTTACACTCATGTCTCATCTTCTTCCACCTTATTGCTATTTTAGTCACCCTCTGCTCACTTAGGAATAGGAATCCCATTAATCCTCATCACTTTGTATGCTTTTTCTTTTATGCTGTGCTTGACTTCCCTCATCAGCCATGCATGCCTCATCCTCCCCTTAATATGTTTCCTCCTCCTTGGGATGAGTTTCTGTTGTACCTCCCGAATAACCACCAAAACCTCCTGCCATTGTTGTTCCACTATCTTCCCTACTAGGCTCCCTTTCCAATTAACTCTGGCCAGCTCCTCCCTCATGTTTTAGCTTATAGTTACCTTTGTTTAACTGTCATACCATTACATCTGATTCCAGCTTCTCCCCCTCAAACTGCAGGATAAATTTTATCATATTGTGCTCACTGCTCCCGAAGGCTTCCTTCACTTTAAGTCGCTAATCAAGTCAGCCTCATTACACATCACCAAATCCAAAACTGCCTGTTCCCTAGTAGGCTGTGTCTAGTAAGACCATTTCAGGGTCCTCTTTCTCCTTCTCCATCTGGAAAACAAATGACTCAAATCTTTTGATAGCCTCAGGGTTCGCTACGTTGAATAGAATGTAAGCTTGTGCTTCTTTTGACTTGTCAGAGAGTGCAGCACCGCAGTAAATACGCCATTTCTTCTCAAACTTTTCCCAACCCTCCACAATATTTTTATCAAAGGTGTGTGGGTCAATATGGCAAAATCCTTGTGTGAAGTTGTGAAGTAATGGCATAATGAGAAAATTGGTCAACTATTTGGTACAAATAAGGAAAACTGACTCTGCATAACCTTAGACATGAATAAGATAGGAAAAGGTTAAGACCTGATAAGGATGATTTCACATAACCTAGGGCAGTATGAATAAGACAAGATAAGGTCAGGAATGAAGGAGTCACCAATCTTTTTCTGTTCTATCAAAGGACGAGATAAAGGTATGAATGATGTGACAAAAAGTTCTAAGAGGTCAGCAGGTTATACCATATTTATGACATTGCATATGATGCTACTACTGATCAAATTCCTGAACAAGCTCTGGTCACACAAACTGATAACGATTATGTATAAATACTGAACTGATTCTTTATATAAGCACAGACTTGAGAAGGAATTAGCAAGTTGTAATGACTGTTCTCCAAACTCAAGTTTTTGCCAATACTGCATGCAGTCTTTCATAAATAAAGACTAATTATTTGGTCGGACCACTAGCATTAGAACCACTTGACACAATCATAACGAATTTTGTTGAGTCTATCACAGTCAAGAATCAGGAAAATTTCCACTTCAACTTTTGCACCATACTGCCAATTTCTGACACCATGTAAATGTGTGTTCGTGAATTATTGACAGCAAGGACTTTCAACAAAGAATACTTTATTCATTAGCTCAGCAGCTACTTCAACACTTGTGCCGTGCCTGAGCTCCAGGGATAACACCTGTACTCTGCCACATGACCTCTTTTGAAGCTGCACCTTCATGTTCTCGTGTGACCACATGAATAATCTCTGTGGTCATAGTGAGAGGACTAACAGCCTGGCTGGGTTAAAAAAAGTGCTAGTGGGCTTTGTATGTAGTGGAATGCAGTTAGAAGTTTCATAATAGTAGTTAAACTCCAACAGGTTTATTACGTAGTAAACTCCACTAGCTTTCAGGGTTTGCCCCGTTGTCAGGTGACAAAGGGGAAAACCCTGAAAGCTAATGGTGTTACCACCTGACGAAAGGTGACATTCACTCACCTGATGAAGGGGCAAAGCCCAAAAGCTAGTGGCATTTACTACCAAATAAACCTGTTGGATTTTAACCTGGTGTTATGAGACTTCTTACTGTGTTTACCCCAGTCCAATGCCAGCACCTCCACATCATGTAGTAGAATGTCCAGTGCAATCTACTATCAGAGATAGATAGGTTCTTGATTAATAAGGCAATCAGGGCTATGGAGAAAAGGCAGGAGAATGGGGATGAGAAAAATATCATCCATGATTGATTGGCAGAGCAGACTTGATGGACAGACTGGTCTAATTCTGCTGCTATGTCGTAAGAACGTATGGTCAATGCACAGCAACAGCATTGATGGTAGGAGAACACTGAAAAGCAAAGACTTGGTCCTGGCTCTCCTGAGCAGAACAGACGTGAGGACATCAGGGCACTAGCATTAGGACCACTTGACACAATCATAACAGCAACAACTTGCTTTTTTCTATCACCACTAATGTAATAAGATGTTCCAAAGGATTATGACAGGAAGATTAGGAAGAAAATTACATAGAGCCACATAAGGCAATATTTGGGCAGAGGGTCAAAAGTTTTGTCAATTAAACGGAGAAGCTCAAAAGGAAAAAGTGATAATGATTATGTATAATGGTGTTATGAGATTAAAAATGTGGAGAGTTTAGAAAGGAAATTCCAGCATTTACATAGAGATGTGAATGGATAAATTTTAATCCCCCTGGACATTGGGCAGGACTTTCCAGCTATGAATCATTGGAATAGAATACCTACAGTGCAGGAAGCTGCCATTTGGTCGATCAAGTCTGAACCAACCAGGCCCTATTCCCCCACAACCCTATGCATTTATCCTAACTAGCCCCTCTGACACTAAGGGGGCAATTAGCATTGCCAATCCACCTAACCCCCATACATCTTTGAACTGTGGGATGAAACCGGAGCACCCGGAGGAAACTCACACAGACACAGGGGGAATGTGCAAACTCCACACAGACAGTGACCCAAGCCATGAATTGAACCTGTGTCCCTGACATTGTGAGGCAGCAGTGTTAACCATTGTGCCACTGTGCTGCCCTGAGAGAGACTGGAAAATCTTATTCAGAGAGGTTTTAGGGAGGGAATTCTCAAGTTTAGGGGCTTTCACAAATGCAGGGATGGGCAAAAGACTAGAATTTGAGAAATGCAAATTATTCAGAGGATCATAGGACTATAGAAGCACTGGTGATATAAAGGACCACTTGGCTTCATTACAAAAGGCAAGTGAGTGGGAGAACTCATGTTCCAATGTTCTAGGGAACTGTCAGATCAGTCAGCCCAACCTGTTCCTGAGCCTGGAAGCAGTGTGGCTGAGCAGGAGGTATGTTCACATGGAATCAGTTTCATCATGGGATTCTTCTCTTTCTTCCTCCCAGCCCCACGTTAAATAAATTAAAACTTACCACTAACTCATTTGAAGCACTTGAAATGGAATAAGCTCTGCTCAGCTAAACCCTAAAGTGGCAGCTACAAGTTCCTGTCTGCCACAGAATACTAATTTGCACTTTTAAACAGACATGCTAGGTAGCCAACACTATGCTTTGTGCAATCTGTCACTGTCAGTAGAACAAGACAATTAAGGCACATCCATACTTGGATGTCTGATTTATCATCTTTCATGATAGAGGGCCTCAAATTCTCCCCCACTATTTGGTATGACGGCCTGAACATATTCTGCCTACACACCTCAATGCAAGATAATAAAGATGTATATCCAGCAGGTGGCAGTAAATGATCATTGAAATACAGAAAGAAAGCTTCAGGGCACAATTTAATCCAAGTCCCAATTCTGTTCCTTAGGATAGTGGAAACTTTGCTGATGTAGAAAGAAGATTAAAATTCCTCACAGACCTGACTGAAAGTTTCTGATCCTTAGGTTTTGAAACTACACTCCCATCCTTTTCCTGAGCTGTAATCTCCTCTAGCTTGACAAAGCTCTAACATCTGTGCCTTCTCCTGATCTGCTAAGGCAGCACAGCTGATCCTTACTTGCACCGATTCCTGGTCATGTGACTTCCTGTAGCCATCTTTGTAGGCGTGGCTGCACTCACTAGCTATGTTGAACAAAGGGTGAATTTGATCCAGAAAACAGAGGCAAGTATTGAAAATACCATCCCTCCAGTATCCAACTGCATTCAAACCTTTTGCAATTCGTGCACTAGTACAACCTGATCCCATTGCATCTCAGAGCTCTGCAAGTTCTCACCATTTAGATAAAAGAACAATTTTTATTTTTTCTGCCAAAATAAAATCTTAAAAGCTTTCCATCACCTACCTAATCACCAAATAGAAGACTTGAACGCTCACCATTCTCTGGAAGCTGATAAAAAGATATAAAAAGCAGCATTTCCTTCTCTCCCTGCACCAAATTCCCAAATTAGCACTCATACCTCCTCACACTCAGGTCTCTTCACATTCTATGCCCTCAGTCAGATTTCTTAACCCTCTGTGCTCTCACTCAGATCCCTTCACACTCTGTGCTCTCACTCACGATTCTCACTGGTGCAGAATGTCATCAATTGTACATATGTGGTTATCAAGGCTCCCATTGACCAGCTTGCAGTCCTTATCGATAGGAAAAGCCCTCCGCTAATTCAATATACAACTGGTCTATGACCATGGTGTACAGGATCTCCAGGTATGTATGCCGCTCTCAGGGAGTCACCACGAAGCCTACATAATAAGGTAGTTCTAGATGTCAGAACTTTTCAGTCCTCCCATGCAGTTTCAAGGATGGACACTGGGGTACATGGGCTATGCATTGAAGATGTGACTACTGATACCTAAGAGGAACACTAGCACTGTTGCCCAAAAGAGAAAGAAAAGCTGCCATGGCACAACTTTAGTGACCATCATGCAAGTCTTCCAATAACGTACTTCAGAAGCCTGGTGGTCTGGTGAAGCCCTAAAGCATGCCCAGTAAGGCTCTTTTGATTCATTGTCATGTGCTGTGCTCTATCCAGCCTGGTTCTCTCAATGTGAGACAAATTGAACATTGAGGATATTGAGCACCGTGGTTGGGCATTGTCCACCTTGGACGATGAGGAGAAGAAGAAGGGTGATGACCAGGCACAAGGTGCTGAGCAACTCCAGAGGCCTTTGTAATACAAAACAGTTCACATGACCCCACTGGCAGATCCATGCAATCCAGTAAAGCTTTGCACTGCAGCCTTGTTGCTGCTTGGCCTCCTTCATTAACCTTACCAGCTAGGCAGTTCATTGTGGTAAAGGGAATGTCTCAATATCACACAATGTGCTCCCATCCTTCAAACTCTTTGATAGAGTAAGGGTGTCCTGAATTCCAAACATCCCCAGCAGATGAAAGGAACATCAGTTCCTGTCACATCATAAAACTAATGGTCTTACAAATATTTTCAAGGCTTCATAAATCCCAAAACAAATGTAAACTGTGAATCACAAGTGCAGCTAGGTTTTTAAATCTCTTTTGTGTGTTCCAACATGGTCCTCTCTCTATGATTTCAGTAGAAACAACCTACTGAAGCAGTTTTCTTGCGATCTTGGATGACTTTGTCTTCTGACTGTTATAGGCCCAGAGGGCTCTGGCACATTGAGGGCTTTCTGCACAAGTGCGAAGCCTCCTCTTTATCATGAATAAGTGAGCTTTTACTGTTACTGTTAGAGGGGCAGCTGCATCTTGACAGGAAGCCCCAGATATAGAAGGATTCTCCTCCCTTTAAGACACATCTGTCCTTCTCTGCTCGCATTCCTGAGGAACAAGAGTACCAGACACAGTGATTCCAGGCACTTTGCACCCACACACCCCTCACCAAACTATTGCTGCTCATGGAGTTAGTAATGGGATATAGATCCACACATATCTCCAACATCCACAGAATGGTCTACTAGACATGGCTTCCCATAAGCGTGTCAAACTCTTGATAGATGAAGCCATGCATGTACATAGCAAAGGCATGATGGCACCAGAGGCCTGCTTAGATTCCTCCAGTACCTATGCATGGATCCACATACCTTCTGTAAGCTCTGTCAAACGTTTCGTTTTCTCCCACTGTATTTCCAGGATTGGCTGTCTTGCTAATGATTCCAATGGCATTCCGTCACTCTGGGCTCAGTGATTCTGGGCCTTCTGAGAGTCCTCTGAGTATCCATGGCAACAGCTGTCACAGCCTCTGTCAGTATGCCTGTGCTGAGTTCAGAACATTCTGACCCCAGATCGACTTGTGAATTGATAAGAACTGATATGAAAATGCCTGCAATGGTGGAAGATGTTGGTGAAAAACCCACACCATCAGAGGTTTCCTCACAGCTTCTTAGCTATCTCCAGTGAACAAACTGTTCAGCTGTCTGTATTTATCTTGGACCTGTGGGCAGGGAAGGATAATTAAAGCATGTTCTTCAGTCCACTCGTAGTGTAAAGCCTCGTGATCACTTATGGATACATGACCACCATGCCTCACATTCAGTAGAGGCTTTCTTGTGCTCATCTATTAGGACATTCAATCTTGTCTCTCAATTCCATTTCATCATCCATGATGGAGTAGCCCCTGTGCTCTCTTCCAAGTCTGAATGCCTCCTTCTTCCTGAGGAGAGGGCTCATGATAAACAAGTTAATATATTGAGATGAATATTGTGTTGGAGATTGATACTCAGGAAGACTTGGTAAATGAATGTAATTTTATTGTGGTGCATTCTCACTCATTCCATGCTGTTTTTCTGTTTTCTGCTTTACATCACATTACATCACTTCCTTGCATACATTACCACATGTGTACATACACGTATGGTGAGCCAAAAAGGACAAATTAATAACCGTCTGCAATGAGGCAATAAATAGTTGAGACCTTCACTGTGGCTATACATATGTTTCAGCTTTGCTTAAGGCTGCTTGGGGAAAAAGGTGAAAGTTCTAAAAAAACACAGCACTATCAATTAAACGTAGAGGTATAAAGTGGATTCCGCGAGCGAGAGTTTAAAGACTGTAGTACTTAAATCAGCTGCTCAATAGTTGGTGAAGTCAAGGTATAATTTCACTGTTGATTCAGGCAGCCCTCTCTAAAGGACAGAAGTTATTGGCAGCCAAGGGTCATCTTTTGCAGAACCTGGAAACTAAGGTAAGAAAGCTGTCATAATCCACAGACGTTATAATTAAGAGAGACAGCACTTGTCTAAGTTAGATGGTTATGCTCTCAAGTTCCAATCCATGGCCTAAGAGCATAAAAATTTAAGCTGATACTTGAGCATAATTTTTTAGATACAATCACTATGTTAAAGTGTCCTGGCTAATGTTTACCCCTCAGTATCAGGTCATTACCACATTATGGGAGCTTCCTGTGGGAAGAACCTTCTGTTGATAGTTTTTGCTGATATTTTCAAGCTGGCAGTCTTATTCTTGCAAGATGCTTTCAAATATCTTGCACCAGTTCAACCATAAAATATCGTATTTATGGAGATTTAACAGCAAACCTTCTCATTAACTGGGTTTGTAGTCTGCCATTTGATTCTTAGGTACATCAACTTGGAAGTTTGAGGATGTCACCACCATTCATGACAGGATGCGGCAGGACTGTAATGATTAAATTTGACCCATTGGTTGTGGGATCACTTAGCTCTGTCTATCACTTGCTACTTGTTCTGCTTATCATGTAGCCCTGTTGTAGCTTTACTAAGTTGACACCTTATTTTTAGGTATGCCTGGTATCTTTCCTGGCATGCCATCATGCACTCTACATTGAATTTATAATCTGCTGAATGCAAATGAACAGGAAAAATTAGTCTTCATTTCAGCATGGTGAGGGTGGAGAAAGAAAGAAGGTCTTGCAATTAATAGCACCTTCCATGACCTAAAGTCTGCATAAGGTACATCCAATTAAATACTTTTGAAGTGTAGTCACTGTTGTAATGTAGAAAACATTGCATGCAGCAATGAAATCATCTATATTTAATGATACTGAATGAGAATAATAGGATATTGGTTTAGGAGAATGTCCTTTGTTCTTTGAAATGGTGCTATGAAATCTGTAATGATTGAAGGTGACTTTTTTGTTTCAAATATGAAGAGTTTATGATCAACAATATTTATATATACAATCAAGTGACAGAACTGCTCTCCTCTTCTCTCCTCCCTGCCTTCAATTGAGGTTCCTCCTGACCGAGAATGCATGCCCATGCTCCCGATTGGCTCGACTCCCGCTCTGCTTCTCCAGCCAGATCACCTGGCTCTGAGGGAATTCCCCCCTTTAGAGAGGCCATACTACCACACTCCTTCCTCCACCTTCTGGGTTCAACTCTGAATGAAACAAAAGGAACATCATTAAACAGAGGCAGGTGAAACTCAACAAGACATCAGAGACACTCAGGAAAAAAATTCATCAGAGATTCGTCAGAAGACTTCAGGATCAAGGAGGCATGTCTCAATTTGACACTATGATCTTCAGTGAGTAAAGAATCTGAGCGGGTTGTTAAAAAAATAAATCCATCCATCCAGGGTCAAGATGTAGCTACTGTCCCCTCTGTTTTGGAAAACACTGAGTCCTCTGACTGCACGCTTATAACAGAAATCCCTGTATTAGCAATTGATAGTCACAAGTCTACCACAGGAAATAACAGTTGAAGTCCAACTCTTCCTCAAATAATCCATATGTTTTTTTGCATGACAACCTGGTACTTCTACAATGTACAAGTTGGCGATGTTCTTTCCACAACTTTTCCAGGCACCCAAGTATGTAACTTCATCCGCTTGGAAAGTGTATTCCTCTCATTTGAAATGAATGCCTCCTCCTTTAAATCTTCTCAAAACTTTAGGGTGCATGGTGGCATAGTGGTTAGCACTACTGCTTCACAGTGCCAGGGACCCCAGTTCAATTCTTAACTCAGGTGACTATCTGTGTGGAGTCTGCACATTTTACTTGTATTTGTATGGGTTTCCTTCTGCAGTCCAAAGATGTGCACGTTAGGTTGATTGGGAACGATAAATTGCCCCTTAGTGTCCAAAGATGTGTAGGTTAGAGGGATTAGCGGCGTAAATACATGGTTATGGGATAAATTTGGTTTTTAATCCATAGATCTATAAACATGAACAGGGATCGCGGGTAGAGGTGGGAACATCGGAGTGGTGGAGTGGTCTCGTTGGGCTGAAGGGCCTGTTTCCCGTGCTGTTTTGTTCTTTGATTATTAATTTATAATCCGCACAAAATTTTTACAATACAACCTAGTTTGAGGATGGAGCCCATTCAGAGAATTGTTCAGGCTTTATGACACTTAAATCTTCCAATCTCCCAAATTCTACTTCAATCTTATGATGTGATGCAGGATGGACTGGAAAAGGTTTGGCATTGCCTCGGGATTCAAAAAGCTTTTAGCTTTTGGCCTTTTTGTTTGTCCCATTGCCTTTTGAAAAACCTCAGAGTCTTTTGCACAGAAACACCAGGTTTAATATTTCTGACCAATCTAATTTTATCTGCTCCAGCCAATCCTGATTCACTAGACAAGGTCTGTGACACACAGTGACTAGAACAGGTAATTGTGCTGTTTGGTTCTTGTAGGATATGGTGACTGTTGCTGACCCTATGGTCTTCAATGTCTCTCCTGTGTAAGTAGACAAAATGGCTGCTAACTTTTGATTTGATTTATTATTGTCACATGTATTAATATACAATGAAAAGTATTGTCTCTGGCTTGCTATACAGACAAAGCATACCGTTCATAAAGAGAGAAAGGAGAGAATGCAGAATATAGTGTTACAGTCATAGCTGGGGTAGAGAGAAAGATCAACTTAGTGCGAGGTTGGTGTTCTTGAGTCGGTTGTATGTGTCTTCAGACTTTTGTATCTTTTTCTCAATGGAAGAAGGTAGAACAGAGCATGTCCGGAATATATAATCTTTAATTATGCTGGCTGCTTTTCAAACGCAGTGGCAAGTGTAAACAGAGTCAATGGATGGGCAGCTGGTTTGTGTGATGGACTGAGCTTCATTCATCACTCTTTGTAGCTTTTTGTGGTCTTGGGCAGAGCAGGAGCCATACCAAGCTGTGTTACAACCAAAAAGAATGCTTTCTATGGTGCATCTGTAAAAGTTGGTGAGAGTTGTAGTGGGCATGCCAAATTTCCTTAATCATCTGAGAAAATAGAGGGATTGGTGGGCTTTCTTAACTATAATGTCCATGTGGAGTGACCAAGACAGGTTAAGAATTAAGGAGACTACTTAGGAATCTAAATATTACAAGATAAAAAAAATTGTCAAGAGCCATCTAGTTTCCTGCATGATGCATTGCTCAATACAAGATTTTGACTAATCATGGCAATCGATCTCTTCAATTAGTCTACAACCAGATAGGGTATGGTAAAAATCTCAATGGTGGAGAAATTTCAGAACCTGTTCCACCCAATAAATTACTTACCAGCTGTCACATGCCAAATTACTCAGATCTACTGTCCAAAATGATGTTTTCTGAAAGTGAATTAACAAACTTGCATGTAAGTGAGCGAACATCAGTTGCTTTTACTGTCACCCCAAGATGCCCTGTTTCACTGAAATTATAGCATCCATTTCCAAATTCAGATCAAGCCTAACTACTTTTTAATTCATCTATGGAATGTGAGCATTACTGGCTAGGCTAACATTTATTGCCCATTCCTAACTGAATTTAAGAAAGTGATGAGAACTGCCTTCTTGAACTGCTGCAGTCCATGTGATGTAGGTACATCCAAGTGCTGCTAAAAAGTGAGTTCCAGGATATTGAAGCAGCAACAATGGAAAAATGGAAATATGTTTGGGGTGATCCACTCAAACGGGCTGTTTTATCTTGGATGGTGCCAAGCTTCATGAGTATAGTTGGAACTGCACTCATCTAGGCAAGTGGAGAATATTCCAACACATTCCTGACTTGTAAGTTATAGATGGTGGACAGGCTTGTTATTGTGATGAGTTATTTGCCATAGGATTCCAAGTCTCTGATCTGCTCTTGTGGCCGCAGTATTTATATGGCTAGCGCAGTCCAGTTTCTGGTCAATGGTAATCTCCAGAATAGTGGAGTTTCATTGAATTCCAAGAAGACAATGATTAGATTCTCTTTTGTCATTGCTAGCACTTGTGTAGTGCAAACGTTATTTGCCACTTGTCAGCCCAAGGCTAGGTATTTTTTGGGGCTTACTATATTTGGACATGGATTGCTTCAGTATCTGAGGAGTTACAAATTGTGCTGAACATCAGCAGCGAACATTTGAGCTTATAATTAATGGAAGGTCATCAATGAAGCAGTTGAAGGTGGATGTGAAGGTGGTTTAGGGTCATGGACACTACCCTGAGAAATTGCTGCAGTAATGTTCTGGAACTGAAGTGATTAACCTCCAACAACCACATCCACCTTCCTGTGTTCCAGGCATGAGTTCAACCAGTGGAGAGTTTTCTTTCTGATTCTCATTGACTCTGTTTTGTTAGGGTTCTTTACTTCTACACTTAATTAAATTGTGCCTTGATGTTAAGGGCAGTGACTCTCACTTCACTTCTTTTATCATGTTTGAACCAAGACTGTAATGACACAAGGAGTGACTGAACCTGACTGAATATGAACTGAACATCAGTAAGCAGGACTTTCTTTCATAGTCAAATTACATTTTGATTTTGCTCAACATGGTTGAGTAAGTGTTGGTTGATAGCACTGTTAATGATGCTTTCCATCATTTGCTGATGATCGTGAGTAGCCTAAAGGGCCAGTAATTAGCCAGATTGGATTTATCCTGCTTTTTGTGGATGGGTCTTAACTGGGCAATTTTCCATAATGCCAGGTAGATCCCAGTGTTGTTACTGTCCTGGAACAGCTTGGATAATGTTCAGTAGTCAAGTGTTCATCTTCAGTACTGGAATATTGTCAGGGCCTATAGCTTATGCAGTGTTCACTGATGTTGGGGGCTCAGGAGGAGGCTGAGATCATCCACTAAGCACTTCACAGCCTTGTTTTTTGCACTGATCAGCTGGGTTCCCCATCATAGAATCCTACAGTGCAGAAGGAGGCCATTCAGCCCATCAACTCTGCACCAACCACATTCCTACCCTGGCCCTATCCCTGTAACCCCACATATTTACCATAGCTGATCCCCCTGACATTAAGGGGCAACTTATCATGGCTATTCCACCTAACTTACATATCTTTGGACTATAGGAGGAATCCGGAGCACCTAGAGAAACCCATGCAGATATGGGGAGAACATGCAAACTCCACACAGATAGTTGCTGGTGCTGTGAGGCAGCAGTGCAAACCACTGTGCTATTGTGCCATCCATCATTGAGGATGAACTGTAGAATTCAGATCTGATCCATTGTTTGGGGATCACATTGCTCGGTCCATTGCATGCTACTTCTACTGTTTGGCTTGCAGATAGTCCTGTGTTGTAGCTTCACCAGGTTGATACCTCTTTAGCTGAGATGATGCACATCTGCATGATACATAAGAAGATAAGAACTAGATGCTGGAGCATGCAATCAGCCCTTCAAGCCTGCTCCACCATTCAGTATGATCATGACTGAAGTCATTTCAGCTTCATCTCCACCTTCCTGCCCACTCCTCAACCTTAATTCCACTATTATTTAAAAACCTATCTATTTTTTCAAATTTGTCCAATGTTCTGACGTCCACTGTACTCTGCAGTAGAGAATTCCCCAGATTCATGACTCTTTGGATGAAGTAATTCCTCCTGTCTGTTTTAAATCTGCTACTCCTTAATAGCCTAAAACTCTGGCCTCTTTTTCCAGAATGTCCAACAAGGTGAAAAATCTACCCTGTCAATCTCCTTTAGCATCTTCTATAGCTCAACTAAATCGCATTTTCTGAACTCCAACAAGTATAGACCTAAAGTGCTCACTAATTCTTCATAAAACAAGTCCTGCAGCCCTGGAGCCAATCTACTGAACCTTTCATGACAAAGAGTCATCTGGACTTGAAACGTCAGCTCTTTTCTTTCCTTACAGATGCTGCCAGACCTGCTAAGATTTTCCAGTGTTTTCTCTCCTGGTTTCAGATTCCAGCATCTGCAGTAATTGGCTTTTATCCTCTGTTTAACTCACTGCCACTTCTCTTTTAGGAATACCTACCCTAAAGAAATGCAGCTCTTCTCTCCGATAGGATTTCCGTATGTCTCCGCCACAACCTCTATCCTGCCCATTCACTTTCATTTCTTTCCATTTCTCTGTTAGTGTTGGACAAGATTTTTACCAACACTCGCTTCCATAGCCATATTTCCTTTCTAGGGCTGTCTTCGTTTCCAACTTATCCCATATGGATTTCAACTCAAATTCCACCCCACGTGTAACACCAGGATTACAGATACCTCCAGGATATAAAACATTTTTCCAAACTGCTGTTCTCACCGCATCCTGAAAGCCACACTGAGTTCCATGCACAACATGAAGACACTCAACATCTCTCTCCAGCAACACCGTCTTACTCTCTGTCTCTTAAAACTGTCCCTGCCCTCAGTTTCATTGCATCTTCCAATCGTTCGACATCTTAACAAAAAACTTTTCCTGCTTTTTGCAGATGAAAAGGAACACAGCATTGACAAAAGGTCATCTGGACTCGAAACAGCAGCTCTTTTCTCTCCTTACAGATGCTGCCAGGCCTGCTGAGATTTTCCAGCATTTTCCATTTTGGTTAATCATCTATGAACCACCTCTAATGCATTTATGTCCTTTCTCAAGTAAGGAGACCAAAACTATATCAGGGATACAGCAGGACGTAGATAGGCTGGTAGCTTGGGCAGATAGATGGCAGATGGAATTCAATCCTGATAAATGTGAGGTGATGCATTTCGCGAGAAAGAATGTAAGGGGGAGGTATATGATAAAGGGTAGACCTATTAAGAGTATAGAAATGCAGAGCGACCTGGGAGTGCAGGTACACAAGTCTCTGAAGGTGGTAGAACAGGTGGAGAAGGTTGTGAAGAAAGCATATGGTATGTTAGCCTTTATAGGAAGGGATATAGAGTACAAGAGTTGAACTTAAATGTTGCAGTTGTATAAAACTTTGTTTCGACCTCATTTGGAATACTGCGTCCAGTTCTGGTCACCTTACTACCGGAAGGACGTGGAGACTCTGGAGAGAGTGCAGAGGAGTTTTACCAGGATGCTGCCTGGTATGGAAGGTCTGAGTTACGAGGAGAGGTTAGGCAAATTGGGACTGTTTTCCTTAGAAAGACGTAGACTTAGAGAGATCTAATAGAGGTGTACAAGATTATGAGGGGTATAGATAGAGTAAACAGGGTTAAGCTTTTTCCTAGGATGGACTCAAATAGCACGAGGGATCACGGGTTTAGGGTGAGGGGGGTAAGGTATAATTTGGATGCTAGAGGGAGTTTTTTCACACAGAGGGTGGTGGGAGTATGGAACATGCTGCCAAGTAAAGTGGTGGAGGCAGGTACTCTGGAGTTATTTAAGAGATACTTCGATGGGCACATGAACAGAATGGGAATGGAGGGATATAGAAAACTGATTTAAAATGGGGATCATGAGCCTTGGGAAGCCCTGGGAAGAGACAATGATATTGATGTATTTGTTTTTATCTACAGATACTTCGGTCCGCCTTGTTGTCTAACGAGGGGCATACATGCAATGGGTCGTGAGACGGTTGCTCTTGGATTTTGAGAGTATCCTAGTGCTTCACGTCGTTAGTGTACGCTTGACCTGGACCATTTGATGGGCAACACGACAGCTCAGTGACTATCGCTGTGCTGTGCAGATACATGGATTTGGGCCTGTGTCTGTGGGAGTTTGCGCATTCTCCCCCGTGCTTCCGTGGGATTTCTCCAGGTGCTCTGGTTTCCTCCCACATCCCAAAGATGTGCTCTTAGGCTGATTGGCAGAACAAATTCTCCCTAAGTTGTCTCAAATTTGGTTTCATCCATAGATCTATAAACATAGACAGGGATCATGGGTAGAAGTGGGAACATCGGGGTGGCGGTGTGGGCTCGTTGGGCCGAAAGGCCTGTTTCCCGTGCTGTTTTGTTCTTTGCTCTTTGTTCTTTATGTGCAGTACTTCAAATGTGGACTCACCAATGCTTATACAGTTGCAACACCATTTCCCTACTTTTCTCTACATCTTCTCTTTGACTATCTAATGACCAAGTTCACAAATACAGTGAAGAACAAAATTTTGAGTTTTCTGCATTCTCTTGAGGTAAGTAGAGGCAGAGTAATAGAAGGAAGAGGAGTGAAAATATGCCAAATTAAACATAATGCTGGTTGGAGTAAGAGAAAGATTGTTTTCCACTTTTTCTCACTGTTTTCCACCAATGAGAAGAAGTAGTCTCCAGCTAAATTAGACAAGCTGTGCCTTGAGATGTTGCAGGACATAAACAGCAGAGGCATGCTTGGATCAGTGCATAAAGTAACCTTACCAAACTACTTCCCAGAGGGAAATGCAAATGTAGCTGTGAACGCTCTAACCTTTAATAAGATTGGGCTTCCTCATCTTTAACCATGTTGATAAACTGCTGAGTAAAACTGTTTTACTGTCAAGCTTCCTGACCCTCAGCAGCTATTAGAATTGTAATATAAAAGCTTTACTTACATGCTTTAATGGCAGTGGGATACTCAGATGCCTCTGCACCTAGCATTGTCAGAAAGGGTTGCATTTGCATATTTCATGATTTAACCCACTCCATGGCTTCTCCCATCCATTGTAATGTGCTAAATATTGAAGTCAATGTTTCTGCAGGTTTTGAATTCAAAACCCCACACCCACTTGTCCTAGCACAGGCTCTTTATTCTGATTGTAGTCTTCTTGTCAAGGTGAAATTGATTGCCATATTATCTATTCCCTTTAGAATCTGGAAAACCAGCAATCATGTGCAAACATACACAAGCTACGCGGATGATTCTCACGATCCAGTCACTCCACCTTAGTGACCCAGGTTGTTCACTTCTGTATCCTTTCAGTAGCTGGAGTTTTTCTACAGTGGAAACCAGACTGTGCACAGTATTCAAAGTGAGATCACCCAATGGTTCAGAAAATGGAGGATTGCCTTACAATTTCAAAATTGATTTGTTTTAATGCATCTGATTTGTTTTGTACACTGTTATTGAATACTATTGTGTAAAGTTCAATTTATTGACAATCAGGAAGGCATGTTCTTTTCATTTCCTATGCACATTATTTTGGAATATTTTATTTCCATGTTGTTGCATTGTGCATTGCATCAACCCTCCAATCTTCTTCATGTAATATTTAACTTTATTATACTTCAAGGTGGAAGTAGTGATTCAGCAAAACTGCTACTGTGTGGTTAAAAAGAAAGAATTATGTTTACAGAATGTATTTTACAACATCAGGGTGACTCAAAGTACTTTACAGCCAATGAAATATTGCTGAAGTGCAGTGACGGTTGTAATTTAGGAAATGCAGCTGTCAATTTGCACACAGCTCCCATAAACAGTAATGTAATAATGATACATTAGAAATGTTGATGGAGGGTAAATACTAGGCAGGAGATCATGGATGACTCACCAGCTCTTCTTTGAAATAAATATTTTATGTCCACTTGATAGATAAATCAATTGTACAGTAGAATAGCAGAAGATATTCAGCAGAAATTGTCCATGAAAATCTTATTATTTCCCAATTTCTGCCCAATTCGGTTTCCATCCAGCACTAAAATAGCCCTAAACTGAGTTAGAAGTGTCAATCCAATGTAACTAATGAAACCAGTTTACAAAGATGTCCAGCCAATGAAATATTTTTGAAAACAGTGACTGTTGTAATTTATGTCCATGCAAAATGCTCTACTCAAACTTCCTCTCACCTTTTTCATTTAAATTTATCATTGCAACTCTTAGGCCTTTCAATTTTAAAGACCTCTCTCAGCCTTCTTCTTTCAAGAGGAAAGAATGCTATATCCTTCCACTTGACTTTTTCAAACCCTTAATGCCTGTTGTTTGTCCAGTTAAATACTGAGAAGCATTAGTCTCTCATGTTTGGCATTTGTCACCATTCTGAGCACAGCCACATATTTCTTCCTTGGCCAAGAGGCTGAACTAGACTGTTTAGAATCTTGGTATTCTATTAGTCCTTCATTTTGTCAGAATGAAACAACCTATTACTATTGTCCAATGACGTGTGAATACAATAACCATGGGAGGCTACTGTTCTGCAAAGCACTTACAGGAATTAGGCTAAACTAGGAAAGCAAATTTTTTTATTCATTCATGGGACATGGGTGTGGCTGGCTGGCCAGCATTTATACCAATCCTTAGTTGCCTTTGAGAAGGTGGTGATAGCTGCTTTCTTGAAACACTTAAATCTATGTTTGGTGGGTTGACCCACAATGTCGTTCGGGTGGGAATTTCAGGATTTTGACCCAACAAATATAAAGGAACAGCAATATATTTCCAAGTCAGGATGGCGAGTGGCTTAGAGGGGAACTTGCAGGTGTTCAATGTATCTGCTGCCCTTGTCCTTCTAGATAGAAGTGGTTGTGGGTTAGGAAGGTGCTGTCTCAAGGTATTTGTGAATTGCTGCAGTGCATCTTGTAAATAATACACACTGCCTTAATTTTAACTACTTTAGACTTTATTTTAGACTTAATTTAGACTTAATTCTAACCAGGGCTTTATGATTTTGCTGGGTCAAATCTAAGAACTCTCTTCCTATCAGGTATGTCAATATTTATTTCATTCTTATGTTTGCTCTGTTACATATCCTTCAGGTAGCTCTCAACACGGAAATAACCCTCTCAATTCTTACATTTATATTGAATCCAAAGGACTTGCACACCACCCTCACCACCCCTCGCCAGAGGAATTTGAGTTTACACCATATTAATTGTAACGGTTGAAGAAGGCAGCTCACGACCACCTTCACAATTAAGTACTGTCCTTGCCAGTTACATTCACATCTCAATAAATCTTCTCAAACAGTTGTCAGGGGGTGGTCTTTCTTTTTCTTGTGATGATTGCTTTTGACTCTGTCAAATTTTAATAGTGCATGGATGCAATGACTGCAGCAGTAAATACTGATCATTTCTTAGATTGTTTTTGGAGAGACTTGAAACAGCAAGTTTTCTGCAAGATGTCAGTGTTTCATTGCTGGGTAATTTATATCTGGGGTGTCTCCTCCAGCCTATAAAGGTATGTCAGTACTTATTTCATTCTTACTTTTGCTCTGTTACATATCCTTCAGGTAGCTCTCAACACAGCAACAACTCTCCCAATTCTTACATTTATATTGAATCCAAAGGACTTGCACAACCCCCCTCACTGGAGGAATCTGTTTCACTGTTGAGGCCTTAATGGTAAGACTATGGGGACGATTCTCCCAGCTGGAGCAGAGATTGTTTCGTGGGCTTACCACTGAGTACTATGGCATCCGCATGTCTCCACTTGTTGGATTTCTCACGTTGCCAACTCCACGCCAGAAATCAACGTGGAGTTGAATAAATTATTTAAATGGGGATTTACATGTAAAATTAGTAGGTCCAGGACAGACAGAAGTGATCTGCTGACACTATTGCTGCCAGCATCCCCAGCAGGAATAGGCTCCACCCACTGAATTTTGGCGTGATTCATGCTAGGGCACTCTAGCATGCATGGCGTGTGGGAGATTCACTTTTGAAAATCCTGCTGAAAGAACCAGCAGGATTTACTCCAATTTTTATGCAAATTCAGCACTTAGAATTTTTTTGGGAGAATCCCACTCTGTGCACCCAGTTTTACCATTTTCATTCTAAGTGCTGAATCTGGGCACAATTCAGTTCCAACTTGGAAAACTGCTCTCAGGCATCCCCATACGCACTCTGTCTGAAAAAAAAATCACGAGTCTGAATTGCGCTATGGTGGGGTTTATCGCACCCGAAATGTTGTAGGTCTGATCAGAGTTTTGAACGGCGCGTGTGCATTGAGAAAAAAAAATTTGAAAAATGCGCCCCTGTTACATTGCTTCCGGGCCGCAAAAAGCTTATAAAGCGGCCTGGGAGCAAAAAGCGGGAGCAATGGCCCCCACAGACATCATTACACTCCACAACATAACTATCCCCTTTATCAACCCACCAGCCCCACTACCCAGACCAATCACAATCCCCTGTCCCCTTCTCTCCCACTAATTGCCCATAGAATGGCAGCGGTTCCTCCACCATCTGGCTTTTCCCTACCCATTCCCTCACCTCACTAAAGAATGATCGGACCTCCCTCAGTTCTCCCACCCCTCCCAAACCCCCCACCACCCTCCCCCACCAGACAACGATCTGGTCTCCTCCTCCTCCCCCACCAGATAACAATCTAATCTTCCTCTAACACCCCACTCCCCAAAACAGACAATGATCTGGCCTCCCTGCCTCTACCCCTCATGAGACAACCATCTGGCCTCCCTCCCTCCCCTCTCTATCAGACAATGATCTGGCCTCCCTCCCTCCCCCCGACCCCAACCAAAGATATATCTGACCCAGATCCTCCTCCCTCTCCTCCCCACCAGAGAATGATCAGGCTTCCCTCCTCCCTCTTCCCACACCCCCCCCATCAGAGATAAATGTGACCTCCTCCTCCTCCCTCCCCTCCTCACCAGAGGATGATCTGACCCACCTTCCTCCCACCCTACCACCGATCTAAGTCAGAGACCAATGGAAATCTGAACTTACCTTTTCAGAAACTGAAGCACCTGACACAAACCTTTGCTGAGCATGTCTGTTTAGCGCTGCATCTAGATGCACGAACGCAATGGTAAAAGGGGAAATGCTAGTAAAGTTGGGCGAGCAACCCATTAATTCCATTTAAATACATGCAAACGCATTTAAATCACCGTTGTGTCTATTTTGGGTGTGATTTGGATCACGGCCATTCCCGGCCTTGGTAAAGTGGGCATCTGTGTGGACGTGATTGCCTTAATGGCCTAATGCCAGACTTTACAAATTTTTCACGAGCGTGACGCAATGGTAAAATTGGTCGCTATGTTTCTAACTTTTAACTTTCAACTCATGCAGTCAACCACTTTGAGAATTTTCAAAGGAAATGTTATAGACAGTTTAATTTGACTATTTGTGAATTCACATTTGTTCTGAGCTGGAATTTCCTTTGCAATGGTGAAGCTTCACCGGCAAGTATGCAATACATGATGCTGTAACTGAGGCCATTTGGACTGGAGGAAACACTGACACTTTGGATTCCTTTCAGCAATCCAAAGTGACCATTTCTACCACAGCACTCTGGCCCACTGCTCCATCAGTTCTATCATGTATTCCTTCTTATTTGATTGCAGATGATACAACTACTTACCTTTCACCTCTTGCCATTCCACCTTTCAGGGCCCCAACAACCTTTTGGGTGAGACAGGGATTTACTTGTACAGCCCTCTACCCAGTATATTGTACTTGCTGCTTACAGCATGATTTCCTTAACAGCAGGGAGACCAAAGGTGGATGAGGGGATCACTTTTGTGAATGTCCCTATTCTACCTTTAAGAATGACTCTAACTCCATCTGACTCACTTACACTTTAGCCTCCCTGTCCTTTGCATTTTACAGTCAGCTTTCTGATGGAAAGTGTGGACTCTCATTCTTCAAACTTTAGTCATTACTGGACATTTAAAACAAATGGCTATAAATTGGGAGAGTGGAGTGCACAGTGGGATCTGGATGTCCTTGTGCATCAGTCACTGAAGGTAAGCATGCAGGTGCAACAGGCGGTAAAGAAGGCAAATGGCATACTGGTCTTCATTGCAAGAGGTTTCGAGTTCAGGAACAGGGATGTGTTATTGCAATTATACAGGGCTTTGGTCAGGCCACACCTAGAGTATTGTGTGCAGTTTTGGTCTTCTTTTCTGAGGAAGGATGTTCTTGCTCTCAAGGGAGTGCAGTGAAGGTTTACCAGGCTGATTATGGGGATGGTGGGATTGATGTACAAGAAGAATTGACTAGGTTAAGATAGTTTTTGCTGGAGTACAGATAAATGAGGGAGGATCCCATAGAGACTTATAGAATTCTAATAGACAGTGTAGATGTAGGAGGGATGTTCCCGATGGTAGGAGAGTCCAGAACCAGGATCACAGTCTCAGGATTCAAGGTAGACCATTTAGAAAGAAATAAGGAGATATTTCTTTACCCAAAGAGCAGTGAGCCTGTGGAATTCATTACCACAGGAAAAGGTTGATGCCAAATAATTTAATGTATTCAAGAGGCAGCTGGATGTAACACTTGGGGTGAATGGGATCAAAGGTTATGGGAATAAAATAGGATTAGGCTTCTGAGTTGTTTGATCAGCCATGATTGTAATGAATGGCAGAGCAGGCTTGAAGGGCCAAATGGCTTCCTCCTGTTCCCATGTTCTAGAACACAGAAGATTACAGTGCAGTACAGGCCTTTTAACCCTCATGTTGCACCGACTGTGTAACCAATCTAAAGCCCATCTAACCTACACTATTCCAATGTCATCCATATGTTTATCCAACAACCATTTAAATGCCCTTAACGTTGGCAAGTTCACTAATATTGCAGGCAGGGCATTCCACGCCCTTACTACACTCTGAGTAAAGAATTTACCTCTGATATCTGTTCTATATCTATCGCCCCTCAATTTAAAGCTATGTCTCCTCATGCTAGTCATCTCCATCTGAGGCAAAAGGCTCTTGCTGTCCAACCTATCTAATCCTCTGATCATCTTATATGCTTCTGTTAAGTCACCTTCTTCTCTCTAACGAAAACACCTCAAGTCTCTCAGCCTTTCTCCTAAAGACCTTTCCACTATACTAGGCAACATCCTGGTAAATCTCCTCTGAACCCTTTCCAATGAACCCTTCTTTTAATGCAGCAACCAGAACTGTATGCAATATTCCACGTGCAGCCGCACCAGAGTTTTGTATGGCTGCAACATACCCTCATGGCGCTGAAACTCAATCCCTCTACCAATAAAAGCTAACACACTATATGCCTTCTTAACAACTCTATCAACCTGGGTGCCAACTTTCAGGGATCTATGCACATGGACACCAAGATCTCTCTGCTCATCCACACTACCAAGTACTCTATATTCCTGTTACTCCTTCCAAAGTGAATCACTTCACACTTTTCCACATTAAACTCCATCTGCCACCTCTCAGCCCAGCTCTGCAACTTATCAATGTCCCTCTGCAACCTGCAACGTCCTTCTGCACTGGCCACAACTCCAGTGACTTTAGTGTCATCCGCAAGTTTACTAACCTTTCCTTCTATGCCCTAATTTAGGTCGGTTATAAAAATGACAAACAGCAGTGGCCCCAAAAAGATCCTTGTGGTACACCATTAGTAACAACTCCAGGATGAACATTTTCCATCAACAACTCCCTCCATCTTCCTATAGCTATACAATTTCTGATCCAAACTGCTAAATTACCCTCAAGCCCATGCCTCTGTATCTTCTACAAATACTTACCAAAATGCTTTACTGAAATCCATATACATCACATCAACTACTTTACCCTCTTTGGTCACTTTCTCAAAGAATTCAATAAGATTTGTGAAGCACAACCTATCCTTCATAAAACTGTGTTGACTATCCCTAATAAAATTATTCCTTTCTAGATGATTATAAGTCCTATCTCTTATAATCCTTTCTAAAACTTTGCCCATAACAAAAGTAAGGCTCACTGGTCTCTAATTACCAGAGTTGTCTCTAATCCCCTTCTTGAACAAGGGGACAACATTTGCTATCCTCCAGCTTCTGGCACTATTCCTGTAGACAATTATGACCTAAAGATCAAAGCTAAAGACTCTGCAGTCTCCTCCCTAGCCTCCCAGAGAATCCCAGGATAAATTCCATCTGGCCCAGGGGACTTATCTATTTTCATACTTTCCAGAACTGCTAACATTTCTTCCATATGAACTATGTTACATCTTTTACATTCTCTCTGAAATGTCATCTTTCTTTTTCTATACTTAATTAATATTCAATATACTAATTCTATACTAATGCTAATTCCTGATTTAAACTGCCGGTCTCAGTGAGCATTTTTCAGGCTGAATGGTAAAGCTTGCTCTGCTTACAAAAGACAAAGGAGCCTGTGGAGAACACCACCAATTTTAAGTTTGTAATTATCAATTTGCCTTGTAAAAGCCCACACATAGCAAGTAGAAGTGGAATGAATGGCTAGCAATGTCCAACTAGCCAAAAAATCAGGACTAATATTTAAAGCAGCAAAACACTCTCAATGAGACATCCACAAATTTACTCTTTCCCTTTAGATCACCATTAAACAATCACTCAGTGCAAACCAGGTCTGAACTCTCTCAATATAGATTAATAACTGAGAATGAACAGAACATGCAAAGGACAGATTCTGACTCCAATTTCTTTGGCCTGTTTACAGTACATTCCACACAGCTACAGGCATTTACCTGCTGCCTCAATCCTTGTCAATCCCATTGGAAAGGAGGATGTGATACCGCAGGGACTATTGCTCACCTTTCTAGTTTCTCCAAGTAAAATTAACTTCCAATTTTGCTCACTTTCCAATTGGACAACTGGAGAGTATTACCTAGTTATTTCATTTAGATTCAGCTCTGGAGGTTTGTTATTGATGATGGTACTGTCCTGCTAATTCCACAATTCATTTGCTTCCAGCTAAGCAGCTTCATGCTGAGGCAAGTGAGAAAATGATATCACCTTACAAAAAGTGAGACTTCTACCCAGGTAGTGTAGCAAAGTCTTCCTTCCTTCATAGCTTGCCATATCTTCAGGATATTCTTCATTCTTCTTTTGTCTAACAAGCTAATGTCAGTCTAATACTTTTGTTTTCAAGGGATTACGATTTCTCTGTTGAATTAGTTTATCCTTCATTGGTTTTCACTGCCTTTACATTCAAGGTTATCGTAAAAATCACAGCTCAAGAACCAGATGTCATGAGAAACTGCTATACCAGTACATGAGTTTAATATGAATGGGAATATAAAATGTAAATAGTTTAACAAAATAGCTTAACAATTTTTGAGATTATATTTGGGGAGAAATGTAGAGTAAAGGATTAATGGTTATTTTAATTATTCCACTAAGGCCAGTCTTCCATCACCAGAAATCCTTCAATGATGAAACAGGAAAGAACTGCAGTTGTGGTTTTTTAGCAGGCAATTCAATATCTGGAGACCTACAGAATATTGATGTGTATTGAAGCAACACGTTTTAACCTCTCTGATTCCCAATGGGCTAGTCTCCGCACACTCAATAAGGGAGTTCGTATTCCACGAAGCCCATGGGGAGATCTTTTGATGATTCTCTGTGCCCTTGGTGGCTATCATAACATTCCTTCCCCACTTAGGTCCATTTCTCCCTCAGTACCACTGCCACAATTTTTTTCCTAATTGGTCGGCGCAACATCAAAGACCGAAGGGCCTGTTCTGCGCTGTAATGTTCTATGTTCTACAAGTGAATCATTTTCACTGCTTAAATGGTAGATCTGATGTCCATTGAAGGCAGGACTGTGTCTGGTAGTGTGAAAAAAAGGTAGACTTTCACTTCTGGAGGGAGCGTTGCAGAATTATTGATACAGGATCCTCCTTGGGTTTCACTTAGCTGGGATGCAAATGTTATCCACTTCCATATCAGTGTTTGTGTCATCATTATCTTGAGGGGTTAACATGGGATCGGCTTCGAGTTGTGAGCAGACACCAGAGATGGCAAGTTTCATGGCTAATAGTGAGATCTGCTTGGGAGTGGATTGTCTGTCTTTGAGGTGATCCAGGTGTCTGTTTACAATTTTACCATGTTCTTCAGCTTTGTAAGATACTGGCCCAGTTTTCTCCATAATGGTCCCAGGGACCTTAGTCAGTCCATCTCTGAAGTTCCTTGCTTAAACCAGGTCATCTGTTTCAATTGTCCTTTCTGCCCTTGTAGAAGCGTGATTTCTTTTTTCTAGTTTTCTTGTTAGGACTCTACCTCCCTGCCAGATGTGGGAATAGTAGGCTCAGACTTGCGCAAAACTGTCATCCCATTAGCAGTTCTACAGGGGTAACTCCTGTTGTTGTGAGGCGTGATCCTATTTTCAAAGAAAATTCATGCCAGTTTGGTCTTCATGGATGTCGTTGGTTGTTTTACATGTCTTTTTAAAATGTTTACACAACCCATTCCACCAGTCCATTTGATCACAGGTGATAAGGTGCTATTGAGATTTGTCTGATACATTAGAAAGCACAAAATCCTGGAAATCACTGTTGGTAAAGGCCGGACTTCTGATATTCCATGCATGAAGAAACTTTGTCATGACTTCTCAATTGTAGCCTCAGTAGTTGTGGAACCCATGCAGTTCACCTCCATCCATTTGGTAAGAGTATCTGCCATAATTTAAAACATGGAACCCATAAAGGGCCCAGCAAGATCCTCATGTATGTGCACCCATGGCCTGCCAGACTATTCTCATAGATGTTGGATGAGTGGACTTTTCTGTCCCATCTTTCCAGCAATGAGAAAGTACTGGCCCAATTCCATGTGGAGAAACGTCACCTATTGGAAGAAATTAATTGTTGAGGTCAAAATAGGCCAAAAGTTGGGTGATAGTAGTTAACATTTAACTTTGTCAAAAGCTCCCATCTGTGGCACCTCTCAGGACTATACATAGTAGAGTATGCAAAGGAGTATGCAAAAGAGTCTAACGAGGGGCATAAACGCGATGGGTCATGAGAGGGCTGCTCTTGGATTTTTTGTTCGAGAGTATACTAGTGCTTCATGTCGTTAGTGTACGCTTGACCTGGACCATTTGATGGGCAACACGACAGCTCAGTAACTATCGCTGTGCTGTGCAGATACATGGATTTGGGCCTGTGTCTGTGGGAGTTTGTGCATTCTCCCCATGCTTGCGTGGGTTTTCTCCGGGTGCTCCGGTTTTCTTACACATCCCAAAGATGTGCTCTTAGGCTAATTGGCAAAACAAATTCTCCCTAAATTGTCTCAAATTTGATTTTTAATCCATAGATCTATAAACATAGACAGGGTTCACGAGTAGAGGTGGGAACATCGGGGTGGCGGCGCGGGCTCGTTGGGCCGAAGGGCCTGTTTCCCGTGCTGTTTTGTTCTTTGTTCTTTGAGTCTGCATGAAAGCCAAGTTCAGGATATATTTTCCGTAATAATTTATTAATCTCAGGTAGTCTTTAGAGTTCGTGCTTCCTTGGTGGACTTCACCTTATCGTCTACTGGGTGTAAGTCTTTGCCATCTATCCAATAGCCAAAATAGGTCATTTCAGTCATTTGAAAGATGCATTTTTCCCTCTTCAAGCATGCTCTCATTCTTGAAAATCTCTGCTAGACTTCTTCTAAATTTGCCAGGTGCTCTTGTTGCAAAGCCTGAGTGACCAGAATCTCATGCAAGTATATCACCAATCTGGGTAGCCTTTGGAGTATATTCTCCATAACTTGTAGGAATATGGTGCACATTGACAGAACCCCAAAGAGCAAGTGTGTATGCTCCAAGAATCCCTTGTGCCCATTGATCATATATTTCAAGAAGACTCATCCAATTCAAGCTGAAGATAAGCGTGGCTCACGACCCAACTTGGAGACCGTATGGCCAGCTGCTAACTTAGCACATAGATCTTTGATTCGGGCATGGGATACCTATTGAATTTGGAAACATAATTGACTGTTAATTTGTAATCCCACAGGGTCTTAAGAATAGGGACTACAGGTGCAGTCTATTCTGCAAATGGCACGAGACTTATTGTGTCTTAACTTCCTACTTCAGTTTCCACCTTCTCAACAAACAGTATGGGACTGGTCTTGTTCTGAAACATTTAGGTGTAGCATCGAGGCTAACACAGATCTTGACTTTGGCTCCTTCTATTTTTGAAAAACTCCAGGGTAGCCACAGATAACTTTGCATAGTTAACCCACGCCTAGCCTGAGGATCTCCAACCAGTTAAGCTAGATTTACTAGAGTCGGTTTCTCCCCATAAGGCTCGGTCCTTGTCCCTTATAATGATGAGTGGGAAATGGGCTGTAAGTCACTGGGACCATTGAGGTGTCTTGCATTTATAAAGATTTCCCCATGAAGTCTGGTCTTTGTGAGTTCTAAACTCAGGAATTGGATCCCAGTTTGGAGGCACTTGTATGTCTGTTCCCCAGTAACGAAGACTGTAACTCTTGTGTCCACCTCCATTTTCAAGGCCATTCACAAGGAGTTCTACCACTATAGAGATAAACTTTGTTGAGATGATGCAGTTCAGTTGTAATATCCCTGTTTCTGGAAGT
This sequence comes from Sphyrna mokarran, assembly GCA_024679065.1. Taxonomy (NCBI): domain Eukaryota; kingdom Metazoa; phylum Chordata; class Chondrichthyes; order Carcharhiniformes; family Carcharhinidae; genus Sphyrna; species Sphyrna mokarran. The sequence continues at coordinate 27,780,911 of JAGIQG010000012.1, read as the reverse complement.
AGGTATACCTGCATGGCATGGTCAGATATTAGCTTTGCCTTCTTTACTGAACAATACTCCTTTTGGCTATTTCTAAAAAATTGCCTTGGCTGTGCTTTTTGACAGTGCTTGCAATAGTCCATTGTCTGGCATCCACATCCCTCTAGAATATTTTCCCAATACTCTTGGACATTACTGCATTTCCTTGACTGCCTCATGGTGTTATTAGATCTCTGATGTTGTAAAGGACTTTCCACTGAGGACTGATTAATTGGACAACGTTTCTGCCTGATTCCCCCTACAGCTCCTGAGCCCCTTTTTCTGTGTTTTCCAGCAATAGAGCTATTTCAATGCTTTTTTTTAATCCAAGCTGGCTTTTGCCAATTGGTTCTTTTGGGTAGTCACGTTATTTATGCCACATATCAATCTATGTCTCAACATTTAGTTAAGAGGTGGACAAATTTGCAAAGTTCCGCAAAAATTATAACCTGACCAGAAATTCAGTTATAGATTTCCCAGGGGTTTTCCTCTGGCATGTGAAAGTGGTGTCTCTGGAGTATATCAGACAGCTTCAGGCCATAGTGGTTTGTCACTAAGCAAACCAGCTCATTAAAAGTTTTTGAATCAGGGTTATCTGTGTAGATCAGACTTTTTTTAATCAACGGAATGTCAGAACCCTGCATGCCTTTAACAAAATTACTTTTTGTTTTTAGTTTCCCTTTAATGTTCTCAGTGTGAAGAAGTAATGTATGCATTCTGTATATTGGGCTCAGTCTTCCCCGCTGGTATCATATGGTTCAAGTTTCCCAAAAGAGGCATAATTTCTTATCATAGAAGAGTAACTTGATTAAGGAGATTGTCCAGACACAAAGATAATGTTTTTACTCCTCATTGTCAATACAACAATTCCATCACCAAAAATACTTTAATGGTAAGTAAAAGCCACACCTGTTGCTTATATCCTGCAAGTCAATACCTGGAGACCTACAGAATACCGGGCTGAGTTGAAACAATGGGTTTTAACACACCGCTATTCACTTATAATTTGGTGAGTTTCTGCTTGCTCAATAATACTCCACAAAACTCACAGTAAGAGCTGTTGATGATTTCCCCCTTTGTAGCTTTCATAACAGTTGTATTAATGAGACAATGATGTTCATGATGATGTAAGCATGACATTAGGATCAGATGGCCAAGAGGCTTCAAGAGAGCAAGACACACAATAGCCTGTGTCCAGAGAGACATGTACTTACAACAAGCTCTTCATAAATAGTTCTTAATAAATAGTTTCAAGAAAAACCACATACTGACTATAACCACTCACTTATCCAAACACAGTGACAGCTGACCTAGATCTTGTCAGGAATTTATATGCACTGAAATTTGTTGGTAAGTTTAAATTTCCAGTGGGCTGATTTGCCTAGCCTATCCACAGAAGTCTCCAATATTGAGCTTGAAATAACTCCTCAAAGGCTTGTGTCCCTTCATCAGATTCCCTTTATTTACAAGCTCTATTCCACTCCTAACATTGTTTCAAGTTACAACATCAGAATCCAGAGTGTCAGGCATCCTGATACTTCCATATTATATCCAAGCAGCCAATTATGAACTCAATCAGGCAGCTCATATTCCACGAGGCTAACCTCATGGGGCTTGTTGAAACCATTGCCGTGGCTCAGTGTCAGAGACTTTAGCCATATATGTAGGATTTACCTGGATACTTATCCAAGAATATGGTAAATGCCTGTTCTAATTTAGAGGTTAGTCAGTATAATTCAACTGAGCACTACAACTGACCGCCCCACCCAGCCCAATCAACTTGTGAACCTACACAATTCATTAAAAGACTGAAGATCTATAAAAACTTACCTAAATAAGCAGCTAGTACCATAAAAAGGAGGCACGTCCTCTCCACTTATTACCACTTAAAAAAACAATCAAATTCCTTTACAACTCCATGGTCGTTGTCTCCAATCAGTTGAAAATTTTCTAGGCATTCAGTCACTTGAAGCTTTTAGTCCCTGGAAATCTCCCTACATAAGGTGATAGGCTAATAGGTTAAAATCTATCTGCCCCTCCCTCTCACCTTTCTTGACTAGTGAACTGACAAATACAATCTAAAAGATCAATTCCCAGAATGAGGGAACTTTGGGAGGTTATAATTAGGGTGTTTGTGAATTTCTCACTTACTTCCTTTCACTGGGGATTTATCTCTCTTCATTGCCATTATTTTCTCTATTATTGTTTGCTTCCTTGCAATAACTCTGGTAAGACCTGCCTTGGATTTAGTATCAGTTACCTTGGGATGTTAATACCTACTGGAAAAATTATTCCTGTGTCCACCATTTCTTTATCTTCATTGACAATATCAGTTTTTAAGAGCCAATATTACTCCTGACCACTTTTATTTCTGAATATAATTTGTTGAAAAAAGGCATGATTTTTGGAGCTTTCTTTTTGTGCTTACTTTTACAATCATTTTAGTTATTCAATGCTGTTTTTCATATATTTCTCATTCACCAAGATCTGTGTTAATTCATTCTGACACCAGATGGAGAACAATGAAACTAGACTCCAATCTTTTACCTAATCCTAAATTCATAGATTTATTTACAGAATAGAACATTGTAAATATCTGCCTCCTTCCTAACCAATATCCATACTCTCCAAAGACTCTTTTCATATCTCTTTTTGAAACCCAATATTGGTAACCCATTAGCAATTAAATATCCCATTACATTTGAATTAAATGTCCAGTTAAGTTTGAAAGAGGATTTTTATGCTATTGTAACTTTAAAGGAAACATGATATAAACAAATTAAAATATATATGTAGGAGTGTGCTCAAAGTACTTAATCAACTAATGCCCTTTAACTGTGTATGCTTAACCTCAATAATACAATTAACATACCATGAGCAGGCTCATGCTATTCTTTTTCATTTCTTTTCTTTACATCAAAACTTTAAAATACACAAACAATATTTCAAAATAAATCAAAGAAAGAAGAGAAAATGCATATATTGCAGATGCTGTACATCACATGTGGGACATCCAACTCCAAGGACCTCCAAGTTTCTTAGTGTAGGCATTTATTTTGTCAAGCAATCTGATAATTATGATTTGTGTCAACCCAATTATCTCAGGGCTTTCTTTTCTGTCTCTTTTACACTAGCAAGGTTAATTCCTAATTTTGCAATCACAGCTTTTGTTGAATGTATGTTATCCCATAGGGAACAATATTTAACATTCAATGGACAAACTATTCTCAGAACAGTGGTCAGGGAAATTAGCTCAAACACCAGAGCGCTAGCTTCACGTTTGAGAGACAGTGGGATTGATGGCCATATTCTCCACTTTTTCCATGCTGTAAAATGACTTTACGAGTCAAACATGCTGGGGGTGATTTCCCAATCTTGCCCACTCAGGCACGAATCATGTTGGGACTGTGTAGGATTGGAGAATCATGTATGAGGGGATTAACACATTTGGCACTGGCGAGAACCACCTTTAAGATTCTCCCAATCCCCACAGATGTAACCTGGTTCCCACCCAGCGAGGTGGGAATATTCATTTAAATAAACTTAGTTGATTTAAAGCTGGATTCTCCCTGCTCTCAATATTCTCCAACCCTTGGGCACAGCAGGAACCCAGTGATAATCACCACTGGTCTCCATAACTGGAGGACCTCAGACTCCATTGAAACCCCTAGGTGGTCAGGAACATAGCTGGACAGTGCACACTGGCACCATGGCAGTGCCAACCTGGCAGTGCCCCTGGCCCTCTGAAATAGCAAGGGAATCGTGCCTAAACAGTTGAGGCCTGGGGGGCGCATGAAGTGTATGGCACGAAAGGGAGATATTAAGGGGACATCAAGCAGGGGCTGGGCATGAAGGGAGATCCATTAGGAGGGCCCCAATTCCCTGTTGCTGATGAATTAAGTTCAGGTGGGTAGATGAGTGGGGAGAGCAGGTTGATGATTTATGTTGGGGAGCAAGGGAAAGCATTCCTTCAATGAAAAGCAACATGTCCTGATGTCTGGGGAGGAGGGGGTTTACAATTTCACTTTGAGATTGGTGCACTCTTTAAAAGGGCATTTGATTTCTGTGAAGCTGGGCTTGCTGATGTTTAGGCATTGCTCCTCTCCAGATTGGTGCAAAACCTGCGCCCCTTCCAAAAAATGACTAAGTGCGGGAAGATCACAATCCAATTCTTGCTGATATGCATGCATGTATTGCACTGGTTTTCTCATCCGAAATGTCGTTCTTTGGGAAAATTTCACCTATACCTATTGCCTCCACAGGAGCCAGTGTTTCTGCAAATAAATATTTTTAATCATCATTTTTATTTTCTTCATTTCACGGGTCAAGAGACAACAGTTTCCATTTTCACCTACCGAGAATCTGAAAAATGAGCTGCATTAGAATACCTATCAATAAATTGGCATAAGAAGCATCATTGAAGAGAATTAATTTCATGTCCTTTGCAAATCTGAAGATTGAATATCTGTGAATATTCTCCATATTTATTTATTTTGTTCTTTGCCCTTAAATCAATCTCAAATGCAAAGTGTTTCATCCCAGTACTTAGTTCCAATAAATCAAAACTGACATTTAGTCTTGTTGGAGTACACTACCAATTCAACTGTCCAATCAGGCCCATTTCCTCTTTAGATACAAAATCGACTTTCTGTGATGACCTTTTACAATTTTTCATGATTTGAGTAAACTTTTCTAGACAAGAATGTTGACTCAAGGTTACTCCCACCCTTTTCTGTTGAAGTGCCCCAATTTTTAATCTGTAATTCACCTTTCATTTTATTAATAACAAATGGTTAAAATCCATTGAATATCCCCATAGAAAATCATCAACTTATAAGGATGCCTGAGAGTTTGCCTTTATGCTACAAATAGCCACTGGCAGCATGGTAGCACGGTAGTTAACACTGCTGCCTCACAGTGCCAGGGGCCGGGTTTGATTCCCTACTTTGGTCACTATCTAAGAACGTAAGAACTAGAAGCAAGAATAGACCATCTGGCCTTTCGAGCGTGTTCCGCCGTTCAATAAGATCGTGGCTGATTTTTCTATGGATTCAACTACAGTTATCTGCCTGCTCACCATAATCCTTAATTCTTGCCTTAAAAACACTCAATGGAGTAACCTCAACTGTTTCACTGGGCAGGGAATTCCACAAATTCACAATCCTTTGTGTGAAGATGTTCCTTCTCAACTCAGTCTTAAATCTGCTCCCCCTTATTTTGAGGCCATGCCTCCTAGTTCTAGTTTTACCTGTCAATGGAAACCAGCTCTTGGTTTCTATCTTACCTATTCCCTTCATAATTTTGTATGATTCGATGATATCCCCTTGTTCTTCTGAATTCCAATGAGTATAGCCATGGTCTACTCAGTCTCTCCCCATAAACCAACCCTCTCAACTCTGGAATCAACCTAGTGAATCTTGTCTGGACCCCCTCCAGCGCCAGTATATCCTTTCTCAAATGAGGAGACCAAAACTGTACACAATATTCTAGATGTGGCTTCACCAGCATCTTATACAGCTTCAACATAACTTCACTGTTTTTAAATTCCATCCCTCTAGCAATAAAGGACAAAATTCCATTTTCCTCCTTAATTACCTGTTACACCTGCAAACCAACTTTTTTGTGATTCATGCATAAGGACACCCAGGTCTGCTGCATGCTGCAATGCTTTTAACTATTTAAAATAATAGTCTATTTTTCCATTAATTCCTACCAAATGGATGACTTCAGATTTACCAACATTGTGCTCCATCTGCCAGACCCTTGTCCACTCATCTAGACTCTCTATATTCCTTTGCAGACTTTCAGTGTCCTCCGTGTACTTCATAGAACATAGAACATAGAACATTACAACGCAGTACAGGCCCTTCGGCCCTCGATGTTGTGCCGGCCAGTGGACCCTCTAACCTAAACTATTCCAATATCATCCATATGCCTATCCACCGAACATTTGAATGCCCCCAAAGTAGGCGAGTCCACAACTGCTGCAGGCAGGGCATTCCACGCCCTCACCACCCTCTGTGTGAAGAACCTGCCTCTGACATCCGTCCTATAACTACCACCTCTTAATTTAAAGTTATGTCCCCTCGTGTTGGTCATCACCATCCAGGAAAAAGGCTCTCACTATCCACCCTATCCAATCCCTTGATCATCTTATACGCCTCAATTAGGTCACCGCGTAACCTTCTTCTCTCTAATGAAAATAACCTCAGGTCCCTCAGCCTTTCCTCATAAGGCCTTCCCACCATACCAGGCAACATCCTGGTAAACCTCCTCTGCACCCTTTCCAATGCTTCCACATCTTTCTTATAATGCGGCGACCAGAACTGTATGCAATACTCCAAGTGCGGCCGCACCAGAGTTTTGTACAGTTGTAACATAACCTCACGGCTCCTAAATTCAATCCCTCTACCAATAAAAGCTAACACACCGTACGCCTTCTTAACAACTTTATCAACCTGGGTGCCAACTTTCAAAGAGCTATGTACTTGTACCCCAAGATCCCTCTGCTCGACAACACTATTAAGGGTCCTTCCATTAGCCCTATATTTCATATGCCTGTTATTCCTACCAAAGTGAATCACCTCACACTTATCCGTATTGAATTCCATTTGCCACCTCACGGCCCAGCTCTGCAACCTATCTATGTCCCTCTGCAAACTGTAACATCCATCCTCGCTGTCTACAACTCCCCCCACTTTGGTATCGTCAGCAAATTTACTAATCCAACCCTCTACACCCTCATCTAGGTCATTTATAAAAATGACAAACAGCAGTGGCCCTAAAACAGATCCTTGAGGTACACCACTTGTAACTGCACTCCAGGTTGAATATTTCCCATCAACCACCACCCTCTGTCTTCTATCAGCTAGCCAATTCCTAATCCAAACTGCTAAATCACCTTCAATCCCATGCATCTGCACTTTCTGCAGTAGCCTACCATGGGGAACCTTATCAAACGCTTTGCTAAAATCCATATACACTACATCAACTGCCTTACCCTTATCTACCTCTTTGGTCACCTCCTCAAAAAACTCAATAAGGTTTGTGAGGCACGACCTACCCTTCACAAAACCGTGCTGACTATCCCTAATCAATTTATTTCTCTCTAGATGCTTATAAATCCTATCCCTTATAATTCTTTCCAAGACCTTGCCCACAACAGAAGTCAGGCTCACCAGTCTATAATTTCTAGGATGGTCCCTACTCCCCTTTTTGAACAAAGGGACAACATTTGCCATCCTCCAGTCTTCCGGCACTATACCTGTAGTTAACAATGACATGAAGATCAAAGCCAAAGGCTCTGCAATCTCCTTTCTAGCCTCCCAGAGAATCCTCGGGTAAATCCCATCTGGCCCAGGGGACTTATCAATTTTCATACCCTCAAGATTTGCTAACACCTCCTCCTTATGAACCTCAATCCTGCCCAGTCTATAACCTAGTACCGCAGTATTCTCCCAGACAACATTGTCTTTCTCCTGCGTGAATACTGACGAAAAATACTCATTCAGTGTCTCTCCTATCTCCTCAGGCTCCACGCACAACCTCCCACTGCTATCTCTGACTGGCCCTAATCTTGCCCTAACCAATCTTTTATTATTTATATACCTATACTTCAGAGTTCTCACCGTGTCTGCGACGGTTTCTTCCACAGTCCAAAATATGTGCTGGGTTTGGTGCATTGGCCATGCTAAATTCTGCCTCAATATACCTGAACAGGGGATTTTCATAGTCAATTCATTGCAGTTTTAATGTAAGTCTACTTATGGCATGAATAAATAAAACTTAAAACTTAAATAGAACATTGCTGGATTTGCCCTCAGACACATACAGTGTTACTTATAGCAAGAAAAACGTATCCAAGAAATACTACACCGTTAATACATTATTCAATTCAACAATACATTTGTTTAATTTCCACAACTTATATATTGCTCTTTACACAGGAATATAGGAATTAGGAACAGAAGTAGGCAAATTCAGCCCTTCGAGCCTGCTCGGCCATTTAATCAGACGATGGCTGATTCCTTCCTGGTCTCGAATCCACCTCTCTAACTGATCCCCATAATTCTTTATCTTTTTTATTAGAATTATATCTATCTCCTACTTACAACTATTTAACATTTCGGACTCTACTGTGCTATGGAGCACAAGTTCCACAAACTCACCAACGTATATAAGTAGTTCTTCCCTATCTCAGTTTTAAATTTACCACTTCACAACCTAAACCTGTAACCTCTTATTCCACATTGTTTCATAAAAGAAATCATTTAGTCTACACGTACTTTATCAATCCCTTTTAAAATTTTATATACCTCAATCAGATCTACTGTCATTCTTCTAAACTCCAGTGAGTACAAACCCTGTTTAATCCGTCCTCATACGTCAACCCCTTCATCTCCAGAATCAGAAACTCCTCTAAACTGCCTCCAATGCCACCTCCTCTAAACTGCCTCCAATACCATTCCTCAAATAAGGAGACCAAAACTGGACACAATACTCCAGATGGGCGGCACAGTGACACAGTGGTTAGCACTGCTGCCTTACAGTGTCAGGGACCCAGGTTCAATTCCGGCCTCAGGTCCCTGTGTGGAATTTTGCACTTTCTACTCGTATCTGCTTGAGTTTCCTTCGGGTGCTCTGGTTTCTTCCCACACTCCAAAGATGTGTGGGTTAGGTTAATTGGCCAAGCTAAATTGACCCTAGTGTCAGGGGATTAGCAAGGTAAATATGTGGGATTACAGGAATAGGGCCTGGATGAGATTGTGGCTGCTACAGACTCAATGGGCCATATGGTTTCCTTCTGTACTTTAGGGATTCTATGATGTGGTCTCACCAACACCCTATACATTTGCAGCAACACTTCCTCTATTTTTATACTCGAGTCCTTTTGCAATAAATGCCAACATCCTATCTGCCTTTTTTATTACATACTCACCTGTATCCTGACTTTCTGCAATTCATAAACCCCAGATCACTCTGCCTGAATGCATTTTGAATCTGCTTTCCATTTAGATGATAATTTGCCTTTCTATTTTTTCTGAAAAAACGGAAAATTTTACACTTATCCACATTAAACTCCATCTGCCAAATTTTGGCACTTGCGCTTAGCCTATTTATATCTGTCTATAGAATCTCTACACCCACTTCACTGCCTGCTTTCTCACCTATTTTAGAATTGTCCAGAAATTTTGCTATGTTACACTCTGTCTTGCTTGCAGATCATTTATGTAGATTGTAGTCAAAGAAGGACTCATTTATCTGTCCTGACCCTCTTCTTTCTGTGAGTCAGCTAATCATCAATCAAACCTAGTACTCTACCCCCAACCCTCTGCAATTCACTTTCTGGATCAGTATTTCACATGAGATCTTGTCAAACACCTTCTAGAAGTCTAGATATACTATATCCACAGATTCTTCACTATTCACTTGCTGGTTATGTCCTCAAATAACTCAAGCAAGTTTGTCAAACATGACTTTTCCTTCATAAAACCATGTTGACAATGGTGTATTGAGCTTTGTTTTTTCAAATGCCCAGTTATCTCCTCTTTAATGATTTAGTTTAGCATCTTTCCCATTACAGAAATCAAACTATCTGGACTATAGTTTCAACTTTTTGTCTCCCTCTCTCTCTCTTTTCGAGTAGGGGCAACACAACAGTTTGTTTCCCATATACCAGGATTTACCAGAATTCAAGGAATTTTGAAATATCACAACCAATGCATCCGCTATCTCTGCTGGTACCTCCTTTAATACCCTAGGATGCAGGCTATCAGGTCCTAGAGACTTATCTACCTTTAATCCCATTAGTCTATTCAATACCTTGCTCCTAGTGATGACTATTGCACCCCATTCTTCTACATTAACTACAGCTTTTAGAAAATCTTCATTATTCTCTAAATAATGTGAAGAGGCAAAATATTGGTTTCATGCCTCCAACATCTCTGTGTTACCCACCAATATCTCACCAATATTATTCTCTAAAGGGCTAACATTTACTTTAGCTATTTTCTTCCTCATTATATACTTATAGAAGCTTTTGGTATCTTTTTATGTTTTTTATTACTTTCTTTTTGTAGTTCATCTTAGCTCTTTTGATTCTATTTTTAGTAGCCTATTGCTGAACCTTAAAATTCTTCCAATCCTTCAGCTTGCCACTCACTTTTTCAGTTTGGTATGCCCTAGTTTTTGCTTTTATGTCCTCTTTGATTTCCTTGTCTAACCATTTTGTCCCTTTTACAATTTCTCTTCCTCTCAGGAATATACTTTAATTGAGAGGTATTCAATATCTCTCTGAACATCTGTAATTGTTCTTAAGCTGTTCAGCCCTCAATTATTTATGCTCAGTTTACTTGGGCCAACTCCTTCCTCAGGCCTCTGCCCAATGATAAAACTTTAGTATGACATTCTGTCTTCTCTCGCTCAGCCTGAATCTGAAATTCCAGCATGCTATGATCATTCTTTCCAAGAGGATCTTTAACGACAAAACTATTTATCAACCCTTTTCATTACATAATAATAAATCTAAAATATTTAGATTTAGAGGCCCAAAAACACCTCTCTGAAATGTTTTCTATTGCAAAAACGTGGCTTTCATCACAATTTCTACCAATTTATGACAAACGAATTTGAAGAAATTTGGAGGATTATTTTTCTCACTCTGAGGGTATGCACTTTAAATCTTGATTACCATATCACACTTTAAACTCAAGCTATTAATCTCGCTTTAGCCTTGCAAGCCCCATTTTCTATACATATCTATTTGGCATAAGGTACATCAGAGTAAACATCAAATTTCTTCCAAATATCCAACTCTTTTTTTTTGTTTTGCCTTTTCGATTTATCTTCTATTTTGTTAGTAGCCACAAAACATTTAAATCATAAGGGGTTCTATTCTAATAGTGTTGTTGTTAGATTGTCCTGTAGTCCTTGTTTGATTGCATAATCTGGACAATATACAGCATCTATTTGCCCTCCCGCCTATTTGTGGACTGAAGGATCTGCTGAAGGATCTCTTCTTTCTAGATCAGAAGTTCTGTTGTCAGTACATGATTGTTTCCTAGTGGAACAGTCACTCCTAGATCCACTATCAGAACTTACTTTCCAATGTTTGACCAATTTTGCCAGCCCATACATCTTGCCTGTCATCTTGGACTTTAATCAATGTTTGAACATCAAAGTTGCTGCAAATGAATGCTTCCCCAGGATTTGTATTTAAAACAGCAGAAATTTGATCCAAAAGGATGCCCTTTCCTGAGAACTGAAAACGCGAAGCCTATCCTGATGTGCCATTTTAGCACAGTTCAGCAATTTAAATGTGGCTACTAAGTAAAGCAATTCCAGGTTGAGCTCCTTTTCTACAATCTGTTCAAGTCCGTAATACACTCCTCTATCCTTTCAAAATCTATCAAAGTCTGGCCAAACCTTGTTGGTATCTAATAGAGCATCTTTCTTGTAAACTTCATTCATGAACTTAGTTGAAGATCCAAACTTTTATCAGCATCCAATTGATGGACATACAGCTCTCAAATACTGATTTGCCTTTGTTTGGAAGCAACATGCCTAGACCATACTTTGTTGTCTCTAGCCCAGTCCCCACTTGGTACTTCATTTTCCCACCAGTCAAAAGATTCAGATTCTGTGAACTTTGATTGATAATTATACCCTAACAATTTGCATTTCATTTCCGCCATTCTTCAGAAAATGCATCTGATTACAATCTATACTACCATATTCATTCATTCTGAGGCCAGTTGGTGACGTAAAGAATTAGACAGTTGTTTACTTAATACTAGATTTATTTAGTCGTTTGTTAGAGAGCAGGGAAACATTTGCAGCATGGCAAATGTCTGCCTCCTCTCTAAAAAACAACTAATGTTACAGAAGTCTCTATTTATATTATTTTTAATAAAACAAAGAATCAATAAAATGAACTAATAAGAGGGGCTGGAAGTCTCCATTTATATATGTTCAATCAACATCCTTTATCTTAATAAACAACTAAAGCAATGTTAATATTCACATTAGTTTCTTCCACTTGCATTTAAGGGTAAAAGGAAAAACCTCAAATGTTTGAAACAGCACAGAAGGCAATGTTAACAAAGAATTCAGGCCAGTGGCTCACCTTCACAACTAGTCTTGATTTGCAGGATTTTTCTATTTTGATCTCATGTGAGGGTTTCAATATCATTGTGAAATCTTTTTTGCATGTAGTGGTTGGTGTGACATCATTGTATTGTTACGCTGTTCTGGTGAAAAGAAGCAGGATAAATAAAAGATGTAAAAGCCCCATTTTATGTTAGCTGTGATTTCAGTACAAATGTATAAGTCAACATTTACAGGCACAAGAGAATTTACTAATCATTTCTGTGGAGTTTGGGCCAAATTGGACCTCCATACATAAAGCTGTTCTTTAAGTTTGGTCTAAAAATCTACATACAAAATGCATCTGAGTGGCAAAGTCCAAGAGTATTATTACTGATGCCAAAAGACTGATAGAAAATTAAATCTGTGTTAAAGTAGAATTAAGTGCTACTAGCAATATAAATTGTTTCATTTAAAAAGTTTCAGGCAGTCTACAATTACCCAAAGTTTTGAGTAATTTGGGTACTCAAATTAATTTGAGTAATTTGTCGTTTCTTCCACTCTTTCTCAATCTGTAAATTAAATCTAAAGTTATGGTTGCACAATTCCAGTTTGCACACTGAAATTGGCTACATTATTGCACAAAGACTGCTGCTGTGCTGTTATTCAGTGAATTTCAACTTATTAAATAGCATTTGTCCAATCAAGAATTCCCTCGCCTATCAAATGGTTTACTTATTGTTGCTTATTTTACTTTTGGCTGGTAATTTTTAAAGGTTAAAACCTATCTTGTTGCAATTCTATTTCACTCTGAGTTTGAATCAGGAGTAGTTGCTCAGTGCTATAACTAGGATGGGGTCAATAATCTTTAATGTTCCAGACCATTGAGACCATAAAAGTAAAATACTGAAGAAACTGGAAACCTGAAATAAAAACAGAAAGTACAGAAAGACAGAAAATAAAACTCTGCAGGTCTGGCAGTGTCTGTGGAGGCAGGAAAACAGAAGGCTATCATTTCCCTGAGTGGCAATCAGCATTACAATGAAGATAGGGGGGAGTCAGGTTGGCTTAGGTATCGGGTGTGATCGGAGTCAGATCAAAGGTGGCGGACGGAGTCGGGCATCGGGTGGGTGTAGGGTTGAGTCAGGCTCATGGATGTATGGTTAGTTGGTTGGAATCTCTTATGGGGTTAGCTATTTAAGAAGAGTCTTGTTGGGAAGGTAGGGGAAGGAGATAGGGTAGTTCCATGATGGGGGGAGGGCGGTCTCTGTCTCTATAGTAGTTCACCCAGAAGCTAGAAGAGGTTTTAATTCTTCTAACTTTTTCTATGTAATTATTGGTGTAATCCTGTCAGAACCATTGGAGATTTGCAATTTAAATAGCATTTCTGGATGGTTCCCAACACTGGGCAATTTCCCAGAGAAAATTTACAGTCCTGGACTTTGATTCTTCACCTGCAAATTTCCCAGAAGGGTTACCAGTGGATCTTTGGGGTAGACACTCCTTCCTCGCCCCATCCAATGGAGAGGAGCATGACGTTTTAACCTAGAATTAACATTCTAAGATCAATATGATCCTTCTTTTGAAGCAGAGTCAATTTGGACTTGAAACATTAACTCTTTTTTTTGCCACAGTTGAGACCACAATGGACACAGAAAAATGAAGGCAACCAAGTTTGAGCATTTGGAAAGTTGTGTTAGTATCCCGTAGATAATTGTACAGACTTCTTCCTGTAAAACTTCATTCATTCTTCATCAACTTCAAAATAATAAGTGAGACTGCAGATGGGATTTTACAGCCTCGCTCATCCCAAAACTGTAAAATTCCACCCAAGGAATCTCTCCTCCACCTTCACCCCATTTCTATTTATTTATTCCATTTCATTTCATTTCATTCATCCATAAAAACCATAAGGCAAAGGAGCAGAATTAGGCCACTTGGTCCATCAAATCTGCTCCGCCACTCAATCATGGCTGATATTTTCCTCATCCCCACTCTCCTGCCTTTTCCCCATAATCCCTGATCTCCTTATTAATCAAGAGCTTATCTATCTCTGTCTTAAATTTTATCATCTTTCTTTTTCATTTCTATTCTTCCACTTCTCCGTTCCAGCTCTCCTTCTTTCCATCCCCTCCTTCCCCCCACTTTATAAGGCAACTGTCACGTTCCTCAGTTAGTCCTTTAACTACCTGTACTCTGCTATTCTCACATTCTGATGACTTAATAGACACCCTTATTACAGAATCAGCCTTCTGTATCCTTATTTACATCCTTTTATCCCACTCCATCTCCCCACCCTGATCCTGTTTGCTCTTAGCTCTGATGAAGGGTCATCTAGGCTTGAAACATTCATTCTATTCTCATCAACAGATATTGTTAGACCTGCTGAGATTTTTCAGCATTTATATGTCGGATAGTCCCATTATTTGCCCCTTGCTCGCACTGAATCCTGTGGCACATGCAATGATAAAGTTCTGTTTTACATCTAATTCATAAAATATTGAATGTAACTTGGGTAGAGCTTTTATAGCCGTGAGTTCTACAACTCTGCAAATGCTAATGCTGAGAAAAAATATGGAGGTGGGGATATTGGGGGAAGGCCTTATAGAACCATTCAGATGAATACTACATTATTGGGAACTCAAATCAGTATGAAATGGTTTTCTGGAAAGATCCTTTCATTTCTGAGGTTCAATGGTTTGAATTGATTCTGCAATACACTGTCTTCTCCATTGGTTTGAACCTCCATGCCCTGCTGAATAACAATAGTGGCAGCTGACAAAATTAGAACAGTTCAAGTATCAACCTAATTTCTTCTGGCAGCTCCCCTCTTAAGTATAAAAGCTCTGGTACTCCTGTGTCAGTGAAAAGAGAATTAATTTATCACAGTGAGTTCTTGGGAGCTTCATGTGTTATGTGAAGTGTTGAAAAGATGAATGTTAAAACACAGGAGGAGGTAATTTGGCTCCTTGAAAAATCTATTCAACTAGTTCCACTTTCTGCTCTTTCCCTGAGCCCTGCAAATTTTCCCTTTAATTAGATATCTGTTGTCATGTTTAAAAAAATTTTACCTTTTCACTGTTCTAACTGAAAGTGCAAAACAATGGAGAACTGACATTTCAGTATGGAAGACAACCTTAGAAGTTTGAAGATCCTCCGTTTGAGTTCCCAATATTGTAATATAAGTCTAATGGTTTCATAATTGCTATATTTGTTTCTGCCATTTGTTTTGGTAATGCATTTCAGATCATTGAAGCAGAAGAAAAATATCTTGTCTGGTCCTTTTAAGAACATAAGAACTATGAGAAGGAGTAGGCCATTTGGCCCATCAAGCCTGCTCTACTATTCAATAAGATTATGGCTGATCTTTTCATGGACTCAGCTCCATTTATCCACCTGCTCACCAAAACCCTTAATCCCTTTGTTGTTCAAAAATTATCTATCTTTGCTTTAAAAAAATTGAATGAGGCAGCCTCAACTGCTTCACTAACATGGAATTCATAGATTCATAAAAGTTCCTCAACTCAGTCCTATATCTGCTCTCCATTATTTTGAAGTCATGACCCCTAGTTCTGGTTTTAGAATAACCTCCCTGTTTCTATCTTATCTGTTCCTTTCATAATATTATATGTTTCTATAAGATCCCTCTTCATTCTTCTCAATGAATCTCAGGATGAACCTCTAAATGAGTATAGCCCAATCTATCAGTCACTCCTCATAAGCCAATCCTCTCAACTCTGGAATCAACTAGTGAATTTTCTCTGCACCTCATCCAGTGCCAGTATATCCTTTCTCAAGTAAGAAGATCAAAACTGTACACAGTACTCCAGTTGTGACCTCACCAGCACATTATACAGTGACAATATAACCTTCTGTTGTTAAACTCCATCCCTCTAGCAATGAAGGACAAAATTAAATTTGCCTTCTTAATTATCTGCTGCACCTACAAACCAACGTGTTGTACTGCATGTACAAGGACACCTAATTTTTTACTATTTAAATAATAGTTAATTTTGCTATTATTCCTATCAAAACCTCACATTTACCAACATTGTATACCATCTGCCACACTCTTGCCCTCTCACCAAAACTAGCTTTATCCCTTTGAAGACTTTCAGAGTGCTATTTTTACCATTTTTTTTTGTTTAAGTGCTTGGTGGACTTGAAATTGGGAGTGTTTCAGACCTGTCTTCTGGGCCCGTTTTTAAGCATCCACATACATGCTCTACCTCCAAATATATCAAAGTGTCCAATTCTCCCTGCAGAAACCCGAACCATTAATTCGGGTGCTTAATGTACCCGAAACTCTGAGATTCTGATTGGAGCCTCCAACTGTGCATGTGCAGAAAAAAGAAAATAATGCTGTTCCTCTCATACATCCCTCTTGGGCTGTATTATGCCTCCTCTTGGCCCTCACGGACATTGGACATTCCCACAACATTACTGACCCCCTTATCCACGCCCCCACCATCACTGAAACTAATCACGGCCCCTCCCTCTCTCCTTCCCGGCCATTGTTTGCAGTCAGATCGATGCCTCCCCACCACTCCACCAATCGCAGGCAGAGTAATCCGGCTTCCCCTTCTGTCCACCAATGGCAGGCAAAGTGATCCCGCTCTACCCCCACAGATCCAGGTGGAGTGATCCTGCTCTACCCCCACAGATCCAGCCGGAGTGATCCTGCTCTATCCCCCCAGATCCAGGCAGTGTGATCATGTATCTTAGATAACTGAATGATCCCAGAACAATGTAGTGATTCTGTAGTTCAAATCCATTCAGTTTAATTTACAGAACTTTAAGAAGATTCAAGTACATACATGTTCACAGTTCAGAACTCAGATCATTTCTGTAACATCCCCAGATTTCTTAACCCTTTAGCTTCATCAACAGGCTTAAGCAACAAGCAAATGTACAAGGGTAAGGTACCAGAGTATCATAATCAAACACAGGTGAAACAAACCATTCAATATTTCATCTTTTCCACCTCACTTTAACTTAAAACCATAATTAAAGTGAAATTATTCAAAATAGCAAACATTTATACATCAAGCCATTTCTTAGAGCTCAAATTGTCTGTTTTCTATTATCTCCAAGACATGAAATGTCTTGATTTGCAATTAGATCTATGAATCTGATGTTGTGGTTTTGTTATTAACTTGCTGAGGTAGACGATCAATATCACTCATAGGATAAGAATTGTATCCTCATAATCATTGTCTTCAAAATATGCTGGTCTGCTCTCTATCAAATATTTCAGATCACATCAGGTAAGTATTGATACTGAACACCTGCTTGATCTGCTTGGACCTGGTAAAGGTGATGCAAGTTTACAGTTGTAATTTGTCCATTTGATACAAACCTAAATGGTGTTCCTTCCCTAATACCTGTTTTTATGTCAAAGTATGATTTTGCTGTAATGTGATTTCATTTGCTTTCACTCTGACATTCTTATTAACTTGTGGTGGCAGTTTAAGAATAATCAGTGGCATGTGAAGTTGTAATCCATCATAAGGTGTCTTCATTGGGTCATCTCGTCTCCTCTTCTGACTAAAGCCTTTTTACACTCCAAGCACTTTTTCTTATGTTTGATCTAATATGCATCTTTAATCTGTCATTCTTGCTGAAAGCTTTGTTACAATAAGATACTAGTAGGTTGCTCACCAAATGTGCGTATAAATGTTCCACTGCTGGCAAATTTATGGCCACAATAGGAACAAATCTCCTTCACTCCAATATGTGTGCTTTTATAACTCTTAAACACACAGATCACATTTGCAAGTCCATTCCAGGTGACTCTGCAGGAAGAAGGAAGTCTGAAATAAAGATTCCTCACATTTGAATAGTCCAAGTGTATCTTTTTGTGGTTCTTGCACATATTTCTGAGGACAAATCCTTTTCCACCAGCTATGTATTTATAAGATTTGTCTTCAATGGAGCATTGTTTAAATTGACCCTGTGATTACTTTACCGGGTGTTTATTGCATGCAGCCAGGCATCTACTAATGAAGAGACTGCGGTGATGTCACAGATTGAAACATTCCTTCAGTGAGAGATGTGAATCTATAGTGGAAGGCTGGGCAGCAATGAGTGATACAGATGCTGCTTCAAATGTGAGTTCTGTTAGAAAACTGGCCAGAGATCCAACAAGGTTCCAAGAGGATTAATGTTAGCTAGTGTTTAAGAATGCAACCAGAGGGAGCAGCAGATAGTAAAACATAGAACATTACAGCGCAGAACAGGCCCTTCGGCCTTCGATGTTGCGCCGACCAATTTGGAAAAAGCAATGACCTTCTAACCTAAACCATTCCCTTTTCGTCCATAAACTTATCTACTAACCTCTTAAACGCCACCAAACTTGGCGCATCTACAACTGATGCAGGCAGGGCATTCCATACCCTTACCACCCTCTGGGTAAAGAACCTACCTCTGACATCCGTCCTATAACCACCACCCCTTAATTTAAAGCTATGTTCCCTCGTGCTAGCTTTCTCCATCCTAGGAAAAAGGCTACCACTGTCCACCCTATCTAAACCTCTAATCATCTTATATGTTTCGATAAGGTCCCCTCTTAGCCGCCTCCTTTCTAACGAAAACAACCTCAAATCCCTCAGCCTCTCTTCATAAGACCTGCCCTCCATACCAGGCAACATCCTGGTAAACCTCCTCTGTACCCTCTCCAATGCCTCCACATCTTTCTTATAATGTGGGGACCAGAACTGCACACAATACTCCAAGTGCGGCCGCACTAGAGTTTTGTACAGTTGCAACATGACGTTGCGGCTCCGAAATTCAATCCCCCTACCAATAAAAGCTAAGACTCCATATGCCTTCTTAACAACCTTATCGACTTGATTGTCAACTTTCAGGGATCTATGCACATATACACCAAGATCCCTCTGTTCATCAACACTATTAAGAGTCCTACCATTAGCCCTATACTCTACACATTTGTTATTCCTGCCAAAGTGAATTACCTCACACTTTTCCACATTAAACTCCATTTGCCACCTCTCGGCCCAGCTCTGCAACTTGTCCAAGTCTCTCTGCAAACTATAACACCCCTCTTCACTATCTACCACTCCTCCGACTTTGGTGTCATCCGCAAATTTACTAATCCATCCTTCAATACCCTCATCCAGATCATTTATAAAAATTACAAACAGCAGGGGCCCCAAAACAGATCCCTGAGGTACACAACTTGTAACCGAACTCCACGATGAATATCTTCCATCAACCACCACCCTCTGTCTTCTATGTGCTAGCCAATTCCTAATCCAATTAGCTAAATCACCCTCGATCCCATCCATCTGCATTTTCTGCAGAAGCCTTCTATGGGCCACCTTATCGAACGCCTTACTAAAGTCCATATATACCACATCAACTGCCTTACCCCCATTCACCTCTTTGGTCACTTTTTCAAAAAACTCAATAAGGTTAGTAAGGCACGACCTATTCTTCACAAAACCATGCTGACTATCCCCAGTCAATTCATTTCTCTCTAAATAACTATAAATCCTATCCCGAATAATTCTCTCCAATACTTTGCCGACAAAGTAGGAACAGAGAGCATCACCCTTCATGGGTCATCTCCTGACTGTCCTAGCCATGTGGCTTTTTATGTAATATGGGCTACCTGGCAGCAAGTGGTTCACCTGCCATTAGGCCACATGATCCAGTGTGTAGTAACGTTTCTGAATCCCCTCCCTCATTCGGTGTGGGACTTGTCAGTGAAGGAATTTTCATAAGTTGCTCCAACTGCCCACACTAATGTAGGCTTTCAAGGGAGACAGTCTCTTTGTCAATGGAACTTGCTTTATGTAGGGTTGGTTAAGGGGGTGCTGGCCTGAGTCTCTCCATGAGGCCAAGAGTACGCCAGACTGAGTGCATAGTTTGTTCAAGTATACAGGAGTGCAGATGGCCTTGGTGTAGACATTGAAATCAATCTTATAGCTGAAAGCTGAGAAAGACAGACATATAACTAGGCCAACTAGAGGTGAGGCTACATTGGATTTGGTGCTGGGCAATGAGCCAGACCAGGTGTTAGGCTTGGAAGTTAGTGATCATTTTGGTGATAGTGACCACAATTCGGTTACGTTCACCTTAGTGATGGACAGGGATAGGCATGAAGCTGGGGGCAGCAGTTATAGCTGGGGGAAGGGTAATTATGAGGCCATCAGGAGAGAATTAGGGTGCATAGATTGGACTAGGGAACTACAGGGACTGGGAACATCTGGAATGTGGTGCTTATTCAAGGAGCAGCTGCTGCGAGTCCTTGATAAGTATGTCCCTGTCAGGCAGGGAGGAAATGGACGAGTAAGAGAGCCTTGGTGTACGAAAAAAGTTGATTTGCTGGTTAAGAAGAAAAAGGAGGCTTATGTCAGGATGAGGCTTGAAGGCTCAGATAGTGCAATGGATAGCTATAGATTAGCCAGGAAGGAGCTAAAAAGTGAATTGAGGAGAGCTAAGAGGGGACACGAGAAGATGTTGGCTGATAGGATTAAGGAGAATCCTAAAGCTTTCTTTCGATATGTTAAGAATAGAAGATTGGTTAGGGCAAGATTAGGGCCAGTCATAGACAGCAGTGGGAAGTTGTGCGTGGAGCCTGAAGAGATTGGTGAGGCACTGAATAAATATTTCTCTTCGGTATTCACGCAGAGTGCTGGAAATGTAGCTGTGGAGAGCACTGAGGTACAGGGTTGCAAATTGGGGAGTATTGTAGTAGATAGGGAGGATGTGTTAGAAATTCTCGAGGGTTTGAAGTTGGATAAGTCCCCTGGGCCGGACGGGATTTACCCTAGGATTCTCTGGGAGGCAAGAGAGGAGATTGCAGAGCCTCTGGCTCTGATCTTCAGGTCCTCGTTGGTTACGGGTGTGGTTCCGGAGGACTGGAGGATAGCGAATGTGGTCCCATTGTTTAAGAAGGGGAAGAGAGACCTTCCAGGGAATTATAGGCCAGTGAGTCTTACTTCTGTTGTGGGCAAGGTATTGGAGAGAATTATTAGGGATAGGATTTATAGTTATTTAGAGAGAAATGAATTGATTGGGGATAGTCAGCATGGTTTCGTGAAGGGTAGGTCATGCCTTACTAACCTCATTGAGTTTTTTGAGAAAGTGACCAGAGAGGTGGATGGGGGTAAGGTGGTTGATGTAGTATATATGGACTTTAGTAAGGCTTTTGATAAGGTGGCCCATGGAAGACTTCTACAGAAAATGCAGATGTGTGGAATAGAGGGTGATTTAGCTAATTGGATTAGAAATTGGCTGGCAGATAGAAGACAGAGGGTGGTGGTTGATGGGAGATATTCATCGTGGAGTTCGGTGACGAGTGGTGTGCCTCAGGGGTCTGTTTTGGGGCCCCTGCTGTTTGTAATTTTTATAAATGATCTGGATGAGGGTATTGAGGGATGGATCAGTAAATTTGCAGATGACACTAAAGTCGGTGGAGTGGTAGATAGTGAAGAGGGGTGTTATAGTTTACAGAGTGACTTGGACAAGTTGCAGAGCTGGGCCGAGAGGTGGCAAATGGAGTTTAATGTGGAAAAGTGTGAGGTAATGCACTTTGGCAGGAACAATAAATGTGTAGAGTATAGGGCTAATGGTAGGGCTCTTAATAGTGTTGAGGAACAGAAGGATCTTGGTGTATGTGTCAATAGATCCCTGAAAGTAGGCAGTCAAGTGGATAAAGTTGTTAAGAAGGCATATGGAGTCTTAGCTTTTATTGGTAGGGGGATTGAATTTAGGAGCCGCAGCATCATGTTGCAACTGTACAAAACTCTAGTGCGGCCGCACTTGGAGTATTGTGTGCAGTTCTGGTCCCCACATTATAAGAAAGATGTGGAGGCATTGGAGAGGGTACAGAGGAGGTTTACCAGGATGTTGCCTGGTATGGAGGGCAGGTCCTATGAAGAGAGGTTGAAGGATTTGAGGTTGTTTTCGTTAGAAAGGAGGCGGCTAAGAGGGGATCTTATTGAAGCATATAAGATGATTAGAGGTTTAGATAGGGTGGACAGTGATAGCCTTTTTCCTAGGATGGAGAAAGCTAGCACGAGGGGACACAGCTTTAAATTAAGGGGTATGAGTTATAGGACGGATATCAGAGGTAGGTTCTTTACTCAAAGAGTGATTAGGGAGTGGAATGCCCTGCCTGCAGCTGTTGTAGATGCGCCAAGTTTGGTGGCGTTTAAGAGGTTAATTGATAAGTATATGGAAGAGAAGGGAATGGTTTAGTTTGGAGGGGCATTGCTTTTTATTTTGGTCGGCACAACATCGAAGGCCGAAGGGCCTGTTCTGTGCTGTATTGTTCTATGTTCTATGTTCTATAAGTGTACAGCTTCAGCACAGGCGTCTGAAAATAATATGGATGGGGTTAACTGCCAGATGTCTGAAACTGAATGAAAGCTGTTTGCCTTCAGACAACTGCACAACATCAAACAGACCATTGTTCACAGCAAGCTACCCAGCCTTCGGGAGAACAATGACCACAATACCACACAACCCTGCCACAGCAACCTCTGCAAGACATGCCGGATCATCGACATGGATGACATCATCACACGTGAGAATACCATTCACCAGGTACACGGTACATACTCTTGCAACTCGGCCAACGTTGTCTACCAATACGTTGCAAGAAAGGATGTCCTGAAGTATGGTACATTGGGGAGACCATGCAGACGCTACGATAACGGATGAATAACACCGCTCGACAATCACCAGGCAAGATTTTTCCCTTCCTGTTGGCGAACACTTCAGCGGTCATGGACATTCGGCCTCTGACCTTCGGGTAAGCATTCTCCAAGGCGGCCTTCATGACACACGACTAGATGTTCGTCTTCATCAATGATATGTTGAAGACTCCAGAGAAGATGTTGTAGCTTCTCCGCTCTGGGGAAGTATTGGACGACAAAGGGTACTCTGTCCACCATGTTCTGTGCTTGTCTTCTGAGGAGATTGGTGTGGTCCTCATGCACACATGAAGATGGTCTCAACGGAGATCTTGGGTTAGAACAAAGAACAACCAGCACGGGAAACAGGCCCTTCGGCCCAACGAGCCCGCGCCGCCATCCTAACGTCTTAATGACATATAGAGACCAATATAGGGACAATTTGTTACCCAATCAGCCTAAGAGCACATTTTTGGGATGTGGGAGGAAACCGGAGCACCCGGAGAAAACCCACGCAACCACGGGGAGAACGCGCAAACTCCCGCAGACACAGGCCCAAATCCATGTGTCTGCACAGCAATAGCGATAGTCTCTAAGCTGTCATGTTGCCCATCTGATGGTCCAATTTAAGCATACACTAACGACATGAAGCACTAGGCCACTCCTGAAGTAACATCCAAGAGCAGCCCTCGCACGACCTGCCGAATGCATGCGCCTTGTTGGTCAACAAGGTGGACCGAATAGCCTGTGGAAACAAATAAAGTATTTAAACAGTCCTCCTATATCCCTCTATCTGCAGACCGCTCATGTGGCTGTCCAAGAGACCCTTAAACAACCCTAGCGTGCCTGCTCCCACCACCTTACTCGGTAGTGCATTCCACACCCCCACTACCCTTTGTGTGAAAAAATGCCCTCTAATATTCGTCTTATACATAGCCCCCCTCACCCTAAGGCCGTGACCCCTCGTTCTATCCGATTCTAATGGTGGAAAAAGCTTACCACCATTTACTCTATCTATACCCCTCATAATCTTATATACCTCTAATAGATCCCCTCTCAGCCGACGTCTTTCAAGGGAAAACAACCCCAGTGCGTTCAATCTTTCCTCGTAAGACAGCCCTTCCATACCAGGCAGCATCCTGGTAAATCTCCTCTGCACTCTCTCCAGGGCCTCCACATCCTTCCGGTAGTACGGCGACCAGAACTGGACGCAGTACTCCAAGTGAGGCCTAACCAACGTTCTATACACTTGTAACATCAGACTCCTACTCTTGTATTCTATACCCCTTCCTATGAAGGCTAACATACCATACGCTTTCTTTATCACTTTCTCCACCTGTACTGACACCTTCAGAGACTTGTGAACCTGCACCCCCAGGTCTCTCTGCGTCTCTATACTCCGGATAGTTTTACCTTTTATCCTATAACTCCCCTCTACATTATTCCGGCCAAAATGCATCACCTCACATTTATCCGGATTAAATTCCATTTGCCATCTATCTGCCCAGTCTACCAGCCTATCTATGTCCTGTTGTGTTGCCTGGCACTGCTCCTCAGTCCCCGCCAATCCAAGCATCTTAGTGTCATCAGCAAATTTGCTGATCACACCACCTACCCCCTCTTCCAAGTCATTTATATAAATCACAAATAGAAGAGGTCCTAGTACTGAGCCCTGTGGCACACCACTAGTGACTGACCTCCAGTTGGAAAAAAAGCCTTCCACTACTACCCGCTGTCTCCTCCTCCCAAGCCAGTTCTCAACCCATCAACATACCTGGCCCTGTATCCCATGCGCCTTCACCTTTTTTATCAGCGTACCATGGGGAACCTTGTCAAACGCCTTACTGAAATCCAAGTAGACGACATCAACGGCTTGTCCTTCATCAACCGTTTTTGTCACCTCTTCAAAAAATTCCACTAGATTCGTAAGGCACGACCTCCCCTTAACGAAGCCATGCTGCGTGTCCCTGATCTGATCGCAGCACTCTAGATGCTCATACATCATAGAACATAGAACATAGAACATAGAACAATACAGCACAGAACAGGCCCTTCGGCCTTCGATGTTGTGCCGACCAAAATAAAAAGCAATGCCCCTCCAAACTAAACCATTCCCTTCTCTTCCATATACTTATCAATTAACCTCTTAAACGCCACCAAACTTGGCGCATCTACAACAGCTGCAGGCAGGGCATTCCACTCCCTAATCACTCTTTGAGTAAAGAACCTACCTCTGATATCCGTCCTATAACTCATACATCCTGTCCCTGAGGATCCACTCCATTAGCTTACCTATAACTGAAGTCAAGCTCACCGGCCTATAGTTCCCTGGATTATCCCTCTGACCCTTTTTAAACAACGGTACTACATTTGCAATCCTCCAGTCCTCTGGGACCTCACCTGTGTCCAAAGAAGAGACAAAGATTTGCGTCAGAGGCCCAGCAATGTCATCTCTCACCTCCCTTAGCAGCCTGGGATAAATACCATCAGGCCCCGGAGCTTTATAAGTCTTTATGCTACCTAAAAGCCCCAACACTTCGTCCCTCGTAATGATTATTTCCTTTAACGGGTCCTCAAAATCCTCAAAGCTGGCATCAGACATCAGGCCCCTCTCCTGCGTGAATACCGACGCAAAGTATTCATTCAGGATCTCCCCCATTCCCTCAGGCTCTGAGCATAGTTCCCCTCCTCTGTCCCTGAGAGGTCGAATCTTCCCTCTAACCGTCCTTTTGCTCCTTACGTAGGAGTAAAATGCCTTAGGATTTTCCTTAATCCTACAAGCCAAAGCCATTTCGTGGCCCCTTTTTGCCTTTCTGACACCCCTTTTAAAATCCCGTCTACACTCTCTATATTTTTCCAGCGCTGCCTCTGTCCCCAATTGCCTGGATCTAACGTACGCCTCCCGCTTCTTCCTGACCAAGTCCTCAACATCCCTAGTAACCCACGGTTCTCTAATCCTACCCTTCCCATCCTTCCTCCTTACCGGCACGTGTCTTTCCTGCAAAAATTTTAGTTTTCTCTTGAAAGACTCCCACATGTGCAGCGTCGACCTACCCTCGAACAGCTTATCCCAGTCGGTATCCCTAAGATCCTGCCTAATCTGGCTATATCTAGCCCTCCCCCAGTTTAACACCCTCCCCTTAGGGCAGGCTTCATCTTTTTCCATTAATACCCTAAAGCAGACAGAGTTGTGGTCACTATTAGACACATGCTCTCCTACTACAACGTCAACCACCTGCCCTGGCTCATTCCCCAGAACCAGATCCAGTATAGCCCCCTCTCTAGTCGGGCTATCCACATACTGCTCCAAGGACCCTTCTAAAACACACTGTACAAATTCCTCCCCGTCCGCACCTTCCGCTCTAGGCACCTTCCAATCTACCCCAGGGAAATTGAAATCTCCCATTACAACTACCCTATTCTTCCTACACTTATCTAAAATTTCCTTATATATCCCTTCTTCCACGGCACGCGGACTGTTGGGCGGTCTGTAGTACACATCCAACATAGTAACCTCTCCCTTCCTATTCCTTAACTCCACCCATAGCGACTCAATTCCTAACTCAGCCATACCACCCTCCTTCTGCACTGCTATGATGTGATCCTTAACTAATAAAGCCACTCCCCCTCCTCTCCTCAAACCACCTCTATCATGCCTAAAACACTTATGTCACACTATCTGTAACCCCCACGACTTGCTTGAGTTTGCAAAACCTCATTTACTGTACTGTCTGGAGACAATACACATCTCTTTAACCTGTGCTTACTACTCCTTCCACTCACATTGTTAGCCACTTTAAAACCTGAAAAGCAGGTTAGGTATAAAGATTCACATTCTAATCAGTAATCTGTAAACTGTCTGTGCTGTTATATACACTGTCTGAGGCCAGAACTCTCCATTCACCTGATGAAGAGGGAAACCTCGAAAGCTTGTGAGTTTACTATCAAGTAAATTGGTTGGACTTAAACCTGGTGTTATCAGACTTCTTACTGTAGAAACTGAAAAACCAGGGACTAGCATTCAATTCCTGGCTTGGGTCACTATCTGTGTGAAGTTTGTATGTTCTCCCCGTATCTGCGTGTGTTTCCTTCGGATGCTCTGGTTTCCTTCTACAGTCCAAAAGCTGTGCAGGTTAGGTGCATTGGCCATGCTAAATTCTCCCTCAGCGTACCCAGACAGGCGCCAGACAATGCTGACTAGGAGATTTTGATAGTAACTTCATTAAAGTGCTAATGTAAGCCTACTTGTGACACTAATGAATAAACTTAAGGTGCATAGTGGGAGGCCGCTGAATTGGCTGTCTGGCCTGCTAATTGTATTAAAGTCAGCAGTTTTGCGTAATTATTGGTTGCTGCCCATTATGAGCAGGAGCTCGATCAGGGCTGGCAGTGTAGATCAGGTGAATACTGATTGCCTTGATGCCAATCGGGAATCCTGATTCCTCGAATTCTCTTGCTACATAGGCCAAAACATAACATTTGCCTTCTTCACTGCCTGCTGCACCTGCATGCTTACTTTCAGTGACTGGCATACAAAGAAACCAAAGTCTCATTGCACATTCTCTTCTCATTCTATAGCCATTCCAAAAATAATCTATCTTCCTGTTTTTGCCACCAAAGTAGAAAACCTCACATTTATGTACATTATACCGATTCTGCCACACGTTTGCCTACTTTCTCAATTTCCCAGCCTTGTAACTTCCAGCAGACCTCGAGGAAGAGATACTGCCACTGCTGGTCTCTAGTTTTTAAGTTAGCAAACCACTGCAAGAGACAGAGGCAATCCTTGCCACTGGTTATTAGCCAGCAAATAATCAATATAAATTCTTCACTCTAAGAAGGCAAGAAGACGTGCTTCCAGCTGGGCAGCTGAATTTATAATACCAGGGAAAGAAACACACTGTTGTCAGTCTGTATTCCACACAGCTTCTAACCAAACCAATCAGCAAACAAAATCGAAAGTACATAACTCTTGGCAGAGGGAAGAATGAACTGTCCCACCTGGCCTGTTAGACAATCTTCCCACAACACTTCAAAGGATTGTAAACTCCTAGCAAGGACATTAGTCCCAGAGTAAAAATAAACAAAATCCTATTCAAACTATTTAAGCATCTAAGCAAACAGGTCAACAACAATGAAAAGAAAGCTGCTTGCAAACTGCAGAGAACATGGTTAAAAAATAAATTTCTTAAAGGCACAGTAACATCATATCTGTGATACTGACTCATCCAGTTTCACAACTTTGCTTTCCCCTCCTTGGCTTGGGAATTGTTTCTTTTCAGATAAATGTCCAGATAAAATCTGTCTCTATCACATTCTCAGTGGGGAAGCGTGGGGTTGGAAAAAGAATAGATTGGCTCATAGATTTCATTGCACTACCATGGCATTACCTTTATTGTTAATGGAAAGTGGAGTCAATATGCAAAAGTATGCATTTATTTGTTCCTGATGACTTTACACAGGTGGCCACTGCATGGTATGTCAGGGCAAAGTGAGCTGATATATAGCTATGTTGACTTATAATCTCTACAATACAGAAAGAGGCCATTCGTCCCATCAAGTCTGTACTGACCACAATCCCACCCAGTAACTACCCTCATATTCTTATATATTTACCCACTAATCTCTCTAACTTATGTATCTCTGGACACTAAGGGAAATTTTAGCATGGCCAATCAACCTAATCTGCACAGCTTTTGGACTGTGGGAGAAAACGGAAGCACCCGGAGGAAATCCACGCAGACACGAGGAGAATGTGCAAACTCCACACAGACAGTGACCCAAGCCAGGAATTGAACTCAGGTCCCTGAGGTGTGAAGCAGCAGTGCTAACCTCTGTGCTACTGTACCACCCACACAGTATGTTGTTGGAGAAATAATGGATTGATGGAATATCTTTTGCTTGGAAAATGAGGGAAATGATATAAGGCTATGGCAGAGTGAGTGATGCAATAGAGAAGGTGGCAGTGACTAAATGTTTCCTGATATATCATTGTGAGGTGATCAGCAAGCTGTAATTATTCATTACATGTGATTCAAAGATATTGCAGAGTTACACAATGTATACAAGCAGTAAAAGAATGCCTTTAAAACTCTGATGATCAATCGCGTAGAAATATATACCTTTCTGTAATGCTCCTCTGCTATTGGTCAGGACACTGAAGATGGTGGGCTTTGTCATTCATTGGTGTGTTTTCATCCTTGAGGAAGAGTGGGGTTACCAAGAGGTGAAAGGTACTGTGACACCATCCTACGTATTTGACATTGACATATAGGATCCTTTAAGAGTAATGATGGTAAGCATTGGTTTGAGATTCAGTGGTTACATTCATCTGTAAAAATTCTTGTGAATCTTGCTCTAACACATTGACATATAAGATCCTCCGAAAATTGTCATTTGGAATGGAAGCTTACTCTGTTGCGATAATTCTGTAAGAACCAGAATGGCAATATCATCAATTACAACCTTAGACTAGGGGAAAATAGAAACCCTATAAAACTGGCGGCCTGTTTTGCTGTGAAGCAAAAGGTGATGAATTAGCTATTTTCCGTAAAGTACATCAGTATCTTAATGAATGCAGGCTCATGCTTCAATCAAGTTGATTTTGCTGAGATTGCCACAGTGGCAATCTTCATAGCTACAGGTAGAGCAGTTCAGGCAGAAGAATGTGACTTCAAGTCTTTGTGCACTAGGTGATTTAGCTATTCTTTTCTGGTGAAGTACACTCTTTTCATACACATTTCCATTTAGAAAGGGTTGTCTGACCAGTGCTGTGTCTATGCACTTGGACATATTCTCCTTGAATGGTTCCCGGCACTCCTTTTGCCCACATGATCCAACTATTGCTCCTCCTCCATAATAACCATGCACAGATACATACTGATGGGACATGCCATAGCTGAATGTAGTATTAAGGGTTAATGTTAAATATGTAAATATATAGTCTACATCATCAATGATGTAAGATCACATGACAAGTACCAACCGTTTACCAATAGACTTGCCTCCAGCAGTATCTGTCAGGTCAGACCATGAACAATCCCATTAAGACCCACAATGATAATAGTAAAGGTGACAACAGAAAACACAATAAAAGAAACAACAAATGAAGAACATAGTGACAGAAAGGTTGTTCTCCTGAAGGCATAAAATATGAAGCGACTGCCCCCATTCCATAAGATGAGGTGTCAGGTAGCTTCACATTAAAATGAACCCAAGTATCAGACTTTCGCAAAGCATTTTTGACATACTTGTAAGCTTTCTCACATTCTGTTGTCCAGTCCTATAATGTTTCCCACATAGCTACATTTATCAAAGTCACTGAATCATTTATTAAGTTCAGAACAAATTTGCCATAATAATTTACTAATCCTAGAAAGGGCATCAATTGTGTCATATTTGTTAAACGTGGTGCTTCTAAACTAGTGACCATCTCTTCAGATGCTTCATGTAGGCATTTACTATTAATCACATAGCCCAAATACTGGACTGACATCTGAACAAAGTCACACTTTTCTTTCTTGATGTGTAGACCATATGCTTGAAGATGTTCCAATATTGCTTCTAAATTATTCAACTCTCATGTTCACTGAAGCCTGTAATTAGAATATCATCCAGTTAACATTCTACACCAAAGAGACCACTTAAAATCTGATCATCAATCTTTGGAGTAGGATTGATGCATATGTTATTCCAAAAGGCAATCTTTTCTAATGAAAAAGACATTTAAGAATAATGATGGTAAGCATTGGTTTGAGATTCAGTGGTTACATTCATCTGTAAAAATACTTGTGAATCTTACTGAACTTCTGATAAACCAGCAAACAAATCTTCATGTGAAGAAAGTGATATTGATCATCACACAACACTGGATTTGTGGCTATTTTAAAATAATTAGAAATACAAACAGAACAATCTGGTTTCATGTCAGGTATGATGGGGATAGTTGAGACACTCATTGCAACTTGCTCTAACACACCAGTGTTACCAAGTCGTACTAATTTTTTTGCAATCTTGCAATGAATTGTATACGGCACAACTCTTATTTTGAGACTTTTTGGTTGACTATTAGGCTTTATCTTGAGTTTCACTTGAACATCCTTCATTGGATCAGGTGTACCTTTGAATACACTCTTGTATTTATCTGGAAGGTGCACCACGTCTAACAAATGACGTTCTTTCTAGGATTAGTAAATTATTATGGCAAATTTGTTCTAAACTTAGTAAATGATTCAATTACTTCAATAATGTAGCTATGTGGGAAACATCATAGGTCTGTTTTGGCATTGATTAATCTGTTGACAGCATCCCGTTTTGACTTCTCATGGGCAGTTCCCAACTTGTGGATTTTCATTTTTACACCAAATTGTGAAGCCTCTTTAGCAGACCATCCCATCAACAATAGCTGAGCAATGCATTCACCTTCCACTTGATTCCTTCAGTGCATCCTGAACCATTCTGCAATGATCAATGGCTTTGGAGAGTAATTCTTTTCAAGATCTTTATCAATTCATCAGGAGTTTTGGTCCCTGGTTTTGCTAGATGCACCCAATTCCAGAGCAAACTAAACGTTTAACATCCTATTGTATGGAGAAAAGCAGGTATGAACAACTCGTTCACAATTTTACTTGGTTATGAAAATACTTATCAGTGCTTACCGGAAGATTAGAGGCCAAATGCCCGTGACCGCTGAAGTGTTCCTCAACAGGAAGAGAACAGTCTTACCGATGTCGAGCGGTGTTCATTAATCCATTGTCATAACATCTGCATGATCTCCCCAATGTACTATGCCTTGGGACACCCTTTCCTGCAGCGTATCAGGTCGACAACATTGGCCAAGTTGCAAGAGTATGTACCGTGCTCCTGATGGATGGTGTTCTCACGTGAGATGATGGCATCTATGTCGATGATCTGACATATCTTGCAGAGGTTGCTGAGACAGGGTTTTGTGATGTTATGGTCACTGTTCCCTGAAAGCTGGGTAGTTTGTTACGGACAATGGGCTGTTTAGGTTGTGCAGTTGTTTGAAGGCAAGAAGTAGAGGTTTGGGGATGGCCTTGGCAAGATGTTTGTCTTTATCCATGACATGTTGAAGACTGCGGACAAGATGTCGTAGCTTCTCCATTTTGGGGAAGTACTGGAAGATGAAGGGTACTCTGTCCATGGTTTCCTGTGTTTGTCTTCTGCGAAGTCAGTGTGATTTGTGATATGTCGAAACTGTTGATTGATGAGCCAAATGCCATATCCTATTCTTTTGAGAGCATCTTTCAGCTCTTGGAGGTGTCTGTTGTGGTCCTTCTCATCTGAGCAGATCCTGTGTATACGGAGAGCTTGTCTGTAGGAGATGGCTTCTTTAACATGTTTCGGGTGGAGGTTGGAGAAGTGGAACATCGTGAGCTTATCCGTGGGCTTATGGTACAGTGAGATGCTGAGGTGACTGTCCGCAATGGAGTTGTGTGTGTCCAAGAGTGCGACCAATTCCAAAGAAGCAGTCCAGGGTGAGTCTGGTGGTGGGGTGGAACTTGTTGATGTTATCACATAGTTGTTTCAGTGATTGTTCACCATGAGTCCAAAGGAAGAGAATATCATCGATATATCTAGTGTATAGCATCGGTTGAAGGTCCTGTTAGGTGAAGGACTCTTGTTTGAGCCTGTGCATGAAGATGTTGGCACAAAGAACTGGTTATTGAAAGTGAAGACATTGTGATCCAGGATGAAGCTGATGAGTTGTAAAATTGCATCTGGAAACTTGCAATTGTTGGCATTGAGTACTGAGACAGTTGCAGCAATGCCATCGTTATGGGGGATGCTGGTGTAGAGCACTGAGACATCTATTGTGACGAGGAGTGCTCCTGGTTCAACTGCTCCATGTGTGCTGAGTTTCTGTAGAAGTCCTTAGTGTCATGACAAAAGCTGGCAGGTTCTTTGTACAATGGTTTCAGGATGCTGTTGACATAGCCAGAGAGGTTCTCACACAGGGTCCCATTGCCTGATACGATGGAATGGCCGAGTGTGTTTGCCTTGTGTATCTTTGGGAGGCAGTAGAAATCTCCAACGTGGGGAGTGCTTGGGATAAGAGTGCAGAGGGTGCTCTGAAGATCCGGATCAAATGTCTTGATCAGAATGTTGCGTTGATGGGCATGTTCATTAGTCGAATCTATGGATAACTGTCTGTAGTGTTTCTCAATTTCAGTTGTCAGTACACTTCTTTGCAGTAATCTGTTCTGCCATTCTCTGGTGGAGGGGGGCAGGTGGAGTGAGGCCAGATCATTCTTTGTCGGGGAGGGGAGAGAGGGAGAATGAGTGAGGCCCGACCGTTCTCTTGTTGGGGGGAGATTGAGGCCAGATCATTCTTGGGGATGTGGGGGAGAGAGGCCAGATCATTTTCTGGGAGGTGGGGTGAGGGAGGAGGGAGACAGATAAGATGCCCGATCGCTCACTGGTTGGGGTGGGGGAGCAGATGATCTCTGTTGGGGAAGGGAAGGGGACAAGAGGTTCCACTGTGTGATAGGTGGAAGAACGAAGGAGCAGGGGGTCACGATCAATCTGGGCAGCAGGGTTGGGTGGATAAGGGGGGACAGTGATGTCTGTGGGGGCCATCACTCCCGCTTTTCGCTCCTGGGCCGCTTTCTCCACTTCTTGCAACTCGGGAGTGATCTGACACGGGCGTGCTTTCTCAGTTATTTTTCTAATTGTGCGTGTGCAGTTTGGAGCTCCAATTGTTTCAGGCACAAAAGGGCCTGCCCACAGCATGAGTGAGACCCATGATTTTTTTTCAGGTTAAGTGCATATGGAGGTGCCTGAAAGCAGATTCCCAAGTCGGATCTGAATTACGCCCAGATTCAGCTCTTAGATGAAAATGATAAAAAGGGAGCCTGTGAAACAATCCAATGACATCACCATCAAATCATGTAACCAGCTCTTAAATCAATCATGCAACCACTTAAATATATAACAAGTACCAAAATAGATTGCTGGACCTTGTTAGCTATTACAAGGTTACAATATAAAAATGGTCAAGCCACACTAAAATTTAACTCTTTATTATTGGCGTTACTTAAAGTGTATAGATTAAGGCATAAACTTGATGAGCAGGATTTTATAGCCTCATTCACACCAAAACCATAAAATCCCACTTGAGTTCAAAGGAACTTTCCATGGTACACCCTTGCCTGTGCTGATTCCTGTAGTGGATATAAAATTCCTGGCAATGTGTCAAATGGCCTCCTTTCATACCTTAAGGGGGCAATCTCACCAAAAAAATTCTAAGTCAGGGTGAGCACGAAAATGGAAGACTTTCAGATACATTTTTGGGCAATTTCAAATCTGCTATCTTATTCACTCAATGCAAGAAAAACAGCAGAAAACAGAGAGGCGGGGAGAGGTGGAGCAGAGGCTGATTGTGTGCAGGTCTCCAGCAGCAGAGACCTGTCATTTAGCCTCTAGTGCTCTCATCTGCCTCCATTGTTAACCACAAAACCATTCCCACAGCTGCCGCAGGATCCTGGGTTTATCACAACCTTCCCACCCACCCTATGCCCAGTGGGCAGTGCCAGGGTGCCTGGTGGATAATGCCAGGGTGACAGGCTCACTTTGCATCTGACCTCCCTGCAGGTCTCAGCAGCTTCTGGTTCTACTGGTGAGGCCACCACAACTGGTCCTTGTTGCTAGGGACCAGTTGTGATCCTCATTGGAAAAATCTTCTCCCAGCAAATAATGATAACATCCCAGGCTCATGAAATCAATGTAAAAAAGCATTTCTGTATAATTCACATAAATTATTTAGTCTTGCACCGGAAATGGACACAAGGCTGACCATGCCGGATATCCAGTGCCGTAAGATTGCAACAGGGGAGAAATTGGGTATAAACATGATTTCTCGACTCTCATGCGATCAACTGGCTCACTCCTTCCATCAGACGACAGGGCACAATGGTAACATTGCCCCCTATACACTTCTATGTTTTTAATTCCAGATGGGATGTATCTGAGGATGTGATGCTAATAATAATAATAGAAAGCCTGCAAAGATTTGACTAACTAAATATTAGTACCACATGTTTGTTAGTGAAATTGAAGCCAATGGGATAAAAAGGACAGTGTCAGTGTGATATAAAATTGGCTAAGAACTGGAAAAGAGAGTTATAGTAAAGAGCTGTTTTTGGGCTGGGGGTGAACAGTGGCATTCACTAACATTCCGTTTTCCCACAACTCTACAGTTTTTTTTTTCTTTTTAAGTATTTATCTAATTCCCTTTTAAAAAATAATACTGAATTTTCCACTACACTTCCCAGCTATGCATTCCAGATCGTTACAATTTATTGCAAAAAATACTCCTCTGGGTCTTTTACCAATTACCTCAAACCTCTGCCTTCAGTTATCAACCCTTCCATGAATTTACTCTATCAAAATGCTTTCAGGATTTTGAATGCCTCTATTAAATTTTCTTTTCACTTTCTCTGTTGTAAGAGAGCAATTACAAGTTTCTCTAGTTTCTGCATTTTCTTCACTGAATTCTCTCATCGGTGATACTGATTGAGTAAATTAATTCTGCATGCTCTGAGGCATGGATATCCTATTTAAGCACGGTACCCAGATTTGGACACACGTACTGAGGCCTAACCACTGATTTGTAAAGATTTATAAAGTACTCCTGGGAATAATGTAACAAAAGGGAATAACTTTAAGTAAAACAAAAAGCTAAATACCATGAATGCTGGAAATGTGAAATATAAACAGCTAATGTTGGAAATGTTCAGCAGGTCTGGCAGCACTTTTGGAGCGAGAGACAGAATTTAACATTTCTCTCTTTATAGATGCTGCCAAACATGCTGACAGTTTAAAATTACTTCTGTTGTTACAGTGTCAGACATGTGTTTACTGCATTTGTTCTTCCATCAATCTGTAGGTTTTCTGGTCAATCTGGTGTCCAGCATGTGGAAATCAAAGATTGTGATTAATAGGCTTCAAGCCAAGCAAATTACTGAAAAATCTATGCAAGCGCTGTTTTGCTGTCTCCAATTGGAACTCCATAGGGGCAAGTGGCAGACTGAAAATAATGAAGCTGTTATTGCTGTGTTGAGTTAGATCTGCAGTATGGAAGCAGGACTTAAGGGATCTAAGTCAGCATTCATACTCCACATCAGACTCCTCGCATCCCTCTTCTTACAAGTTTATCAACGTTCTTCCATTTCATTATTGTTTCCCTTAAATTAATCTATATTATTCATCCACACCACTTCTTGTGATTTACATTAGTTCCACATTCTTATTTCCTGTACAGTAAGGAGGTGTTTTCTGAATTCCCTATTGAATTTATTAATAACTATCTTATATTTATGGGTGGCATGGTGGCACAGTGTTCAGCAGTGCTGCCTCACTGCACCGGGGACCCGGGTTTGATTCCAGACTCCGTTCACTGCCTGTATGGAGTCATTGATTCAGCTCACTCTTTGCGTTGAATTTGCATGTTCTCCCCATGTTCTCTGCATGTGTGAATCTCCTCTGGGTGCACCGGTTTCCTCCAACAGTCCAAAGATGTGCAGGTTTAGGTAGATTAAATTATCCCTTAGTTTGTCTGAATGTCAGTGTGGCAATGCCTGATGTAGTGGAATACCTCTCAAGCTATAAGCCCCTGGTGACAAATTAGCAATCTGTTCCAGGAATAATTAGCTACAGAAACAGATGAAAGTCTGACTTACGTACCATCAGATCTGGAAAGGATGAGAGAGAAGGACCTTATTTTTATGCTAAAAAAGAAAATGCTGGAAAATCTCAGCAGATCCGGCAGTATCCTCTGATCGAAACATATAAGATGATTAGAGGTTTAGATAGGGTGGACAGTGATAGCCTTTTTCCTAGGATGGAGAAAGCTAGCACGAGGGGACACAGCTTTAAATTAAGGGGTGATAGTTATAGGACGGATATCAGAGGTAGGTTCTTTACCCAAAGGGTGGTTCGGGAGTGGAATGCCCTGCCTGCAGCAGTTGTAGATGCGCCAAGTTTGGTGGCGTTTAAGAGGTTAGTTGATAAGTATATGGAAGAGAAGGGAATGGTTTAGTTTGGAGGGGCATTGCTTTTTATATTGGTCGGCGCAACATCGAAGGCCGAAGGGCCTGTTCTGTGCTGTAATGTTCTATGTATCTGTAAGGAAAGAAAAGAACTGATGCTTTGAGTCCAGTTGACCCTTTATCAAAGCCATAATTTGCTTTTAATCAATGCTTATATTTATGCCACTTAGTTTTGAAGTCTCCTATTGCTGTAATAATTTGCTTTACATTTACGTTTACCCTATTAAACCCTTTCATAAGTTTAAAAACTTTTATCACATCAGCTTTCAGTCTACTCTTTTCTACAATAAAGTGTCCCATGATGTTTAATCTTTTCTGATACTTCTAATTTCTCAGTTTTGTACCTTGTGAATCCTTTTTCCACATTATCTGGTGCTTCTATATCCTCTTTATAACATGGAGACATGAACTATTGTCTAACACTATTTAAATTTAACATGAGTTCCCTGCTTTTCAATTCTATTCTCCGAGATATTAGTCCCAGTGCTTAGTTTGCTTTACGTGGCCTTATTAAACTGTATTGCAACTTTAAGTACAAAACAAAAGAGTGGACACTGGAAAAATGAAATAAAATCATAAAATGCTAGAAATACTCATAGTGTTTGGCAAGGATTTCAAATCCTTGACCATTCGATGTAACTCAGAAAAGTTAGACATGTAACAGGCTTAGAGCAAATGAAAAGGAGGAAATGGCAGTAACAATTAATAGAAAATATTGGTATAGGTTGAAATATAGAAACATAAATAATACGAGCAGGAGCAGGCCATTTGGACCTTTGAGCCTGCTCTAACATTCATTACGATCATGGCTGATCATCCCACTCAATAGCTTTATTCTGCTTTCTCCCCATAATCTTTGATCCCATTCACCCTAGTGTTATATCTAGCTGCATCTTGAATACATTCAATGTTTTGGTATCAAGTACTTCATGTGGTAATGAATTCCACAGGCTCACCACTCTTTGAGTGAGGAGGTGTCTCTTCACCTTCGTACTAAATGGTCTAATCTAAATCCTCAGACTGTGACCCCTGGTTCTAGACTCTCTCATCATCAGGGAACATCCTCCCTACATCTACCCTGTCCAGTCCTGTTATAATTTTATAAGTCTCCATGAGATCTACCCTCATACGTCTGAACTCCAGCGAAAACAATTCTAACCTAGACAATCTGTTCTGATATATCAGTCGTGCCATCCCTGGAATCAGCCTGGTAAACATTTTCGGTACTCCTCCAAGGGCAAAAATGTCCTTCCTCAAAAAAGATTAAAACTGCACACAATACTCTAGGTGTGGCCTCACTAAAGCCCTGTATACTTGCAACACCACATCTCTGTTCCTGTATGTGAAACCTCTCACAATGAAGGCCAAAATACCATTCGCCTTCTTTACTGCCTGCTGCACTGTATGCTTGCCTTCAGTGACTGGTACACAAGGACAGCCAAGTCCCACTGCACAGTCCGCTCTCCCAATTTACGGCCATTCAGCTAGTAATCTGCCTTCTTGTTTTTGCTTCCAAAGTGAATAACCTCACATTTATCCAAATTATACTGCATCTGCCATTGGTTAGCCCATTCACCCAACCTGTCCAAATTATTCTGCAGGATCTCTGTATCCTTGTCACAGTTCATCCTCCCACCCAACTAAAGAGCAAGACAGGTTAGATGATAAAAAGTTTCATGGTGTTTGGCTAAGGAAACAGGTAAGAGGACAAATATAGAAATAAAAGATGTGTCTAGAGGAGGTTTGAATAGCACAATCCTATCTCACAAGAGGAAAGTAAAGGAAATAAAAGAGAAATGGGAGAAGCAAAACAAAGAGAGAAGAAATAACATAGGTGCAAAAGTTATAATCTAAAATTATAAAATGTAATGTTGAATCTAGAAATCCGTGATGTGTTCTGTTAAAAGATGAGATACTGGGCGGCATTCTCTGGCCTCCCAGCCGCGTGTTTCTTGGTGGCAGGAGATGTCATGTCATTTGCTGGTGGCGGGGTTCTCTGGGCCTGCCGCTGTCAACGAGGTCTCTCATTGAGGCCACCCCATGCTACCAGGGAACCTCATGGGTGAGTGTACACTGCCAGTGGGAGTAGGGAATCCTGCTACCAGCGAATGGCCAAAGAATCTCACCCACTCTTCCTTGAGCTTGTGTTGAGCTTTATTGGAACATTGCAGCAGGCTGAGGACAGAAAGGTCAGTGTTATAGCAGGTTGGGGAGTAAGAATGACAAATGGCCAAAGCTGGAGGTCACACTTTGTAAACTGAACAGAGGTCTCATTGTATACAAGAAAGTGAAATATCACCAACTTTTTAAGGACAATTAGGAATGGTCAATAAATGCTGGGCTTTCCAATGATGCCCAGATCCTGTTAACTAATTTAAGCAAACAGAATATGGCTGCTTATTCTAACCAGTAAAGTTCACCACTTCGCCTTATCTATATTGAAATTCTATTACCAATTTACTTTGCCATGCCTTGTATTTTTTCACAAAATGCTCATCAAAACACCATCATTTGTATCAACTCATTAGACACCAAAGCATCAGCCCATAATGCCATTTTTAAACAGTCTTTAAACATTGCAGAAAACGGAGTCTACTTATTTGAACTATTTAGTCAAACTGAAGGAGGTCTAATGGCCCAATGGGAGTATCCCTGGATTCGAGTCCGATGTGTGCTATTGCAGACCAGAACACTACATTTGCCTGACAAAGACACAGAGTGTCGAAAGCTCGCAATTTTACTATCAAATAAATTGGTTGGATTTAAAATTGGTGTTGCTAAATTCTTACTGAGTTCGAGTCCTCCTCCAGGACTTAGTAGCTATAGTAGTTATATCAGGCTGAGCAAGCTGAGTACCAGCCTGCAAATCCTTCCACTATGAGTACGGTAGACAAAAGAGCGAGAGAGAATCCTGGTAAATCATGCTTGATATAGAGTGGTTCCCCTCAGGCTATAGCACCTGTCTTCAGGAGGTCTGTTCCTGAAAAAACAAGCCACAGAAACAGATTTAAGCATGTGTGCTTTTTCTGCCTGATATGTCTCTAGATGTGAAAAGAGAATTGAGACAGATTAAACCGGAATCTTTGTGAACTGCAAAACAGAATTCATGATCAAAACTACAGCAGGCTCCTGAAAAGAAAAACAAGGATATTTCTCCAGCAAGATTCAATGGATGGAAAATGAGCCAAAGAAGCTGGGCTGGGACAAGAGTCCTGGAAATGTAAATGATCCTATCCATGAGTTTTGGAACAATTCTCTATACTTTGGTGTGGATGATGGATTCTTCATTCCACAGTGTGCACACCGACACACTCAAACATTTCCAATGTTCTTTAAGTGGAATTGAAGCTACTGAACGAATGGAAGCCAGTTTAATCACAAATGAAATTACTGTTCTTTCTAATTTAAACTGATTTTGCAAATTCTGTTGAAACAAGCTGGAGGGACAAACTTCAGAATTCTGGCTCTCTCTATCTTGTTTCTTTCACCACTTGTATCAACAGATGTCCAAGTCTTTGTCATGCCTTACCTTGAACAAAGCCTGTTGGCTAATAGGCCTACACATTATATCAAACCAGCAGCAGAGTATGCAGTGTTTGAAGAAAACAAAATGATCTTTTTTTTAAACCTAAACGAAACTGAGCAACAATTCATTCAGCTCTGCTGCTTCTTTAACCTAACTGCCTGATATTGAAATTCAATAAGAATCCTCGGTGTGAATGTGTTTTGATGATCTGGGATGTTACTACAGCTGAGCGAAGGGGCTACCTATCAACAAGACAGAAATCAAATATTGCATCCTAATCTTTAGGAAAGATGAAAGTTTGATAACCAGATTATTCCTTTGTTGTGATTTCTTAGCCACTGATGTCTGAGCTTGTGGGTTCTGTCCACACTCTTCAAAAGACATTGCGGTCAGAGAAATGATCTTATAAAATGATTGTGCTTCCCTGGAGACAATAAGCTGATCAAGGATACAATGAAAAATGTTGGTGATTGCGAAGCTAGAAACATTTGCTGTTCAAATTTATTGAAATTACTAAAAGAAGCCTATTAATAGATTACTCCACTTTAATGGATTAGGGAGAAGCAGGGACGTGAGTTTTTATTTTGAAAAAGTAGGAATAGTCTGGATATCGGGTGATTCTTCTTTTACACTGAGAAATTGACCTTTAGGATGAATTTCTAAAGATGATGTGATGGCATTGACTTTCTGTATACCTTCAAGAGGAGGGTGCAGAGATTTTTGACTCAGACAGAGATTGAATCATATCAAAGGTGAAACGGCTTTACAAGTGCCACATGGTCCATTGATCTGCTGGATTGGCTTTTGTCTGCCTTACATGGTTGGCAAAGAAATCTATGGAGTATTTTTTCCCACATTAGTCCTGGGTGTTCTGCCATCTTGAGGTTGCATGACTACAGGATTGTGGATGCGCTTCTGCACTCCTGAAGATGGGGAAGGGAGTTGTTGGGGAGAATTGTCTAGTCATGATGCTCCATCCATGAGTGTGGACCAGATTTGATGAGCCAGTTGGTCCTTCTTTGATATTATTTCAACTCATTCAGAGGTTTCAATACCGAAAGTAGTGGCAATTTCCATGTAAAAATGAATAAAATGTTCCTACCAGCCAATTGACTTGAAGGAGATGATGATCCAGGGCTCTAGCCCCTGCCATTACTCCCAAAAGCCCAATGAATCAGGTGAAAGGTCCAAATTAGGATTCTTACTAGGTGTCAAGCCCATTGCAGGTTTCTTGGCTCACTGCTCCAGGTGAGATTTGGTTCCCATCCAGAGAGGGCAAGAAAATAATCAGAACTAATTTAAGTGCAAATTTTAATTTAAGTGCTGGAAGTCCCATGGGAACCTATCTCTGATGGTCCTGGCAAGTGGGGGCCAGGCATTGTAGACTTTGAGAGGGGGGAAGTTATGTCTTGCCTCAAACTGTACCTATGAGCTCCTCAGTTGCTGGTAGGGGATCCCTCAAGTGAAAAGAGGACTCACCTTGTTACCCTGGAAAACATGGACGTCACTCTTAGGATGGTAATTTCAGGCACCTTTCTGTTAAAAATTTTTATGATTCGCTATGTTCCTTGAAGTGGCCTGGTCATTTTAATATTCATACTTGTGAATGCCTGGAAATCATCAAAAATCGCAGCACTACTCTATTCTACAGTAGAGATTGCCCTTGGTTGATTTCAGAAGCCCTAGATGTTACCAGACCTCTTTGAAGTATTTTGATTGACAAGGGCATTCAGTTTCACAAGGGTGATCCCCTTACATTCTCATATAAGCCCTGGTTGTTCTGAAACCTGTTTTCAATGTTTTGATTAACAGAAACATTCAATTCTGTTATGATCCCCTTTCTGACTTGAATTGTCCCCAGTAATGGGGAGAAAGGGGGAGAGGGAAATCCATTAGAAATATCATGATCTACAGCGCTACTAACCAAGGTCTAAAAAAATGATTCTCTCTCAGCCAGCAGATATCTGATGGGCTGAATGGCTGCTCCTCTGCTATTACTTTCTATAAATTTGTAGCCAATCTCCTCACTTTAATGAATTGTCCTCAGAAGGACCATTCAGATTTAGTTAAATAAGACTTCCAAATAATTTTACAATGACATGAGAATGAGATGAAAATGCAGAATCTTGTTCACTTGAACACTAGTTCTTAGAAATTTCCATCTGACTTTTGTTGTGGCTTCTTTGGGTTTGAAGTGAAACTTAGAGTTATGGCAATACCACACTAAACAAACCTGCTGGATCCTTCACGTGAGAACTATTAAAGCATCAGACTCTACATGATTTTGCTTTCATCTTCTCAACATAATTCATTGGCACTCTGGAGCATCATGAGGACATGATAAGGTGCTATCCAAGAATACAAGTCTTTTTATGATTGTTTTGTTATCATTTTCACAATTGAGATTGTGAGCAACTGCTCACTAGGCAGTGCAAGTGCTAGTATTGAGTATTGAGGTAACTTTCCCTCCCTGTGTGGAAAGTGTTTACTTTCCAATGATGTGGTGAGATTGGAAACTCGTGAGGGTTTATATGTGCTAATCTATGCCTGGGATTCTCTCAAAAAAAAAACCCAAGTGCCAATGGGTGGGAAAATGGGAGTACTTTTGGGTGTACTTACCAGAGTAAATCTCCAATCTGCTTCCAGATCCCCCTCTCACCAAAATCGTTAGCCTACCTAACCTCCCTGAGCTGGCCCAATCTCTCCCCCTGCCTCCCTGCCGGTCCCAATATCTTCCCTCCACCCTATCACAGCTAACCCCAACCCCACCCCCATCATGATGGTCAGCTCTAACTGCCCCCCCACCCACCTCACCACCCCACCCCCCCACCACCAATGACCAGGCCCAACCCACATCCTCCTTCCCACTCCCAACTTTCAAAAGCGCAGAGTGGCAGTGAGGCCTTGCCTCCTCTGGCCTCACCCTCTTGATAGTGCCTGTAGTACCAAAGTGTGTGGTGGGCAGTGTCAGTTAGCCCCTTGGGCAGTTCCAGGGTGCCAGGGTGGTACTGCCCAAAGGACACTCCCTTATCCTGGCATTTCAGTGGTATAAGGACACCTGTTTCCCATTAGTGGAGAGCAGTCATAAACCCCACTGGAAGGAACTACTCTTGGATGGGGTGGTGGGGGAGGGGGAGGAAGTGCAGCGGTTGGGTGAGGGGGAGTGAAGATGTCAGCAGGCCTGGAGAATTGGAGAATACTGACCTGAGGCTGCTAATCATCTGGAAATTATTATTTCTGTACAATAATCAGCTGATTGATTTAATAGAAACCCTTTGGGAGACTGTGATCAGTGACCTCACCAATGGCCCCTGCTGCTGTCCCTGGCCTGTTGTGCTGCTCAAACAGCACAGCTGGCTGGAAGAATCCCAGCCTACATCACTCTGCATTATTGTATACAAGCTCAAAACCCTAGCGTCACTCTAATGCTCCCTGCACTTGGTACAATTTCAGAGCTACACCTCATTCTATTATCACGCATATGTGTGAGAGATAGAGCCATTGAAATGCATTTATCATGGGTAAATTAAACGTTTAATTCAGCGATATCACATATTCTAAATGATCATTGCGTGGAATATTAATCTCGTTATATACAAAAATCTATTCAGTTACAGACATTAATGACTTTTTTTCTAGGATTTTAGAGGCTGTCAGAAGTAAATCCGCAGCTATAACTCAAAAAAGATTGATCTCATAAAGATCTAACATGAAATGCTTTCTGCATTAATGAGATGCTAGATTATTCATCCTTCAGTTACACTGAAAGAAGGAAAAGCAGGAAGTGTTCTTGAGTGAAAGCTGAAGAATTCATCGTTGACTCAGGAGACACACTCTGGTGTACTTGGGCTAGCATGATAAACGTGGGGACATCTTTTTGAGTTTTAAAGTGGTTGAATCCCACTTCAGTTATGCTGCCAGCACATTGATTTTCCCACGGCGGTAGCACTTAGAATTCATTCAGGAGAATTGTGGCCAAAAACAGAACGATCATATAGTGGTCTTTTCTTTCAAAGAACAAAGAACAAAACAGCAGGGGAAACAGGCCCTTTGGCCTAACGAGCCCGTGCCGCCACCCTGATGTTCCCACCTCTACCCGCGATCCCTTTCCATGTTTATAGATCTATGGATTAAAAACCAAATTTGAGACAATTTAGGGAAAATTTGTTTTGCCAATTAGCCTAAGAGCACATCTTTGGGATGTGGGAGAAACCGGAGCACCTGGAGAAAACCCATGCAAGCACGGGGAGAATGTACAAACTCGCACAGACACAGGCCCAAATCCATGTATCTGCACAG
This sequence comes from Sphyrna mokarran, assembly GCA_024679065.1. Classification (NCBI taxonomy): domain Eukaryota; kingdom Metazoa; phylum Chordata; class Chondrichthyes; order Carcharhiniformes; family Carcharhinidae; genus Sphyrna; species Sphyrna mokarran. Next base: position 27,736,251 of record JAGIQG010000012.1, on the reverse strand, counting down.
CACAGCGATAGTCACTGAGCTGTCATGTTACCCATCAGATGGTCCAGGTCAAGCGTACACTAACGACGTGAAGCACTAGGATACTCTCGAAAAAAAATCCAAGAGCAGCCCTCCCACGACCCATCGCGTGTATGCCCCTTGTTAGACAACAAGGTGGACCAAAGCACCTGTAGGGTAAAAACAAGTACATCAATATCATCATCTATTTACACACTTCCCAGCGACTCCCAAGATTCATGATCCCTATTTTAAATCAGTTTTCAATACCCCTCCATTCCCATCCTGTTCATGTGTCCATCTAAGTATTTCTTAAATAACTCCAGAGTGCCTGCCTCCACCACTTTACTTAGAACATAGAACATTACAGCGCAGAACAGGCTCTTCGGCCTTCAATGTTGCGCCGACCAATTATGAAAAAAAAGCAATGACCCTCCAAACTAAACCATTCCCCTCTCTTCCATAAACTTATCTACTAACCTCTTAAACGCCACCAAACTTGGCGCATCTACAACTGCCGCAGGCAGGGCATTCCATACCCTTACCACCCTCTGGGTAAAGAAACTACCTCTGACATCCATCCTATAACTACCACCCCTTAATTTAAAGCTATGTCCCCTCATGCTAGCTTTCTCCATCCTAGAAAAAAGGCTATCACTGTCCACCCTATCTAAACCTCTAATCATCTTATATGTTTCAATAAGGTCGCCTCTTAGCCGCCTTCTTTCTAATGAAAACAACCTCAAATCCCTCAGCCTCTCTTCATAAGACCTGCCCTCCATACCAGGCAACATCCTGGTAAACGTCCTCTGTACCCTCTCCAATGCCTCCACATCTTTCTTATAATGCGGGGACCAGAACTGCACACAATACTCCAAGTGCGGCCGCACTAGAGTTCTGTACAGTTGCAACTTGACGTTGCGGCTCCGAAATTCAATCCCCCTACCAATAAAAGCTAAGACTCCATATGCCTTCTTAACAACCTTATCGACTTGACTGCCTACTTTCAGGGATATATGCACAAATACACCAAGATCCCTCTGTTCATCAACACTATTAAGAATCCTACCATTAGCCCTATACTCTACACATTTATTATTCCTGCCAAAGTGCATTACCTCACACTTTTCCACATTAAACGCCATTTGCCACCTCTCGGCCCAGCTCTGCAACTTGTCCAAGTCCCTCTGCAAACTATAACACCCCTCTTCACTATCTACCACTCCACCGACTTTAGTGTCATCTGCAAATTTACTAATCCATCCTTCCATACCCTCATCCAGATCATTTATAAAAATTACAAACAGCAGGGGCCCCAAAACAGACCCCTGAGGTACACCACTTGGAACCGAACTCCACGATGAATATCTCCCATCAACCACCACCCTCTGTCTTCTATCTGCTAGCCAATTCCTAATCCAATTAGCTAAATCACCTCTATCCCATACATCTGCATTTTCTGCAGAAGCCTTCCATGGGCCACCTTATCGAATGCCTTACTAAAGTCCATATATACCACATCAACTGCCTTACCCCCCTCCACCTCTTTGGTCACTTTTTCAAAAAACTCAATAAGGTTAGTAAGGCACGACCTACCCTTCACAAAACCATGCTGACTATCCCCAATCAATTCATTTCTCTCAAAATAACTATAAATCCTATCCCTAATAATTCTCTCCAATACTTTGCCCACAACAGAAGTAAGACTCACTGGCCTATAATTCCCTGGAAGGTCTCTCTTCCCCTTCTTGAACAATGGGACCACATTCGCTATCCTCCAGTCTTCCGGAACCATACCCATAACCAACGATGACCTGAAGATCAGAGCCAGAGGCTCTGCAATCGCCTCTCTTGCCTCCCAGAGAATCCTAGGGTAAATCCCGTCCAGCCCAGGGGACTTATCTAACTTCAAACCATCAAGAATATCTAGCACATCCTCCTTATCTACTTCAATACTTTCCAGTTTGCAGCCCTGTATCCCAGTGTTCTCCACAACTACATTTACATCTCCCTGCGTGAATACCGAAGAGAAATATTTGTTCAGTGCCTCTCCAATCTCTTCAGGCTCCACGCACAACTTCCCACTGCTGTCCATAACTGTCCCTAACCTTGCCCTAACCAATCTTCTATTCTTAACATATCTAAAGAAAGCTTTAGGATTCTCCTTGATTCTATCAGCCAAAGTCTTCTCGTGTCCCCTCTTAGCTCTCCTCAACTCACTCTTTAGATCCCTCCTGGCTAATCTATAGCTATCCATTGGACTAACTGAGCCTTCAAGCCTCATCCTGACATAAGCCTCTTTTTTCCTTTTAACCAGCGAATTAACTTTTTTCGTACATCACGGTTCCCTTACTCGACCATTTCCTCCTTGTCTGACAGGGACATACTTATCAAGGACTCGCAGCAGCTGCTCCTTGAATAAGCTCCACATTTCAGATGTTCCCAGTCCCTGTAGTTTACTACTCCAACCTATGCACCCTAATTCTCTCCTTATGGCCTCATAATTACCCTTCCCCCAGCTATAACTACTGCCCCCAGCTTCATGCCTATCCCTATCCATCACTAAGGTGAAAGTAACCGAATTGTGGTCACTATCACCAAAATGTTCACCAACTTCCAAGTCTAACACCTGGTCTGGCTCATTGCCCAGCACCAAATCAATGTAGCCTCACCTCTAGTTGGCCTATCTACATACTGAGTCAAAAAACCTTCCTGCACACTTTGTACAAAAACTGACCCCTCTAACATACTAGAGCTATAGCTATTCCAATCAATATTAGTAAAGTTAAAGTTCCCCATAACAATTACCCTATTACTTTCACTCCTGTCCAGGATAGACTTTGCAATCCTTTCCTCTACCTCTCTAGAGCTTTTAGGAGGTCTATAAAAGACTCGCAACAGGGTGACCTCTCCTCTCCTGTTTCTAATCTCAGCCCATACTACCTCAACAGACAAGTCCTCATCAAACTTCCTTTCTGTCACTGTGATACAGTCTTTGACTAATAATGCCACTCCTTCCCCCCTTCTACCTCCTTCTCTTCTCCGACTGAAGCATTTGAACCCCGGAACCTGCAACAACCATTCCTGTCCCTGCCCTACCCATGTCTCTGAAATGGCCACAACATCGAAGTTCCATGTTGGCAGCTTGGCAACGCATTCCACTTGGCAGCGCATTCCATCCCCCCACCACACTCTGTGTGAAAAAACTCCCTCTAGCATCCAAATTATACCTTACCCACCTCACCCTAAGCCCGTGACCCCTCGTGCTGTTCGAGTCCATCCTAGGAAAAAGCTTAACCCTGTTTATTCTATCTATACCCCTCATAATCTTGTACACCTCTATCAGATCTCCTCTAAGTCTACGTCTTTCTAAGGAAAACAGTCCCAATTTGCCTAATCTCTCCTCGTAACTCAGACCTTCCATACCAGGCAGCATCCTGGTAAAACTCCTCTGCACTCTCTCCAGAGTCTCCATGTCCTTCCGGTAGTAGGGCGACCAGAACTGGACGCAGTATTCCAAATGAGGTCTAACCAACGTTTTATACAACTGCAACACTAAAGGCCAGCTCTTGTACTCTATACCTCTTCCTATAAAGGCTAACATACTATATGCTTCCTTCACAACCTTCTCCATTTGCTCTGCCACCATCAGAGACTTGTTCACCTGCACCCCCAGGTCCCTCTGCGTTTCTATACTCTTAATAGGTCCACACTTTATCATATACCTCCCCGCTACATTCTTTCTCCCGAAATGCATCACCTCACATTTATCAGGATTGAATTCCATCTGCCATTTGTCTGCCCAAGCTTCCAGCCTATCTATGTCCTGCTGCATCGCCTGACAATGCTCCTCACTATCCGCAAGTCCAGCCATCTTTGTATTGTCTGCAAACTTGCTGATCACTCCACTTACTCCCTCTTCCAAGTCATTTATATAGATTACAAATAGAAGACATTATTCAATAAATATTAAAGGTTTCAAAAGCTTTGTGCATTGCAGAATATTCCTTATACATTATATGGCTTTTACAGACACTGTCACGTTAACTCGAAATTAGACTCCCATCAGACAACTCCTGCATCCATCAATTCTTCCTTTCATCTGTTCCTATTACAGTCTCAGAATCTCAGATTTTGCCTCCCTTGTGATCTTCTTATATTCAATATCAGCAGTTTTAGTCCTTTGCAATCCTTGACTTGACAACTGAAATTTTATCTATCACCCCAGCGACATGAGCACTTTGTTTCAATGTTGGAGTTCCAGTGAAGAGATTGCTGTACTGCTGGTGGTGCCAACATTTGGATGATAAAATAAACCAAATCCGCTCTGTCAGATGGATGTAAAATAACCCATGGTACAATTTTAGAAATGTGTATTTTTAAATGATGTCTCAATCTCCAAACTCGCAGACAGCCCCTGCACTCCCCTCCCCTGGCTAGTACCACCAATCCCTCACCAAAGAGGGATATTCTGCCCCCTACCCACAAATAATGGGTAACCACCTACATATCACGCAGGCAGAATCGATCCAACCACTCCACCCTATAAACTCCACTCAACACTCTTTGCCCTCAGTCTGCTCATTCAGGTCCATTCCCCCCAGATCTCTAACTCAGCCAATCTTAGACTTTCCACTCAGGATCTCTCCCCTCAGATTCTCCACTCAGGCCCTTTCCATAATCAGGAAATCTTTTGTCACTCAAAGAACCATTTTTCCACAAGGCACTTCCTATTTAAGCTAACTGAATACAAGATGTTAAAAAACAATCGCCAGTTCCTCAAACCCAATAATCCTAAGCCAAGTAAGGAATTACAGGGTGGAATTCTCTGGCCGTACTGATCTAAAAGCAGAAATTCCTGCTTGATCATAAATGGCGTTTCTCATTCTCTGTGACCATCCCACTAAAATTCCAGTGGCAAGCGGGATGGGAGATTTCCAGTCATAGTATTTAATCCTGCAAAAATCCCTGTCTTTTTTGTTATATGACACCAGATTAGTCCCCAATAATTTTTCTATTTTGTATTAAATGTGAGGAAGGGATAGTTCATTGCAGGGCTAATTTCATTAACAAATTAGGAATTTTAAAAATCAAAACATGCATTATTCATAACACAGTTTACATATATGTCTAACAAAATGAAACAGTTTAATTTCTAACTGTTGAACAATTGTAAACATGAAAAAAATTCTTAATTTCTAGCTTATCGCTATTTCAGCTCCAAGTAAGCAACAGTCTTCCCATTGCCTTAAACCCCAATACAGTGAGCAAACACAGGCATACTTGCTTGAAATTCTGGTAACAGCCATCCAGAAAAACGTTTCAAAGAGAGAGAACTACTTGTCAGCTTCTATCTTTAAACAGCCCTCTCCAGCAACTGAACACATAAAAAAACTTTTTCTACTACACACCAAGTCCTCCCACTTCTAGTATCGCATGACTATATTATCTGTATATCCAACTCACCTTCAATTACTTTAATTAAAATATAATCTCAAAGGTCCTCTCTCACTTATAACCAAAATGCAATTATTCTAAATATTACAGGGTCAAAATTAGTAATTATCCTGTTTTGCGGCATCTGTTGACTTCTAAAGAACAAAGAACAGAAAACTATAAAAATTTCAGCACAGGAACAGCCCCTTTGGTCCTCTAAGACTGCACTGACCATGCTGCCTGATTGAACTAAAAACCCCTACTCTTCTGGGGACCATATTCCTCTATTCCCATCCTATTCATGTATTTGTCAAGACATCTCTTAAAAGTCACTATCGAATCCGCTTCCATTACCTCCCCCAGCAGCAAGTTCCAGGCATTCACCACCCTCGTGTAAAAAATCTGCCTCGTACATCTTTTAAACTTTGCCCCTTGCACCTTAAACCTGTACCCCCTACTAATTGACTCTTCCACCATGGGAAAAAGCTTCTGACTATCCATTCTATCCATGTCTCTCAAAATATTGTAGACTTCTATCAGATCACCCCTCAACCTCCATCGTTCCGGTGAGAACAAACCACATTTGTCTAATCTCTCCTCATAGCTAATGCCTTCCTTTCCAGGCAACATCCTGATAAATCTTTTCTGTACCTTCTCCAAAGCCTCCACATCCTTCTGGTAGCGTGGCAACAGAATAGAACAAAATTTTGCAAGTGTGGCCTACCTAAGGTTCTATAAAGCTGCAACATGACTTGCCAATTTTTAAACTCAATGCCCCAGCTGATGAAAGCAAGCATGCTATATGCCTTCTTGATTATCTTCTCCACCTGCATTGCCACTTTCAGTGAGCTGTGAACCTGTAGATAAAAATCCTTTTGCCTATCAATACTCTTAAGGGTTCTGCCATTTGCTGTATATTTCCAATATAATTAGACCATCCAAAATGCATTTGTTCAGATTAAGCTCCATCTGCCATCTCTCCGCCCAAATCTCCAATTGATAAATATCTTGCTGTAGCCTCAGACATAACTCATTACTCACTGCTATCCACAAATACATCAAACTTTGTAATAGAGTCATAGAGGTTTGTAGCAAGGAAACAGGTCCTATGTCCCAGCTGGACTACGCTGTCCTTTTTTTTTAAATCCCCAAGCTAATCCCAATTGCTGCATTTGGCCAATACTCCTCCATACCCATTGTACCCATGTAACTATCTAAATGCTTTTTAAAAGATAAAATTGTACCCACTTCTACTATTACCTTTGGCAGCTTGTTCTGGACACTCAGCACTCTTTGTGTGAAAAGATTGCTCCTCTGGACACTTTAGTATCTCTCTCCTGTCATCTTAAACCTATGTCCTCTAGTTTTAGATTCCCCTATCTTTGCAAAAATATATTGACTATCTACCTTGTCTATGCCCCTCATTATTTTATAGACCTCTATAAGGACCTCATTATTTTATAGACCTCTATAAGGACCTCAGCCTCCTATGCTCCAGTGAAGAAAGTCCCAGTCTATTCAGCCTCCCCATTTAACTCAAACCATCAAGTCCCGATAGCATACTAGTAAATCTTTTCTGCGCTCTTTCTACTTTAATAATATTCTTTCTATAATAAGGTAATCAGAATTGCACACAGTATTCCAAGTGTGACCTTATCAATGTCTTGTTACAGCTTCAAGAAGACATCCCAATTCCTGTATTCAATGTTAAGACTGATGAAACCAAGTATGCCGAATGCCTTCTTCACCAATCTGTCCATCTGTGACTCCACTTTCAAGGAGCTATGAATATGTACCCCTAGATCTCTTTGTTTTGTAACTCTCCCCAGTGCCCTACCATTAACTGAGTAAGTCCTGCCCTGGTTCAATCTACCAAAATGCATCACCTTGCATTTGTCTAAATTAAACTCCATCTGCTATTCGTTAGCCCACTGGTTCAATTGATCAAGATCTCATTGCAATTGAAGATAACTTTCTTCATGTCCATATGCCACCAATCTTGGTGTCATCTGCAAACTTACTAACAATGCTCTCTATATTCTCATCCAAATCATTAATATAAATGACAAATAACAGTGAGATTTTTTTTTGTTCTTTGATCCCTGAGGCACACTGCTGGTCACAGGCCTCCAGTTTGAAAACTAACTTTCTACAACCATATTCTGGCTTCTGTCAAGAAGTCAATTTTGTATCCATTTAGATACCTCACCTTGGATCCCTTGAGATTTAATTTTATGCAACAACCTACCATGCATCTGCAAACTTACTAATCAAACCAGTTACATTTTCCTTCAAATCATTTATATATATTACAAACAGCAAAGGTCCCAGCACTGATCCTTAGGAGTATCATTTGTCACAGCCCTCCATCCAGAAATACACCCTTCCACTGCTACCTCTTGCTTCATTGACCAAGTTAGTTTTGTATCCACCTTGCCAGCTCACCTCTCATCCCATGTGACTTTATCTTCTGCACCAGTCTGCCTCAATGAGGCCTTGTCAAATGTCATACTGAAGTCCATGTAGACAACATCCACTGCCTTATCCTCATCAATCATCTTCATCACTTCCTTGAAAAACTCAATCAAGTTCGTCAGATACAATGTCCCCTTCACAAAACCATATTGCTTCTCACCAGCACGACCACTTATTTCCAATTGGGAATAAATCCTGTCTTAAAGAATCCTCTCCAATAATTTTCTACCACTGTTGTAAGGCTCACCAGCTTGTAATTACCTGAATTGTTCTTCTTAAATAAAGGAACAACATTGGCTATTCTCCAATCTTCTGTCTTCCCTCCAGACATACTGACTGCACTAAGAAAGAAACACTGACATTTGCAGAAACATAAATCATATCAATAGCACATTATTATCTCACCCTTTCCTCCAAAGCCTTGTCTCTATCCCACCTCATCCTTTTCCTCCATCCCATGATCTGTCCCCTTGTTCCCTTTTTCAAGAGTCACTGTTACATTACACCAATGTGATGGACCTGGGTTGGCAGCATCAGTGGGTCTACTCACAAGATAGGAAAGTGATGCTGATATGGTGTGAGGAAAGCTGTGGTGGTCGTTAGTGTCACAAAATGTCTGATACCATCTTTTTCCTGTCATCTTACTGACCATTTAATTCATTCTTGAGTGTGCAATGGGGGCCCTGTTATCTGGGAAACGTCTAGTTAGGGAGGGTGGGTGTTCATGGAAATGACAGGCACCTTCACGAAAGAGTGGGTTAGTTATCAATCAGAATATGTAACTCTGCTCGCATGGCCTCCTTCTTGAGGGTAAGGGCCAGATGGAAGATGAAATTGTAGCTGGAGACAGGAGAGCCAGACACTGCCATTGCCCAATCTCCCACTGATGAGGCTGACTACACAAAGTGGAAAATTACTCAGATGAAGAAGAAAACAGATTTTAATGGTGGATTTGAACTTTTGGTCCCTGTTCTCCCTACCAACACTGTGAAACTTCATCTGCATCAATGTTCCTGAAACTTCTTAACTTTGAGGCTTACTGCTCCTTCTAGTTGCTTCCAGGGAGCTGTGAACTGGTGTAACTTGCACAAGCCTTCATCCCAGCTCCCCGATGTTAAGTGGGAGGATTCCTCCACTGATGGGCCTCCATTTGGCACATTCGTCACTAGATTGTGTCAAGGCTCACTAAGGTGTGTCCAGATGATGGGCAACAGCAAGGTAATGAAAGGTGTGCAGCAGCAGCCCATACAGGAAACCCTTCTATGCAGTGGCAAATACAGGAAGAAGTTTCAAGAAACAAGTTAGAGTGTTCTGAGTGTAGAGGTTCACACTATGCCAATCAATGTAGGTTATGGACACTGTTTGTCACCAATGCTATAAGAAAAGGCATTTAGTGAAGAAATGCAGAGGAAAGACGAAGCTGAACAAAAAAGTTTAAATTTGAAGAAGCTTCAATCAACTATATGATATGGGCCAAGTAAGGAAATTAGGACTAGCTTTGGGGTTTAAAATAAAGACAGCGGCATAGACAAGTTGGGCCAAAGGGCCTGTTTCCATGTTGTAAACCTCTATGACTCTAGACAATTGTTTAGTTTGATCACAGGATAATAAACTCTCTGGATTTTCCCTAACTTCCTGATAGCAATCTCGCTTTTAAAGTTACGTTAAAAGACATAATCTTTATGACCTTCACTCTTGATTTTTCACTAACTTCCATCAGCTAAGCTTTCCAGAGAATGGGTCTTATAATAAACCTGGGTCTTATAATAAAACTTTGAATAGAGAAAAGACAAACTTTGTTATTAAACAGATAAATGCATCTATAGGAAGATTAGAACTATTCAAAGTTATCCTGAATGACAAGAATTGACAAAACCCTGGAGACTTGTGCTGATTAATTGACATTCTACAGATATTGCTTGTTTTAATAGATTCTGCAAACTCTTTTTAATTAAAATAAAATGGATTTCTTAATAAAACCTTTTCTGCTATTGTTCCCAAAAGTAGCCTGGCCTTTTGACTTTACTAGCTATCAGGGATTGGATCCTACGCTGCTTGGTCAGATACTTGGAGAAGAACTGGGGAAGAACACAGTTCTCATGGAGCTGGTGACATAGATAGAACTAGGAATGGGGTTCTGCTGAGAGCATTTAAGAAACTCTGGTTCCTTGAATTAAAATGCTGAATTTTGTGTAGTAATCTCCAGATTGTTACCTGAAGACACACATATGGGCAAAAGGATAAACAGATTAGAAGATTAAATGCATGTAAGAAAGAATGTTGTGGAAGGCAGCTTCTTAGGGTGCTGGCACATACCAGAGAAACAGGAAATTGGAAAATCTCCACATCCACCAGAATCTGAATGAATGAAATAATAAAGGAGGTAGAAAGGGCTTTGAATTACTAATGCAGGCAGCTCAGAGGGAAATTCAAAAGCAGTGAGAGAAAAGTCTCAAGGTTGCAGAGCAAGTTAGTAATTTAGGGAACAATAAACAAGGTGGGTCAAGAAGGGACCAAGAGATCTTAACATCTTCGCTTCTGACCTTATGATAGAATGAAGGTTATTGATGGAGCAGCTGAAGATGATTGGGCCTAAGACGCTAACTTGAGGGACTTTTGCAGTGATTTCTTGGAGCTAAGATCTTGCCTCCAATCACCACAACCATATTCCTTTGTGCCAGATATGACTCCAAACAACAGAGAGTTTTCACTCAATTTTTGCTAGGACTTCTTGATGCCACAGTCAAGTGGTGTATTGATGTCAAGATCTGTCACTCTCACCTCTGGAATTCAATTCTTTGTTTCATGTTTGAACAAAGGCTGTCATGAGGCCAGGAGCTGAGTAACCCTGGTGAAACCCAAACTGAGTGACTGGAAGCAGTTATTACTAAGCAAGTGCCACTTGATAAGCACTGTTGGTCACTCTTTCCGGTATTTTATTGGTCATTGAGAGTAGACTGATGGGGCGGGTGGCCTGCTTAAATTTGTCCTATTCCTTATGCACAGAACATTCTTGGGCATTTTTTGCATGGATGCCACTGTTGTTGCTTTACTGAAACAGCATGGCTAGGAGCGTGGCATGTTCTGGAGCACAAGTACTATTGCCAGAATGTTGTCAGGGCCCATGCCTTTGCATGTTCAGCTATTTCTTGATATCAAGTGGAGTGAATAGAATTGGCTGAACACTGACATTTGAGATGCTAGGGACCTCCATAAAGGCAGAGTGGATCATCCACTCAGCACTTTTAGCTGAAAATTTCTGCAAATGCTTCAGCTGTATATTTTACACTGATGTGCTGGGCTCTTCCATCATTGAGGATGGGGATGCTTGTGGAATTGCCTTCCCCAGTGGGTTGTTTGATTGTCTACCATTATCCCCAGCTGCTTTTGCAGGACTACAGTGCTTAGATCTGATCCGTTGGTATATGATCGCTTAGCTCTGTCTATCACTTGCTATTTATGCTGTCTGGCATGCAATTAATCCTTTTTAGTTTCACCTCCTTTTTCGTTATGTTTGGTGTTCCTCCAGGCGTGCCTCCCTGCATTTTTAATTAAACCATGGTTGATTCCCTGTCTCAGTGATAATGGTAGAGTGGGGAATGTGCCTGGCCATGAGGTTATAGACTGTGGTTGAATACAATTTAGTGGCTGCTGATGGCCCACAGATGCCCAGTTTTGAGTTGCTAATCTGTTCAAAATACATCCCATTTAGCACAGTAGTAGTGCCACACAACACAATGGAGGAGTAGAAGAGTGGAGGATTAATGCCAGCTTCAACAGGTTGGGAGACAGAGTGGGGGAGGTAAATGCCAGCTGTGATTTGGGGAAGGAGAATGGGTGAATGTCAACTCCAATCAATGGTGCGGGGGTGGGTGGTGGTGGGGAGGAAATTCTGGCTCCTATTGTTTGGGAGTTGTGGGGGGAGAAGTCATTGTTTGTCCTGCGCAGGGACTTTAAAACAGGGCATACCAAGCTCACTGTAGCAGTGTGTTGAGCCACCCCACCCATCTCTCCAACGACACAATACAGAGCTGATAATCCAATCTGGGAAATGTCATTTCCTGCTCCACCAAAAAAATTTAAACCGACTTTACAAAGACATTTCTGCAATACATTGGCTGTAAGACTTAGGACCTGATTTCACCATTTTGATTCTAAGTGCTGAAACTGGATGCAATTCAGATCTGACTTGGAAAACTGCTCTCAGGTTCTCCCATACGCACTCAGCCTGAAAAAAAAGTCACGAGTCTGAATCACATTGTGGGCAGGTCTTATCACGTCTGAAGTGCTGCAGCTCTGATCAGAGTCTTCAACTGCACATGCACAGCGAAAAAGAAGAATTGAAAAATGTGCCCCTGTCACATTGCTCCCAGGCTGCAAAAACTGGATAAAGTGGCCAAGGAGCGATGGCCCCCAACAGATGTTGTCCCAACCCCACAATATAACTGACCCCTTTTTCCACCCACTGCCCTACTACTCGGACAGATCACCATCCCCTGTCCTCTTTCCCTCCAATTGATCAGCTACAGAGTGGCAGTGGAACTCCCCGCCTCTGTCCCTTCCCCTTGCTCCTCACCAGAGAATGATCAACAATCTGGCCTCCCTTCTCTTTCCCCTCTCCTCACCAGAGAAACAGCTGGCTTCCTCCCTCCCCTAACTGAGAATGATTAGGCCTCCCTTCTCCACCCCTCCTCCATCCCCCATTCCCCCACCAGAGATACATCTGATCCATCTCCTCTCTCCACTCGCCGCCAAACCCCCCCCCCCCCACCTCCAATCAGGAAATGATTTGGTCCACCTCCCCCTCTCCACCAATCTGAATTGGAAAGCCATTGGAAGCTCTGAACTTACCACTTCAGAAGCTGGAGTGCCTGAAACAGACCTTTGCTGAGCATATTTGTTTTGTGCTGAATCTGGACGGGCAAATCTGGAAGGGGGAAATGTAGTTAAAATTGAGCATCCAGCTCATTAAGTTAATTTAAATGCACGTAAATGTATTTAAATTGATGTCGCACCCATTTCAGAAATGGTTCAGATTACAGGCATTTTCGTGCTTTGATAAAGTGGGCATCTGTGCGGACACAGGTGCGGATTGCACTAATCACCTCATGCCCAACTTTACCAGGTTTTTGCCCCCGTTTCAACGGTAAAACCTTAAATGTAATACTATACCATTTCTGAGAAGTAAAAGATATTACATGAGTCCTAGCCTCTTGGCTGTGAGTTACAGACTGGCTTCTGGCTGCGAATTGTGGACTGGACTGTCTGCATATGCAGGGCGAGGGGGGGGTGGGAGGAACGGCGGTGGCAGTTATACTGTTAACCCTCCTCAGAAGCTATAGCACTGCAATCTTATGTAGATGGCTGTTTTTCCAATACTAAAGCTGCCCAGATATTCCTTGCTTCCTGCTCCAGCACATTGTCTTGTATTGAACAAAGAATGAAGAATAGTACAGCACAGGAACAGGCTCTTCAGCTCTCCAAGCCAACACTAAAATCATATGCAATTATGGAGTCCATATCCTTCCATTCTCATCCTATTCATGTATTCATCTAGTTGCTCCTTAAATGCCACTATCGTACCTGCTCCCACCATCTCCCCGATAGTGTGTTCCAGATATTCACTACTCTCTGTGTAAAAAAACTTCCCTTGAATTTTTTCCACCTTACACCTTTATTCCCTAGTACTTGACATTTCTATAGTAGGAAAGAGCATCTGACTCTCCACTCTGTCCATACCTCAATCTTGTAAATCTCTATCAGGTCGTCCCCTCAACCCCCATCATTCCAGTGAGAATAAACCAGTTTATCCAAGCTCTCCTCATAGCTAATATCCTCTAGACCAGGCAATGTCCTGGTAAACCTCTTCTGTATCTTCTCCAAAGCATCCACATTCTTCTGGTAGTGTGGTGACCAGAATTGTACACAATATCCTAAATGAGGCCTAGCTAAGGTTTTGTACAGTGCAGCACAACCTTCAAATTTTTATATTCAATGCCCTGACCAATGAAGGCAAACACGTGGTATTTTAGAAGTTAGGATAACTTGGCTAATGAAATTTTGAGGCAGTTTCTCCGCCTAGATAACAGCAGTTAGAAATCACAGCCTTGCAGCAGCTTGGCACACAGTAGAGCGCAAAGAGAACCATTTAATTGAGACTGATTCACTTGTCAGAGAACATTAATCACTGTGCTGAGTCATAAGACATACACTGCATCTGTTACTGAGTTCATAATTACTTTGCGATTTGATAGCTCATTGCATGGAGTCTATGTTTTCATTTGATGTAACACAATGATTAAGTGTTTTGATTAAAGTTCACCAGCATATATCCTAGACTAAGATAAAGGGACCAGGCTCTCACAATGTGAGCATTGGTTTCCAAATATGGGCCTTTTGAATGGTGTGCTCCTGGGTTAACAGACATTTGGATAGTGTATTTAGTTTACAAGTAACAGTTTAAAATACAAGCCTAGACAGAAAGACTCTGTTAGGATCTTGGACCAGAAATCCAAGATATATTATGAAACCAGACTACACCCCAACCATTTTGTTTATTTTGGCATAAATGAGAGGATAAGATGCTTTGCTCCAGAAGTTATTCTGCTGACAAATTAGTGAATTTTTTAATAATAAAACAAGCATTAGCTAATAACACAATTTAAATATAACTGCAAGTCTCTCACTTGCCCAAAGTCAAAATGGCTGACTCATGAGATATCCCATGTTTGAAAGAACTCTTGGCATAAATTATTAGACTTTCAGTGGCACTGTTAGTGCATTAGAGATGCTTGATTGGTATTTTATCTGCAACTCTTTGTGTGTTGAAATGGAATGTCTCAATCAATTTCTTCTGGTAGCTCTGAGTTTTTCCATTGTGCCCAAGTAGATGAACCTTTATACATACATACATATGCTATCTGAGAGATTCTGATATAATTTTTGTACTATCTGCATTTCCTGCTGCCCCCACTGACTTTTTTTGCTCTACTGCCTTTCACTTTTCAATGATCATTCAGCCCATGCTTTGGAATTGGGACTTCTGTGACTTACTCTATCACTGTCGAGCTGATACCTGAAGATATCTTGTGTGTGTGTGCATCAGTATCTTTCTGTAAGTCAAAATAATTGGTGTGAAAGCTTCTAATCATATATAAGTGATGACTCAAACTTCAATCCTCTTGTTTAATGTCCTTTAACTTAGATAAAGTAATTATGTTCCTCTAGCCTTTCCTTCTAAGATCAGACTATTTTGTAATGTAATTCTAACAAGGCCAGCATCAAGCAGTATTGTGTTTTCCTCAACATTCAGAGTTTAAGAGTGCCAGGAAGATCATCTTTTCCACAGAATCATTCCGGGGACAGTTTGCTGTATTTTAACTTTCTCACTCATGTCTCATTACATTTTCATGGAAACAAGAAAATGCTGCCCAAGATTATGAACCTATTTTTGCTGAAAACTAAATGAATGACAAATGCCTTAGTTAATGCACAAATCAGCTAGCAAGAGGAGATACCCTGTGAATTGCAAAGTATTTCAAGTTGCTGGTCGATTTACATAATTTGACCATTTACTTCATGAAAATGGTATTTCACACTTAACCTTCTAAGACTTTAATGAAGTTGCTGCATTTGCTATAAAGTTGTATATTAATTTCATCAAAGGATGATAAATTTAGCTACTAATGACATAAGTTCTCATTTACCAATGTGCCGAATAGCTAATGAGTGGCAATTAAATTACTTTGGCCAGAAAATGAAGAATTCTCATTTCTTCAGATTAAAGTTTGTTTGAGTTCATTTAAAAGGCATCAAATTATGAATGTTTGCATTTTTAATCTTAGTTTTCACGATTGTTTTCTCTCTTTCTTTTATCCAATTTTTCTTCCAACCTGTTTTCTTTATTTAATGGTCAACATTCTCAAGGTCCTTTCTATTTGTTATTTTTCAGCAGACCATTAATTGCAAGCAGTAATTACAGGTTTATTATTGTTGATGTTTTGTGGCTGGCTGGTCACTGTTGTGCTATATTATTCTTCAGTGATCTGATGTCAGTACCTTGCTGCATTCATGTCATCAAAACATCTCCATGGACACAACTTGTTTGCTACATGGCAGAATTTTAAACACTCGCCTCTCTGACCTTAGTGAAATCTCATTGCATTTATTGAAACTGCCAAATCCTTCTTTTCCAGGTACAATGGCCCAAATTCTGCATTCACTGGCTTGGTATTTACCACTGACCTTGAAGAAAATTTCCCACAAAGATCTAATGATCACACTGTGGTAAAGACTTCACCTATCCTGAAGTTAGTATGAATCTGTTCACTTATGAGGATAGATTGGAGAGGTTGAGACTGTTTTCTTTGGAAGGAAGAAGGCAAAGGGGAGATTTGATAGAGATGTTCAAAATTATGAGTGGGCTGGACAGAATAGATAAGGCAAACTATTCCTGCCCTTAAAAGGATCAAAAATGAGAGGGCACAGATTTAAAGTGATTTGCAAAGGAAGCAAATATGATTGAGAAATAACTTTTCACACAATGAGTAGTTTGGATCTGGAATGTAGTGCCTGGAAGTAGGATCGAGGGAGATTCAATGGAGGCATTCAATAGAGCATTATGTGATTACTTGAACAGAAACAATGTGCAGGGTTAAATAGAAAATGCAAAAGATTGCACTAACTCACAATGCTCACCTGGAGAGCAAGTCCAGATATGATGAGTAAAATGGCTTCTTTTTTATGCTCTAACATAGAAGAACTGAAACTTTAGCCCTCACATCTGGGAAGAAGTAATGTACTCATAGACATTGCAACAGCCACCAACACCTTTGTAGCACTGTTATACTATGGTGCAAAGTCAAAGATATTACCAGGCATTCAAAGACAGTGATGTCATCAAACGGAACAAGCTGCCAATCACAATGAAGAATGTTCACAGGCAGCAAACCAGGGCATAAAATCAGCTGACTGGATTTAAGTTTAAAAGCATTTAGCGAAAGCAAAATAAAAATTATGACACATGCATTAGGAAAGAAGTTGCAGAATAATGTACTTTTATATAACACACACACTGTGATGACTTCAGCCAGTGTGTGTGTTATCATGAATCATGAGTCTTGATTCATGGGCTGCCAAGCTTGCCCTTATTGCCCTCTTGTCAAGTCTGTGGACCATATCTACATTACATATTATAGCTTGCACACCCTTTTCAGTTTTCTTAAAAATCTTTTATTGATGTTTTGTCTGCACGTCAGGCCCATGTTCCTGATCTACAGGCATGTGGTCCGGAGAGGGGTGGATTGGGATGCCAACCTCCTCATGAACCTGCTGCAGGCTGTGGGCATCAACAGGATCATTTATCCTGACTGTCTGCCTCTACTGCTACTCTACATTAATGGCCAGGTGTTCCTGCAGAGGGACCATGTGGTGTCCACAAGAGCAGTTGATGCCTTCCATGCCCACTGGGCACCGCAGAGACTGGAGTGCATTATAAACAACAAAATCATATTATGATTTAATGTTTTAAGTTTCCTTTTGACTTTGGTTTTTGTTTGGGCTGTTCCCCCTTCCTTTTGGAGAGCTGGCCCTTTAATTTGTCCTTAAGTTAATTTGAGTTTGTTTATTAAGTTGGTACCAGAAAAGAAGTACCTGATGAGTCTTGGTTCACAGGCTCCCAAACTTGCCCTTTTTGCACCCTTGTGAAGTCCATGGAGCTTGCATACTCACTTCAGTTTTGTTGAAAAAGTTTTCTCGGTGTTTTGTTTGCATGTCAGGTCCACATTCCTGATCTATGGGCAGCTGGTGCGGAGGAGGGCGGATTGGGATGAGGACCTCCTCATGAATAAAGTGGATAAAGTTGTTAAGAAGGCATATGGAGTCTTAGCTTTTATTGGTAGAGGGATTGAATTTAGGAGCCGCAGCATCATGTTGCAACTGTACAAAACTCTAGTGCGGCCGCACTTGGAGTATTGTGTGCAGTCTGGTCCCCACATTATAAGAAAGATGTGGAGGCATTGGAGAGGGTACAGAGGAGGTTTACCAGGATGTTGCCTGGTATGGAGGGCAGGTCCTATGAAGAGAGGTTGAAGGATTTGAGGTTGTTTTCGTTAGAAAGGAGGCGGCAAGAGGGGATCTTATTGAAGCATATAAGATGATTAGAGGTTTAGATAGGGTGGACAGTGATAGCCTTTTTCCTAGGATGGAGAAAGCTAGCACGAGGGGACACAGCTTTAAATTAAGGGGTATGAGTTATAGGACGGATATCAGAGGTAGTTCTTTACTCAAAGAGTGATTAGGGAGTGGAATGCCCTGCCTGCAGCTGTTGTAGATGCGCCAAGTTTGGTGGCGTTTAAGAGGTAATTGATAAGTATATGGAAGAGAAGGGAATGGTTTAGTTTGGAGGGGCATTGCTTTTTATTTTGGTCGGCACAACATCGAAGGCCGAAGGGCCTGTTCTGTGCTGTATTGTTCTATGTTCTATGTTCTATGAATCTGCTCCTGGGCCTGGCGAGACACACCATCAATAGGTCCAGGCAGTGGGTCATCGACAAAGTCATCCATCCCGACTGTCTGCCCGTCTACTGCGGCTATGTTCGCAGCCAGGTGTCCCTGGAAAGGGAGCATGTGGTGTCCACAGGCGCAGTCGACGCCTTCCGTGCCCACTGGGCACCGCAGGGGCTGGTGTGTGTTATAGATCCTCATAATTACATTTTGATTTAATGTTTTAAGTTTCCTTTGGAATTTGGGTTCTGTTCGGGCTGTCCACCCCCCCTTTCTTTTTCGGGGGGCTGCCCCCTTTTAATTTGTCCCCAAGTTAATTTCAGTTTGTTTTATCTGTTGGACCATCAAAAGAATTACCTGATGAGTCTTAATTGATGGTTAAGTCAGGGAGACTCATGCTTCCTACTTAAAGCAGGTGTGTCAGACTCCCAGCCTGCATTCATAAAGAGCAAAAGGAGGGCTAGTTATGTACAGATATGTGGTCTAAATAAATAACTTGGTGACGGGACTTTCACCTCCGTGGAGTTATTGCAGTGGTGATGAGGAAAAAGGAGTGATCGGAAGGAACTTGCTGAATCAGTGCACATATTGAGAATAAGCCATTGTTGACAAAACATGCCGCTGTTTGGAAAGTTGCACTCTTTTGACCCTGCAGTGGAAGACAAGGTCCAATATGTTGAAAGGATGAAGTAGTTCTTCAGGGCAAATAGCATAACCTTAGATGAGAAGCAAAGGGTTATCTTGCTGATCGTATGTAGACCAGCAGCTTTTTCAATTATGCACAGTTTTACTTTCCCAGCAGCACCAGACATAAAGTCCTTCCAAGAGTTGTCAAACTAAGTTCAAGGATATTATGACCCTCCGCCACCCCTGATCCTGCAGAGATGCCATTTTCACTCCATATTTCAAGAAACAGGGGAGTCAATCGCCAGTTTCCTAACAAGGCTAAGACACCTGGTGGAAGCTTGCAAATTCAGCAGGATATTAAACGACTTGCTCCGAGACCAATTGATGTGTGGAAATAACAATATGAATATATATAGAAATGTCTCTTGGTGAAGGCCCAGCTGGACTGTAAACAGGCGTTACAGCTGACTTTGTTGTTCGATAAGTGCGCATGAGCTTCAAGGTATCCTATGGAGGTACAGGCCGACACTAGGGAGACTCTGTTCAGGGAAATCATGGTGGAAGACAGGACCCTGTTGTGGGGTGCATGAGTCATTGTCCTAAGGCAGGGCCTTAAGGCCATACTAGCTGAACTACATAATGGGCACTTTGGAGTATCAAAAATGAAGATGCTGGCCAGGAGCTATGTCTGGTGGTCTGGTCTGGACACAGACATTGTGAAACTTGAAGGACAGTGTCAGAAGTGCCAACAGGGGCAGAAGAACCACCAGCATCCCTGCTGCATCCATGGGAATGGCCAGGCAGATCATGGTCACGATTCCATGTCGATTTTTGCAGGCTAGTTTATGTTGTCCCTGTTTCAGAGACATGGATAGAGCAGGGACAGGAATGGTTGTTGCAGGTTCCTGGGTTCAAATGCTTCAGTTGGAGTAGAGAAGGAGGTAGAAGGGGGGGGGAGGAGTGGCATTATTAGTTAAAGACTGTATCACAGTGACAGAAAGGAAGTTTGATGAGGACTTGTCTGTTGAAGTAGTATGGGCTGAGATTAGAAACAGGAGAGGAGAGGTCACCTTGTTGGGAGTCTTTTATAGACCTCCTAAAAGTTCTAGAGAGGTAGAGGAAAGGATTGCAAAGTCGATCCTGGACAGGAGTGAAAGTAATAGGGTAATTGTTATGGGGGACTTTAACTTTACTAATATTTATTGGAATAGCTATAGCTCTAGCTCGTTAGAGGGGTCAGTTTTTATACAAAGTGTGCAGGAAGGTTTTTTGACTCAGTATGTAGATAGCCAACTAGAGGTGAGGCTACATTGGATTTGGTGCTGGGCAATGAGCCAGACCAGGTGTTAGACTTGGAAGTTGGTGAACATTTTGGTGATAGTGACCACAATTCGGTTACGTTCACCTTAGTAATGGATAGGGATAGGCATGAAGCTGGGGGCAGTAGTTATAGCTGGGGAAATGGTAATTATGAGGCCATAAGGAGGGAAGTAGGGTGCATAGGTTGGACTAGGAAACTACAGGGACTGGGAACATCTGAAATGTGGAGCTTATTCAAGGAGCAGCTACTGCGAGTCCTTGATAAGTATGTCCCTGTCAGGCAAGGAGGAAATGGTTGAGTAAGGGAACCTTGGTGTACGAAAAAAGTTAATTCGCTGGTTAAAAGGAAAAAGGAGGCTTATGTCAGGATGAAGCTTGAAGGCTCAGTTAGTGCAATGGATAGCTATAGATTAGCCAGGAGGGAGCTAAAGAGTGAGTTGAGGAGAGCTAAGAGGGGACACAAGAAGACTTTGGCTGATAGGATTAAGGAGAATCTTAAAGCTTTCTTTAGATATGTTAAGAATAGAAAATTGGTTAGGGCAAGATTAGGGCCCGTCATAGACAGCAGTGGGAAGTTGTGCGTGGAGCCTGAAGAGATTGGAGAGGCACTGAACAAATATTTCTCTTCGGTATTCATGCAGGGAGATGTAAAAGTAGTTGTGGAGAACACTGAGGTACAGGGTTGCAAACTAGAAAGTACTGAAGTAGATAGGGAGGATGTGCTAGATATTCTCGAGGGTTTGAAGTTAGATAAGTCCCCTGGGCCGGACGGGATTTACCCTAGGATTCTCTGGGAGGCGAGAGAGGAGATTGCAGAGCCTCTGGCTCTGATCTTCAGGTCATCGTTGGTTACGGGTATAGTGCCGGAAGACTGGAGGATAGCGAATGTGGTCCCATTGTTCAAGAAGGGGAAGAGAGACTTTCTGGGGAATGATAGGCCTGTAAGTCTTACTTCTGTTGTGGGCAAAGTATTGGAGAGAATTATTAGGGATAGGATTTATAGTTATTTAGAGAGAAATGAATTGATTGGGGATAGTCAGCATGGTTTTGTGAAGGGTAGGTCGTGCCTTACTAACATTATTGAGTTTTTTGAAAAAGTGACCAAAGAGGTGGATGGGGGTAAGGCGGTTGATGTGGTATATATGGATTTTAGTAAGGCGTTTGATAAGGTGGCCCATGGAAGACTTCTGCAGAAAATGCAGATGTATGGGATAGAGGGTTATTTAGCTAATTGGATTAGGAATTGGCTAGCAGATAGAAGACAGAGGGTGGTGGTTGATGGGAGATATTCATCGTGGAGTTCGGTTACTAGTGGTGTACCTCAGAGATCTGTTTTGGGGCCCCTGCTGTTTGTAATTTTTATAAATGATCTGGATGAGTGTATTGAGGGATGGATCAGTAAATTTGCAGATGACACTAAAGTTGGTGGAGTGGTAGATAGTGAAAAGGGGTGTTATAGTTTACAGAGTGACTTGGACAAGTTGCAGAGCTGGGCCAAGAGGTGGCAAATGGAGTTTAATGTGGAAAAGTGTGAGGTAATTCACTTTGGCAGGAATAACAAATGTGTAGAGTATAGGGCTAATGGTCGGACTCTTAATAGTGTTGATGAACAGAGGGATCTTGGTGTATATGTGCATAGATCCCTGAAAGTTGGCAGTCAAGTCGATAAGGTTGTTAAGAAGGCATATGGAGTCTTAGCTTTTATTGGTAGGGGGATTGAATTTCGGAGCCGCAACGTCATGTTGCAACTGTACAAAACTCTAGTGCGGCCGCACTTGAGTATTGTGTGCAGTTCTGGTCCCCACATTATAAGAAAGATGTGGAGGCATTGGAGAGGGTACAGAGGAGGTTTACCAGGATGTTGCCTGGTATGGAAGGCAGTTCTTATGAAGAGAGGCTGAGGGATTTGAGGTTGTTTTCGTTAGAAAGAAGGCGGCTAAGAGGAGACCTTATTGAAACATATAAGATGATTAGAGGTTTAGATAGGTTGGACAGTGATAGCCTTTTTCCTAGGATGGAGAAAGCTAGCACGAGGGGACATAGCTTTAAATTAAGGGGTGGTGGTTATAGGACGGATGTCAGAGGTAGGTTCTTTACCCAGAGGGTGGTAAGGGTATGGAATGCCCTGCTTGCATCAGTTATAGATGCGCCAAGTTTGGTGGCGTTTAAGAGGTTAGTAGATAAGATTATGGACGAAAAGGGAATGGTTTACGTTAGAGGGTCATTGCTTTATCCTAATTGGTTGGCGCAACATCGAAGGCCGAAAGGCCTGTTCTGCGCTGTAATGTTCTATGTTCTATGTTTCTGGTGATAATAGATGCCTACTCCAAGTGGTTAGATGTCTGTAAACTAAGCTCGGCAAACGTGTTGGCAACTGTTAAGAAACTGCGCACCTCGTTCGCAATGCGTGGGATCAGTCAAATCTATGAAATCAAATGGGATCTGTCACATCAAGATGATACCTTACCACCCACCATTAAATGGGTTAGTGGAAAGAGCATGCAGACGTTAAAGGCCAGGTTGAAAAAACAGCCAATGGCCTCATTAGAGATAAAACTCTCAAGGTGGTTATTTGACTATAGGACTACTCCACATGCCACCATGGGAATGGTACCAGCAGAGTTACGGATGGGCAGTTGGTCTTGCACCAGACTGAGCCTGTTGTTGCCAAACCAGGGAGAGAAGTAGAAAAGCACTAAGAAGCCCAAAGCATGGTCCATGACAGCACTCACCGAGAAAGGCACTTTGAAGCAGGGGAGAGAGTTTGGGTTAGAAATTATGCAAATTGACCCGCCTGGGTAACTGGAACAGTTGAGTTCAAGATTAAACTGACATCGTACCGAGTACTCGTAAGCAAGGCAGTGGTAAGAAAATATCTGGACCAGGTCTGGGCGTCAAGTTCTCCACCCGTTCTTTCTGCCCTGCAGCCCTAGGTATGAGCAGAATCCCCTTCGACTTTCCTGCATCCTTGAAGGGGACCTCAGGGTCCAAAATGGACATAGGGGACAAAGTTGCTGCGATTCCCCTACCACCTGAAGCAGATGAGGAACCAGACCTATGGCATTCCTTGCAGAAGAGATGGGTTCCCAACCATTACACATTGCCGACATCAGAGGCCGAATTGGAGGATCCTGACCTGGTGCTCAAGCGGAGGAAAGGATCCTTGAGGGAAGCAAACTGAGGGTACTCCTCGCCCTTAGCCGGGGGGAGGTGTGTGATGACTTCAGCGAGGCTAATAAGGTTCGCTTGCTAGAATATGAGTCTTAATTGATGATTTAAGTCAGGGAGACTCATGGTCCCTATTTAAAGCAGGTGTGTCAGACTCCCAGCCTTTATTCAGCTGGGAGCAACTAGAGAGCTAGCTGCATACAAATGTATGGTGTAAATAAGGTAACTGGGTGATGGAATTTTCACCTCCATGGAGTTATTACATGCAAAAAACAAAAAATGGTGGAAAATCTCAGCAGGTCTGATAGCATCCATGGAGAGAGAATACAGCCAATATTTTAAATCTGGATGACCTTTTGTCAGAAAAAGATGTTTGATACATTAAAAATCTAATGGAATTATCAGAACAGAAAAATATGATATTACACAAAATTTCTTCTCCAGGGTGAGAGAGATTCAGAAGAAATCATGACTGAGTGCACTATTAAAAAGCCAATGACACCACAATAACAGGGTAAAATAATTTTGGGTGGTTTAAAGAACAATACTACAGCATAAATGGGACAGCTTATGCCAGTTTATTGATTTCTAAGGACTGCCCTCTGTAACAATATGAGTCACCAATCACTGACAGCAAATTCAGGATTTCAGACTTGCAGCTTTGAGCACGTGGTGTCTTAAAGCTGCTCCCAGTTTTGCAAGATAACAATATTGGTTGCTGACAGTTTTATCATCATTACAAATGTAAAATCTGAGCCATATAACTTTTCTACATTAAGTTCAATCACATGGCACGCGCATAAATTTGGCAGGCACGGAAGCGAATATAGAATCCATTCCTGAATGTGATTGTGCTCTCGAAATGTTGTCTGGTTTGCAATGTGGGCAGAAGTGCAAATAAGTTGGGCAGCAGGTCAAATGGTGACCTGTGGTGGATTTAAAAACTCTGCAAACAGCACCCTAAGGTCTGCCAGGGGCTGCGGTGGAGGCAGAAGGAGTTTTCCCGCATTAGGAAAAGGAATCATTGTTTGGGATAATGTTCTCAGCACCTGATGGACATTCTGTTCCCCATTGAATGCCTTAGTGTTCTGGTAGAGTTGGTCAGTGCCAGGCAGGACATTTCAGTGCACAAGAATGGCAACAGGAGGCTGCCTTTTGTCACTAAGAAGGCCTGGGCAAAGGATGTCACCCAAGTCAGCAGCACAATGTGACTCTAATAGCACGAGAGTTTTAATCTTCTGCGATTGTCTAGAGTGAGTACAGAGATGGCATGGAACTGTGGGGAGAAGTATGGTCAGGTGGCTGTTCCTCATGATCTTCAGGGGTGTAAGAGTTGATGTGTATTAGCTGACATGAAGCGTGTGATGCTAAAGCTGGGATATCTGCCTGGCCTGCATGCATTGGAGGGGGAAGCACGCTAGTCTGACATGTCCTATAACCAGGCTCTTGGAATAGTGCTTCAGGGAGAGGGAGTACTAATGATGAATTTTACTCTTCCGTTTCAGGAGAAGAGAAGCCAATATGCAGCAGAAAGAAAGGAAAGGGTGGGGGAGTGCCACCCTAGTCCTAGTGCACTACAAGACGGATTCACTAGACATTAAATGCCACTCTGGAGCTACTCCACTAGTTGTAGTGAGGCAAGGGTCTTGAATCAAGGTAAGAGTGCAGTGCACAGATGACAGTGTGATGGGGAGTGCAAACACTGTGGGTCCTCTCATCAGAATTAGAAACGATGCAGCAAGAGTCCCTGGTGACACCAAAGACCCCTTTTAACCTCTGATGAGACCAACATCATATCCACACTCTGAATTAACACCCAGCACAGATACAATCACATGGGTTGGCATTAGGTCACCAACTCCATGGGTATTGACATTGATAATCACACTCACACGAGCTTTTCTCCCATTCATTCCAGTACTGTGGGTGTCATTGGCTACCCAAGCACTTATTGACTTAGGTGTACAAGATTATGAGGGACATAGACAGAGTGGATAAGGAGCTGCTGTTCCCCTTAGTTGAAGGGTCATTTATGAGAGGACATAGAACATAGAACATTACAGCGCAGTACAGGCCCTTCGGCCCTCGATGTTGCGCCGGCCAGTGGACCCTCTAACCTAAACTATTCCAATATCATCCATATGACATAGGTTAAAGGCGAGGGGAAGGAGGGTAAGGGAGGGATGTGAGGAAAAACTTTATTCAGAGGATGGTGACTGTCTGGAAGATGCTGCCTGGGATGGTGATAGAGGCAGGTTGCCTTACATCCTTTAAGAAGTACCTGCATGAACTCTTGGCACATCATAACATTCAGGGCTATGGGCCAAGTGCTGGCAGTACATTTCAGACCATCACCATTGGAAGAGGGAGTAAGTGGTGTGATCAGCAAGTTTGCAGACGACACAAAGATGGCTGGACTTGTGGATAGTGAGGAGCATTGTCAGGCAATACAGCAGGACATAGATAGGCTGGTAGACTGGGCAGATAGATGGCAGATGGAATTCAATCCTGATAAATGCGAGGTGATGCATTTCAGGAGAAAGAATGTTAGGGGGGAGGTATATGATAAAGGATAGACCTATTAAGAGTATAGAAATGCAGAGGGACCTGGGGGTGCAGGTGCACAAGTCTTTGAAAGTGGCAGAACAGGTGGAGAAGGTTGTGAAGAAAGCTTATGGTATGCTTGCCTTTATAGGAAAGGGTATAGAGATCAAGAGCTGGCATTTAATGTTGTATAGAATGTCGGTTAGACCTCACTTGGAATACTGCGTCCAGTTCTGGTTGCCTTACTACTGGAAGGACGTAAAGACCCTGGAGAAAATGCAGAGGAGGTTTACCAGGATGCTGCCTGGTATGGAAGGTCTGAGTTACGAGGAGAGGTTAGGCAAATTGGGGCTGTTTTCTTTAGAAAGATGTAGACTGAGGAGAGATCTAATAGAGGTGTACAAGATTATGAGGGGTATAGATAAACAGTGGTTTTCGTAGGTTGGAATCAACTATCATGAGGGGTCATGGGCTTAGGGTGAGGGAGGTAAGGTATAATTTGGATGCTAGAGGGAGTTTTTTCACACAGAGGGTTGTGAGGGTATAGAATGCACTGCCAATTAAGGTGGTGGAGGCAGGCATGTTGGAGTTACTTGAAAGATACTTAGATGGGCACATGAGCAGAATAGGGATGGAGGGACATAGAAGACTGATTTAAAATAGGGATCATGAGCATTGGAACATCCCTGGGAATTGCGTTAAGTTGTGCATGATATTAATGTATTTCTCTTTTATCCTACAGGTACTTTGGTCCGCCTTGTTGTCCAACAAGGGGCATACACACGATGGGTCGTGAGAGGGCTGCTGTTAGATTTTTCAAGAGTAGCCTATTGCTTCAAGTCGTTAGTGTATGCTTGAGTTGGACCAGTTGATGGGCAACACGACAGCTCAGTGATTATCACTGTTGCTGTGCAGATACGTGGATTTGGGCCAGCATCTGTGGGAGTTTGCACATTCTCCTCGTACTTGCGTGGGTTTTCTCTGGGTGCTCTGGTTTCCTCCCACACCTCAAAGATGTGCTCTTAGGCTGATTGGCAAAACAAATTCTTCCTAAATTGTCTCGCTAATTTGGTTCCAATGCAGATTTCTATAAACATTGACAGGAGTCATGAATGAAAGTGGGAACGTCGAGGTGGCGGTGCGGGCTCGTTAGGCTAAAGGGCCTGTTTCCTGTGATGTGTTGTTCTTTGTTCTTTGTTCACTCTGGGTAATCTTATACATCCTTATCCCTTCATTAAGTGCAATAGATACAAACTTGAATGCTGATGTGGACATCCTGTTTAGCTGTGCATCACTTGATCTATCTGCATTATATAAAACACTACTGGGTTCTGCTCTTTGCTCAAAGTACTCTTCTTTCACAGATCATCTTCCAATGCAAAGAGAATCAGCTTCTCTTTTCCACTATAAATCATGATCTTAGATCCCTCTACCTGCTTCTCCTCTCTCCAAAAGCTACTTTAAGTTATTCCTGTTTCTCTATTATTTCTCCTCATGTCCCTTTGAGTTCATATTGTCAGTGAGACCCACTTCCTAGCCCTCAATCCTATTCCTACCAAATTGCTGCCCACCCAACGTATCTTTCCCGCATCTGGTTAAACAATAAAGACTGCAATAGATAAAGGAGGAAAGATGATAGAGAAACAAAAAGAGAACTATCATTCATAGCAATTAACAATGAGAAATGAAATGCACAATCTTACAGTAAAAGTTAATAATTACTCATATGTATTAACGATTGCTTTGATGTTATAGTTTGCAGCTTACTTGTCACAAGAGATTTATAAAGATTACATTTCATTTTTTGTATGAGATAATTATTTTTTAATGAAGAAATTAATGTAATCACTCAAAGGCCACTTGAGTTCCATCAAGGAAGATTTAATATACTTAAGGCAATGACCTTGGACTATGAACAGACTTATTAACTGTCTAGGTATTGGAGAATGTAAATGTGTAATATTTGGTTAGCAGTTGCAAAAGAGATAAAAGGTGTGTTGGTGTGATTGTGATCAAAGGAGTTAAGAACATAAAATAAAATTCAATAAGTTTGATCCAGAGCATTCATGCAGTGTTAGTTGCTCCACCACTTAAATTAACCACAATTAAAATCTGATTAATAGCACTAATTAATTGCTATTAAGTGTATCAACTGAATACTTTGAGCAGAAGCAAATATACCTCATTATTATATTTCATTACTTCGAAGTAGTGTTGGCTGCAATTTGATCAAAACGTTAATGATCGTATAGGGATCATGAGCCTTGGGAGTCCCTGGGAAGCGTGTAAATAGATGACGATATTGATGTTCTTGTTTTTATCCTACAGGTGCTTTGGTCCCCTTGTTGTCTAATGAGGGGTCGTGAGAGAGCTGCTCTTGGATTTTTTTTGAGAGTATCCTAGTGCTTCACGTCATTAGTGTACGCTTGACCTGGACCATTTGATGGGCAACACGACAGCTCAGTGACTATCGCTGTGCTGTGCAGATACATGGATTTGGGCCTGTGTCTGTGGGAGTTTGAGCATTCTCCCCGTGCTTGTGTGGGTTTTCTCCGGGTGCTCCGGTTTCCTCCCACATCCCAAAGATGTGCTCTTAGGCTAATTGGCAAAACAAATTCTTCCTAAATTATCTCAAATTTGGTTTTTAATAAATAGATCTATAATCATGGCCAGGGATCGCGGGTAGAGGTGGGAACATTGGGGTGGTGGCGCGGGCTTGTTGGGCCGAAGGGCCTGTTTCCCGTGCTGTTCTGTTCTTTGATATTGACAGGATGTGGAGAAAATGTTCCTTCTTTTCAGAGAATCTCAACCATAGAGGTTATGGTTTTTTTATATAAAAAAGAACCATAGAATCCCTACAGTGCAGAAAAAGGCCACTCAGCCCTTCGAATCTACACCGACAACAATTTCCCCAGACTCTAACCTTGTAACCCCACATAATCCCTTAACACTAAGGAGCAATATCACCCAGAGTTGCACCCTACAACCCCAAGTACTTACCCCACTAATCCCCCTAACCTACACATCATGGGATACCAAGGGGCAATTTAGCATGGCCAATCCATCTAACCTGCACATTTTTGGACAGTGGGAGGAAACCGGAGCACCCAGAGAAAGCCTACATAGACACAGGGAGAATGTGCAAATTCCATGCAGTGTCCGGAGACCGGAATTGAACTCAAGCTCCTGGCACTGTGAGACAGTCATGCTAACAATGTGCCACTATGCCATCCCAAGACAGAGAAAGGTAGATTTGTGATAAGCAAAAGGAGTGGGGGGGGTGTGGTGAGAAATTATTAGAGGTAGTTCGTAATGTGCGTGTTGAGTTTACAACCACATTAGCTATAATTTTATTGATTGGTAGAGCACACTCAATAGGCAGAGTGGCTAGCTCCTGCTCCTAATTTGTATGTTAAGAGTTCAAATATATCTCAACATGACATGTTTCATTATTATTTGCAAGTTGCCACCTGCCCTACCAACTTTCAGCCATAAAAATTGTTTCCTGCGATAGTCAATATATTCTGCGATATATTGACTATCCTACGATAGTCAATTGAAATTGACTATCAATTTCAGTCAAAAAATTGTTTGACTGCGATCAGTCAATGAACTGGATTTTCTTCTTTCAAACAAATGGGGAAATCCCCACTGCCACTGTACTTACCACCTTTCGCTGTATTTCACTCCCCGCACTCATGATGATTATTGCTGCTCATTTTTTCCTCATGCGCAAACAACTGAAAGCCAACAGGCTCCAATGGATTTTCCCAAGATTCACCTCAATGTAAGTGTTGTCATGTGAACTGCGGTGATAGAACTGAGAAGGGTGGGGGGAGGAGGCATTGGCAGGCATTATGAAGAAATTCAATGTGTGGAAAATATATTTGAAATAAATCTTCAAAAACAAAACTCTTCATATTTACAACAACTATCAACTAAGGTAGATTCAAAGAATATAGGATTATTAAAGAGTGCAGAGTAGCTGAAATGTCCTCTGGACAGTTAAGTGGCCTTTTTCTCACTTTAGATTTCCACCAAATCTCACTTTAGATTTCCATCAGGTGAGGATGGAAATTTGGCAAAATTGTCATCGGATTATTTATATCACTCATCTTACCCAAGCTCCCAACATCAGAGGTAGAAAAGAGTACAAAATAATTCTTGGGATTATAGTGTGTTTACACAAAGAGTCATGGTTCAGACAAGGTCTCAAATAGTACCCCTGTAATGCAGAAAAATGCCATTTGCCCCATCAAATCTGTATCTACTCTCTGACAGAGCATCCCACCTTAGCCCTATCCCCATAGCCACTCTCCAAATCCTCCTAACCTACACCTTAAGAGGCAATTTAGCATGTCCAATCAATGTAATCCACACATCTTTGGACTGTGGGAGAAAACTGGAGCATCTGGAGGAAACCTACATAGGGAAAATATGCAAACTTCACAGTCATCCAAAGCCAGAACTGAACCCGGATCCCTGGCACTGAGGCAGCAATACTAACCACTGTATTGATATTTTGCATTCCTGATTACAAAATATACACAAATGATAGAGAAAGGAAAGAAACAAGGAGTGAAAGAGATGAATTTCTGATATATACAGGAAGACTTTCTCCATTGATATGGAAATACCCATGTTAGATGAGTTAAATATACAAAAGAGGAAGCATAGAACATAGAACATAGAACACTACAGCACAAACAGGCCCTTCGGCCCACAAGTTGTGCCGAACACATCAAAAACCTACCCAGCCATAGACCTATCTATAACCCCCAATCCCCTTGGATCCCATATACTCATCCAGAAGTCTTTTAAAAGACCCCAGCGAGTTCGCCTCGACCACCACCGATGGCAGCCGATTCCATTCACTCACCACCCTCTGAGTGAAAAGCTTTCCCCTAGCATCCCCTCTGTACTTGCTTCCCTGCACCTTAAATCTGTGCCCTCTCGTCGTGACCATTTCAGCCCTGGGAAATAGTCTCTGAGAGTCCACCTATCTATTCCTCTCAACATTTTATAAACCTCTATCAGGTTGCCTCTCAACCTTCGTCTCTCCAGGGAGAACAGTCCCAGTTCCCTCAACCTGTCTTCATAAGGCATGCCTCCCAATCCAGGCAACATCCTTGTAAATCTCCTCTGCACCCTTTCAATAGCTTCCACGTCCTTCCTATAGTAAGGCGACCAGAACTGCGCACAGTACTCCAAGTGTGGTCTGACAAGGACCACACTTGGTATTAATCGGTTCTGGGAAATAAAGTAAGATGCAAAGAATATAGTAAGATGTATGGAATATGATACAGAAAATCATTCAACAGCATTAACTTGGTTTAAATCAATTGTGGAAAGAAACCAGAAAACATCAAAAGTAAAAGTGTTCAGCTGGGGAATAGCTAATTTCAGTGTTTGTAAGCAGATGGATTGGAAAGATAATTATGGAATAAAACTATAAGGGAGATAACAGAGAACAAGAAAGTGTAATTGAAATGAGATTAATGCACACATGATTTTACAAATACTTTTGAAAGTTAAAGTTTGTTACTTCTAGTGAACAGTGTTTAAGAATTGTACACAAAACAGAATACTTGCCTGAGAGCACAGTTGCAGCTATTTTAAACAAAATCTATTCAGTACATCAAAATAAACACAGCTAAGTGAAGAAGTCTAAATTTATAAAGAAATGTGGATGTAATTTGCTTTTTGGGCCGATCTAATAGAAATTTAAAAATGGCTGGAAAATGTTGCACAGTGGAGTTCTTGTGAAATCAATTCCACATGCTTCAACAGGAAATTTTTTGCAAATGTGGATTGTGCAAAGATCATATTCACCAAGCTCAGCCACAAAACATGAAACAGACAGGGTTGGAAAAAAGCTCACTTTTGCTGCTGCATCCTGGTAGCTTTAAAATTTGAAACTTGCTTTGAAGTTCTTGTGAAGTTTCAAGAAAACTTTCCTCTTCAGACTTTTTTCATGAATTGTGGTAAAGATAGGATGAGTACTGTGTGTATATGAACATTGTCATAGCTTCCTCTTCATCATCTTTGTGACTGTGCTTCTGTTCCAAACCATTAACATGGGTATTCAGTGTACTCAATTCTGATGCTCCTTCATGGTCATTGCTTTCATGTTCAGCAAGAAGGTTCTTCCACAGTCAGGGCTCTCATCTCTGGGTTTTATGTTTTTGCTTTTCTCTTCTTTAGTGAAGCTACTTTCTTCACTATTTCCATCAGCTGTGGCATACATTCTATAAATTTTGTCTTGCATCTCCTTTTGTTCCAGCTCAGCTAATCTGGACCACAATTCCTCCTCACTTACAATACTTGACCTGCAGTCACCATCACCATCACCATCCCATAATTCTGTTACAAAAATCCTTTTTGGATCAGTCAGACATCACAAGGCAGATCAACCTCAAGAAGTACTCCAATCATCTCAGTTCATGTTCTAACATTGAAATATAACAATGTTTTAACAAAATTCGCTGTTTCAACATTACACTTGTAGGAGACTGCAAGTTTATTAAGTCATCCAACATATAGAAGCAGCATCCATATACAAGACAAATTCGGTATTAAACTACATAAAATGGAGAAAGACAAAATCATTAGAAGGGTACACAGACTGCAAAGTAGCTCAGTGCTTTGATCCATGATACTTAAATACACTTTTGAAACATTGCCCTTAGAAAATACCCATGTTAGATGAGTTAAATCTAAGATGTCCAAATGCAAAGCTTTTCTTGAAGCTGAATGCCAAGCATAGTTACTTGGTCAGTATATCTTGTGGAGAGGACTCAGAAGCTTAGTACCCAATTTGGACGATACCATTTGCAATTACTTCCTTTCAGACTCTTAGCCAGGATCTCTTTCAAGATTACTTGGAAAGCATTACATGCATTGTACCAGAGTGCATCTGATTATAGATGATATTAGCTGTTATGGGAAGAACAAAGCAAGAACATGACTATAAGCTGCACTAATTTTTGCAAACAGTACACAATGAAGGTTTAATGTTAAATGCAAGATTGAGGTGAAGTTGCATGGGATCAGAGGAGAGCTGGCAAGATAGATACAAGACTGGCTTGGTCAAAGAAGACAGAGGGTAGCAATGGAAGAGTGCATTTCTGAATGGAGGATTGTGACAAGTGGTGTTTCTCAGGGATTGGTGCTGGGACCTTTGCCATGATTTGGAGGAAAATGTAACTGGATTGATTAGTAAGTTTGTGGACAACACAAAAGTTGGTGGATTTGTGGATAGCGATGAGGACCATTAGAGGATACAGCAGGATATAAGTCAGTTGGAGATTTGAGTGGAGAGATGGCAGGTGGAGTTTAATCTGGACAAATGTGAGATAATGCATTTTGGAAGATCTAATATATATAGGAAATATATAGTAAATGACAGAATCCTTAGGCGTAATATAGGCAGAGAGATTTTGGTGTATGTACATAGGTCGCTGAAAGTGGCAATGCAGGTGGAGAAGGAAGTCAAGAAGCATCCGGCATGCTTGTCTTCAGCAGGGGCGTTGAGTTTAAAAATTGGCAAGTCATGTTGCAGCTTTATAGACCTTAGGCTGTACTTAGAATGTAATGTTCAATTTTGGTAGCCACACTACCAGAAGGATGTGAAGAGAGTACAGAAAAGATTTACCAGGATATTGCATAAATGGAGGGCATTAGCTATGAGGAGAGGTTGGAGAAACTTGGTTTGTTCTCACGGGAACAACGGAGGTTGAGGGGCAACCTGATAAAGTCTACAAGTTATGAGCGGCATGGACAGAATGGAAAGTCAGAAACTTTTTTCCAAGGTGGATGAGTCAATTACTAGAGGGCATAGGTTTAAGGTATAAAAGGCAAGGTTTAAAGAAGAAGTAAGAGGTAAGTTATGTTACAATGGTGGGTGCCTGGAATTTGCTGCCAGGAGAGATAGCAGAAGCTGATACGATAGTGATTTTTAAGAGGCATCTTGATAAACACATGAATAGGATGGGAATGCAGGGAAATGCTCTCTGGAAGGGTAAATGGGTTTTAGTTCAGCTGGGCAGCAGAGTCGGTGCAGGCTTGGAAGACCAAAAACTTGTTCCAATGCAGTAAGTTTCTCTTCGTCTTTGTTCTTCCGTGCAATCCAACTATTGCAACATCAAACAGTGAACATTAGCTTTAGTGTTTGGAATCATGCATTTTGATATCTACTTATTTGGTAAAAGATTTGTGGTAGAGACTGATTACACGTCACTGGAAATAACTTGACCAGTGCATTACCAAGATCGCAACATCTCTTCATAAAGATTCAGTATTACTACTGAAGACTTTACAAATCAGGTAGCTTGGCAGTCACATTGGATCCATTAGTAAAACAAAAATGATATCCTTAGATCCACAAATTGACTTAATTGATATTGAACTTGAAGACGTTCCTCAAATTGATCTGGGATATTTTACACAATATAAATGCCAGAAGCTACAGCAAAGAATTTACATTTCAGAAGTCATAGAAAACCATCACTGAAGGATGGCCTAATTCAAACACAAGATCATTTTGGCCTTAACATCTCCTGGGAAAATCATTTTTTAAGGTAGATGGGTCATCAAATCAGAATCTTTGTGACCTGATATTATTTAACTTCATCGCTCACACATGGACTTACGGAAGTGTGAGACGTGTCAAGAGCATTCATCAAGTCAGTACAAAGCACCATTGATTCCATATGAATTTCCTCCACATCTTTGGAGGAAAAATCGCATCTGGCCACTTTCATGTCCAGGGCATTAAGTTCCTTGTCACCATTGACTACTTTACCAAATATCCCTTTATTTGACAATTCCACATATTAAGGCCACAAGTTTCCCTTCAAGCTGCTGCGATATTCTGATGAAGTCAATGAGCATTTGAATGGCTCACCGCATCCACTGCCTGGGAACCTGCCAGAGTGAGGCTGAAACATTCCAACCTAAGCTCTGTTTTCAATTAAGTTGCTGTGTCTAGCTGATTCATTCTGGATAATGGTCTGCCATTTATTGGCAAGCCGTTTCAGGTGCTCATTACATTGACCTAATGACCTAGCTGAGTGATTCTGACAGTGAAGTCCCTATTTTACAATGTAAAGAGACCAAGCGAGATGTACATATCGTAATGTTACATCTGGGAACAACACTTTTTAAACAAAATCATTCAATCCAAGCAGGGCTCATGTTTACATAGAACATTACAGCACAGAACAGGCCCTTTGGCCCTCGATGTTGCGCCGACCAATATAAAAAGCAATGCCCCTCCAAACTAAACCATTCCCTTCTCTTCCATATACTTATCAACTAACCTCTTAAACGCCACCAAACTTGGCGCATCTACACCCGCTGCAGGCAGGGCATTCCACTCCCTAATCACTCTTTGAGTAAAGAACCTACCTCTGATATCCGTCCTATAACTCATACCCCTTAATTTAAAGCTGTGTCCCCTCGTGCTAGCTT
Source organism: Sphyrna mokarran (assembly GCA_024679065.1). Lineage (NCBI taxonomy): Eukaryota > Metazoa > Chordata > Chondrichthyes > Carcharhiniformes > Carcharhinidae > Sphyrna > Sphyrna mokarran. The sequence goes on along the minus strand of JAGIQG010000012.1, from coordinate 27,700,710 downwards.
TCTCCATCCTAGGAAAAAGGCTATCATTGTCCACCCTATCTAAACCTCTAATCATCTTATATGCTTCAATAAGATCCCCTCTTAGCCGCCTCCTTTCTAACGAAAACAACTCAAATCCTTCAACCTCTCTTCATAGGACCTGCCCTCCATACCAGGCAACATCCTGGTAAACCTCTCTGTACCCTCTCCAATGCCTCCACATCTTTCTTATAATGTGGGGACCAGAACTGCACACAATACTCCAAGTGCGGCCGCACTAGAGTTTTGTACAGTTGCAACATGATGCTGCGGCTCCTAAATTCAATCCCCCTACCAATAAAAGCTAAGACTCCATATGCCTTCTTAACACCTTTATCCACTTGACTGCCTACTTTCAGGGATCTATTGACACATACACCAAGATCCTTCTGTTCCTCAACACTATTAAGAGCCCTACCATTAGCCCTATACTCTACACATTTATTGTTCCTGCCAAAGTGCATTACCTCACACTTTTCCACATTAAACTCCATTTGCCACCTCTCGGCCCAGCTCTGTAACTTGTCCAAGTCTCTCTGCAAACTAGAACACCCCTCTTCACTATCCACCACTCCACCGACTTTAGTGTCATCTGCAAATTTACTAATCCATCCTTCAATACCCTCATCCAGATCATTTATAAAAATTACAAACAGCAGGGGCCCCAATGTATTGTTTATTTAAATGTTTGCCACTGCTTAATTACTTTATATTTAAACCTCATTTCCTGTGATATTTAAAATTCTTTCATGGGACTTGAATATCGCTAGCAAGACAAGCCCATCCCTAATTGCCCTTGAAAAGATGGTGGTGAGCCAGCTTTTTGAACCGCTGCAATCCACATGCTGTAGGTACACTCACTGCATTATTTGAAACGGCATTCCAGGATTTTGACCCAGCAATAGTAAAGGAACAGCAATACATTTCCAAATCAGGATGGTATGTGACTTCCAGAGGAACCTCCAAGGGTCCCCAGGTGTCTTGCTGTCTTTGTCCTAGGTGGGTGGCAGTCACGAGTTTGGAAAGTGATGTTCATATCACCACGTGGATTGTACTGATTCAAAGAGACAGCTCACCATCACCATTTCAAGGGCAATTAGAGATGGGAAATAAAACTCACACCCCAGACATGATTACAGCCTTCAGTAAAGTTCTGAAGTATATCTTGTAGATGGCACACCCTGCTGCCACTGTGGTGGTGGAAGGAGTGGCTATTCATGGTGGAGGTTGATCTGTCTATCAAGTGGGCTGCTTGGTCCTGGAATGTATCAAGCTTCTTGAGTATTGTTGGACCTGCGTTCATTCAGGCAGGTGAACAGTTTTCTACCACACTTCAAGATTTGTGCCTTGAAGATGGTAGATAGGCTTTGGGGAATCAGGAGATGAGTTACTCGCTGCAGAGATCTCAGTCCCTGATCTGCTCTTGTAGCCAACGTATTTATAAGGCTAGTTCAGTTCAATTTCTGGCCAATGGTAACTTCCAGGATGTTGATAATCGCAGATTCAGCAATGATAATCTATTAAATATCAAGGTGAGATGATTGGCAATGATTGGCAATGGCCAATGCCTAGTGCAAATTACCTGCCACTTATTGGCCTAAAACTGAATGTTATAGCTCTTGCTATATATGGGCATGGAATGCTCCAGTATATGAGGAGTCACAATGACCTTGACTGCACTCTGTGGACTCATCGCCCAAAGCTGCTTCTGTCAATTTAGTTCCACAGTGAAATTCTGCATATTTTTCAGTTCCAGGGGTGTGACTTAATTAATTTCAGTTCCCAGTTGACTATGCAGAAGGTTCTGAAAGTATCTTACAATGTTGTAGAGAGTCTGTTGAGCTGTTGTTAATTTTGACATTTTAAAGTATTCATTCATCCCAATACACATTAGTATTCCAAATGTAGGATCAAAGTAGTACAATTATGTACCCTTGGGAGCTTGTCTAATTTCCTCTATTTCACACTTGTCAGTCATCAGAAATGAAAATACTACTTGTTTCCTTAATTCCTTAACCAGCATCTGCATTTCCATAGCAGAGAGATGTTGATCAAGTTCCAGATTCAGAATCAATTACCCATTAACCTCTTTGCAGCAGACGACAAGCCTATGGCACAAATACAGGCAGAGAGAGAATTCCACTCAATCCCCTAATGTCTCTTTAACTTTATTTAACACATATTTGTAAATAGAATGCAGTGATGAAGATTAGTTTTAAATCTTATTTTAAGATCATGGAAAGAGATTTCACTGAAATGATGCCAGGGATAAGAAGCTTCAGTTGAAATCAGACAGACTGCATTTTTTTAAATCAGAAGACAGAAGACTGCAAGGAAGAAGTGAAAAATATTTTCAAAGTTATGGAAGGTATGGTAAATAGAGAAAATGTAGTACTTCTACTTGGTGAATAGGTGATATCCAGTGGACACAATATTTCACAAAGTGTTCAGGAAATATAGGGAAGGAAAAAGAGGAAATTTGTGGTTGTAAAGATTAGGAGAACTGGAAAAAGAACATTACAGCATTGGAGAGATACAATGCTTTGGAGGAGTCAAAGATCTAATCTATTTGGTTGGAGTTAAGAAACAATAGAGGTACCATTACTTTACTGGGTACATTATATGTGCCACCAACTAGTGGGAAAGGTATAAAGAAACAAATTACAGAGCTATAAAAAGCTATAAAATTGTAAAAACAGGGTGCTTTAGTTATGTTGATTTAAACTAGATAAGCAACAATGTAATGTGCAGACAGGGCAAGAATTTCTGAAGTGTGTTTAGAAAATATTCTTGATCAGTATGTTTCCAAGGAAAAATGATGTGGAGTTGTCAGCGTTGTACTGGCACAGTCAGTAGTTCACAAACACCAGGTTAAAGTCCAACAAGTAACTTCTGGACACTGCCCCTTCATCAGATAAGTGAAGAGTTGGGTTCACAAATAGGGCATATATAGGCACAAACTCAATGACAAGATAATGGTTGGAATGCAAGTCTGAACAGATAATCGGGTGTTTACAGGTGCAGACAACATGAGTGGAGAGACGCTAAAGCACAGGTTAGAGAGGTGTGAATTGTCTCCAGCCAGAACAGTTAGTGAGATTTTGCAAGCCCAGGCAAGTCATGGGGATTACAAATAGTGTGACATGAACCCAAAATCCCAGTTAAAGCCATCCTCATGTGTGCGGAACTTGGTTATTTGTTTCAGTTTGGTGATTCTGCATTGTCGTGTGTTATGAAGGCCGTCTTGGAGAATGCTTACCTGAAGATCAGAGGCTGAATGTTCTTGACTGCTGAAGTATTCCCCAACAGGAAGTGTACACTCCTGCCTGGTGATTCATCTGTTGTAGTGTTTGCATGCTTTCCCCAAAGTACCATGCCTCAGGACATCCTTTCCTGCAGTTTATTAGATAGACAATGATAGCCAAGTCGCAGGAATACATACCACGTACCTGGTGGATGATGTTCTCATATGAGATGATGGCATCTGTGTCGATGATCTGGCATGTCTTGCAGAGGTTGCTGTGGCAGAGTTATATGGTGTCGTGGTCACTGTTCTCCTGAAAGCTAGATAGTTCCCTGTGTAAAATGGCGTGTTTGAGGTTGCGCGGCTGTTTGAAGGCAAGTAGTGGGAGTGTCAGGATGGCCTTGGTGAGATGAATATTGAAGGTTCCAGAGAAGATGTCATAGTTTCTCCACTCTGGAGAAGTACCAGACGACGAAGGGTACTCTGGCCGCCGTGCCTGTCTTCTGAGGAGATCGGTGCGGTTTTTTTGCTGTGGTGTGTTGAAACTATTGATCGATGAGTTGAATATTATATCTGTTCTTACGAGGGCATCTTCCAGTGACTGTAGGTGTCTTTGGAATTGTACTCATCTGAGCAGATCCTGTGTCTACAGAGGGCTTGTCTATCATATATACAGTACTGGATCCAGTTCTATGGAATGAACTGCAGTATGGAGAATAATTCTTTTTCATGTAGTCATTCATGAGCCATAAGTGTAGTTGACAAGTCTAGCATTTATTGTCAATCCCTAAATGGCCTTGTGCAGGTGATAGTGAGCCACTGACAAATTGCTGCCTTGCTAAATCATATCAGAAGGCAGTTAAGCCTTCTGAGTCAGGGGTCACCTGAGGTCAGACTGAGTGAGAGCAACAAATCTCTTCCCTGAAGGGGATTGTTGAATCAGATGTGTTTTTACAACGATTGAATAGGTTCGTGTTCATTACTGAGACAAGAATTTTATTTCAGATCTATTAATTAATTAAATTCAAATTCCTCCAATAATGGGATTTGAACTCGCGTCACTGGAGCATTGTCACATACCTGCAATACAAACTGAATAATATTACCACTGTTTCACCATGCTATAAAATCTGTCTACCTATAAATCTCAAGCACATCCTTGAGAAATGGGTAAGATTTATGTGCAAGTGAAACTTTGTTCAACTTGCTGCATCAAACACCGAGTCTTATGGCAGCAGTTAAGCAGCTCCCAATCTCTGATTAGACGTTCACTGTGGTACAACACAGAACTGAAGAAAGGGATTCACAGATAATTCAGCAACTTTGCAATCAACGTCCCAGATCTTCTAGTGTAGATTGTCAGAGAGATATACAACACAAGTTGCACTCAGGGCACTGTGAAATTTCATGAGAATTGCCTGGGAAGTTTGAAATTCTGATGGGAAAATCCCCTGCTCCAAGATACCCCCTCCAACTCAGAGCTACAGTTCTGTGGGGGTTATCTGAATAGTTACCTATGAGATGTTTGACATTGAAATCCTGATGTAACTCCTGGGTAACATCAGAACTGATTCCCCCAATCTCTTGCATTGAACCAACCCAACTCCCACTCAATCCTCATCTGGCGAGTCCTCAATTCCACCACTCATCTGCACCACAAACTACCTAACACCTCACCCACCTACCATCTTACATTCCTGAGATACAGTACCCGCTAAGAAACTATTATCCTAAAAAAGGATTAATGGGAATTATAGAATCAGTGATAGGAATACAACATACAATTTCTCTGACAATAGTTATATATAATTTGGATTCATTTGATATTATTGTCATTTGGTTGAATGAATTACTTTAAGATTAATTTATTTTGTTCTTTGCACTATCCATAAGGCCTAAGCTCAACAGTAGGATAGAATCTTACTTCAAAACTTTCCAAATGTCCGCATGGTGTTGCAATCTTATAGGAACAGGTCAATTAAGAGATCATCTATGCAGTCATCCTCAAAACAAAGACAGCAGGTAGTTTCTGAGGCAGGAGGCCCAATAAGTAGGCTTGAGTTCTGGTCATCCGGCAGAACCACTGGATGAGTTCAGTACTGCTGTGTCTTGAAGGGGAGCTGCAATGGCACTTCAAACTGGAGATTTGTAGATTTCAAACTACAGCATTCTAAACATTCAGGGTCACAGTGTTGGGACATTGGGCCAATAGGACACCCAACAGGATACCTTGTGGTTGCAATTATAGACTTCTCATCACACCACTCCATTTAGTGATGATTCAGAGAAAATACTAATGCTGCCTCCCACACCCCCGCCCCCAGAGTCAATTTACCAGTGTTAATGTAAGCCTACATGTGACACTAATAAATAAACTTTACGTGTTCTTGAATTAATGCGACTTTGGTACCACCATTTAATAATTCTGATGATCCCTCTACTTGTTGCCCCTGACAACGCTTACAGTCACAAGCAGTAGAACCATTTCAACACAGAAGAATGTGTAATGTCCCCGGCTTATCCCAAGCTCATTTCCTCAAACTGACTCCTGCTGCGAAAACAGGATGGAATCCTATATAAGGCTTTGACTCATGTAAAGTAAAAGTTGAATGTTGGGACATTTTGAAAATGAAGGGCAAACTTATTTATATATGTGAGACTGTACTCCCTGCTTTCAGTCTCAGTTATCTGAAGTTACCAACAGTATTGAAGCTCATGAGGGGTGGGGTGGGGGGGGGGGGGCGGTGGGGAGGTTGGGGTGGTAGTTCATATCTACCCTGGCAACACCAAAACCAGCCTCTTGGCCTTGCCTCTTGACCTACCTCCACAGATTGTTAGACATTCTGCCCAGTGCAATCTGCCAACTCCAACTCCTCCTACAGTCAATCCCACTGGTAGTTTGTAACCAGGTGGGTAAAACTGTCTCCATGTGACATCACACTAAGAATGATATCACAAAGCAGCTCAAGCACCGCCCACACAGTTATTCCAAGGGCATCTCCTACGCTGGAGACTCATTGGCCTTGATGCAGACTGTACAATCATCATGTCTCCCAACTAAAAATTCAGATAACTGAGACCAGAAGCAGGGAGTACAATCTCACATATATAAATATTACAAGTTTGCCGTTCCATCCTCGAAATGCCCCAACATTCAACTCTTACTTTTCATGACTCAAAGCCTTACATAGGCTCCATCCTGTTTTTGCAGCACGAGTCAGTTTGGGGGAATGAGCTTGGGATGAGCCAGGGATATTACACATTCTTCTGTGTTGAAATGGTTCTATTGCTTGTGACTGGAAGTTTTGACAGTGGCAATAAGTAGAGGGATCATCAGGATTATTAAATGGTGGTACCAATGTGGCAAATTTTAAAGACACAAAGTTTAAAGTTTATTTAATAATGTCCCGAATAGGCTTACATTAACACCACAATGAAGTTATTGTGAAAATCCCCTAGTTGCCACAGTCTGGTGCTTGTTCAGGTACACTGATGGAGAATTTAGCATGGCCAATACAGCTAACCAGGACGTCTTTTAGACTTGTGGGAGGAAACCAGAGCACCTGAAGGAAACCCAGGCAAACATGGGGAGAATGTGCAAACTCCACACAGATAGTGACCCAAGCCAGGAATCCAACCAGGTCTGTGGAGCTGTAAGGCAGCAGTGCTAGCCATTGCACCACTGTGTTGCCCATGACATCATGACAATAATAGGGTAACTCCCTATGCATTGCTGCATAAAATAAAATATTTCTTGATCAGTACTGCTGACCAAGTATGGCTAAGATACACAGAGTCAAACACTCATCCTAACTCTATATATTAGAAATAGCACATGTCAAGGATGACTCTTTTTTGTGGGTAGTTGTGTGTGTGAAACATCAATGTTTGCTGTGGTTCATAAATGGATCATAGTCCCTATTTTGGCCTTTCAAACTTATCTACAGATTGTAGGTTAGTAGAGGTGGGTGGTAGATTTTTTGTTTGAGCAGCTTCCTTATCTTTTGATTCCTTTCATTGCACTCTCTCAGTAGTTCCTCTTGTTGACTGGAAACTCCTGGCACTGTTTTTGATGATGAATCTCCAATCTGGTCATGAGTGAGCATCTGCTTCCCAAGTGTTGATGTTTTTATCTCTGATTTCTTACAAGCTAATCATAAGAGATCCAAAATAGGTTATGATCACAGTTTTTTAAGCATATGCATGGGGGAGCACAAATTCAGAGAGGTCTCTGCAGCAGACTCTGCCCAGTTGAACATAGTGAAGGTCATGTAAGCAGCTTATTGTTTTGAATTCCAGCATTGCCTATTTCAGATTCACATTAAACAATTTACAGACACCACAAGGCTGGATGTCTGTTATTTCAAAAATTATCTGCCTTATTAATCTCTTGTTAGTAAGCATGGACCTGCAGTGACAGCTTCAGATGATACAGAGGTCATTAGATATTCTGGCTAGCTGTTCAATCATGTAAACAATCTTTGTTTATATCAACATGTTCTTTCCTCCTAATTGTGGAATTTTACATAAACTTTCTATCAGTTTTATATGGATTCACTAATCCATTGTGAAGAGACATTTAACATTAAAGACATCCCTTCTTAAGCCATACTTGCTATTTGCCCTAAATAATTGTTTGAATATATATAATATTCATTAATTCAGCATGGTATCAGAGTGGTTAGCACTGCTGCTTCACAGTGTCAGGGAGTTGGGTTCAATTCCCAGCTCAGCTGACTGTGTGGAATCTGCATGTTCTCCCCATGTCTGCATCGGTTTCTTCCAAGTGCTCCAATTTCCTCCCACAGTCTGAAATATGGTTAGGTGCATCGGCCATGCTAAATTCTCCCTCAGTGTATCTGAACAGAGGCAGGAGTATAATGCTTGGGGGATTTTCACAGTAACTTCATTGCAGTTTTAATGTAAGCCTACTTGTGATATTAATAACTGAATTTTAAATCTTTCGGCAATATTGAGAGAGCAGACCTATATGGAGGCTTTGGGATTGTCATTGAAACATTTCCTTTGGCCCCTGTATGAACTGGTTCCCTGGTATAATGATGTAGAGATGCCGACGTTGGACTGGGGTGGTAAGAATCTAGCAAAACCAATTTTAAATCCAACCGATTTATTTGATAGTAAATTTGCGAGCTTTCGACCTTTTTGTCTTTGTCAGGCAAATGCGTGTTCTGGTCTGCAATAGCACACATCAGCACAGACAGTCACAGATTGCTGATTAGAATGCGAATCCTTTCATCTAACCTGCTATTCAAGTGTTAAAGTGGCTAACAATGTGTGTGAAGGGAATCCTGAGCATTGGTTAGAGAATTGTGTATTTTCTCCAGACAGCACAGTAAGTGAGTTTTTTTGCTAACCCAGGCAAGTCACGGCGGTTACAGATAGTGTGACATGAAGCCAAGATCCCTGTTAAGACCGGCCTCACGTGTGCGGAACTTGGCTATCAGTCTCTGCTCAGCGACTCTGCGCTGTCATGTATCATGAAGGCCCCCTTGAAAAACATTTACCCGAAGGTCGGAGGCCGAATGCCCGTGACTGCTGAAGTGTTCGCTCACAGGAAAAGAACTGTTTTGCCTGGTGATTGTTAAGCGATGTTCATTCATCCGCTGTCGTAGTGTCTGCATGGTCTCCCCAATGTACCATGTTTCGGGACATCCTTTCTTGCAACGTATTAGGTAGACAATGTTGGCTGAGTTGCAAGAGTATGTACGGTATACCTGGTATCCTCACGTTTGATGGTGTCGTCCATGTCTATGATCCGACATGTCTTGCAGAGGTTGCTGTGGCAGGGTTGTGTGGTATTGTGGTCACTGTTCTCCTGAAGGTTGGGTAGTTTGCTGCGAACAATGATCTGTTTGAGGTTGTGCGGTTGTCTGAAAGCAAGAAGTGGGGGGGTGGGGATGGCCCTAGCGAGATGTTCATCGTCATCAATGATATGTTGAAGACTCCGGAGAAGATGTCGTAGCTTCTCCGCTCCGGGGAAGTACTGGACAACAAAGGGTACTCTGTCCACTGTGTCCCGTGTTCGTCTTCTGAGGAGGTCAGTGTGGTTTATCGCTGTGGCACGTTGGAACTGTCGATCGATGAGTCGAGCGCCATATCCTGTTCTCACGAGGGCATCTTTCAGCGTCTGGAGGTATCTGTCACGATCCTCCTCATCTGAGCAAATTCTGTGTATACGGAGGGCTTGTCCATAGGGAATGGCTTCTTTAACGTGTCTAGGGTGGAAGCTGGAGAAGTGGAGCATTGTGAGGTTGTCTGTCGGTTTGCGGTACAGTGAGGTGCTGAGGTGACCGTCCTTGATGGAGATGCGTGTGTCCAAGAATGCAACTGATTCTGGAGAATAGTCCATGGTGAGTCTGATGGTGGGATGGAACTTGTTGATAATATCATACAGTTGTTTCAATGATTTTTCACCATTAGTCCAAAGGAAAAAGATGTCATCAATGTATCTAGTATATAGCCTTGGTATATACTTGGTATATACAACTGCCTCAGTACTCAATGCCAACAACTGCCAGTTTCCGGATGCAATTTTACAACTCATCAGCTTCATCTTGGACCACAATGTCTTCACCTTCAACAATCAGCTTTTCATCCAGACGCACGGAACAGCCATGGGTACCAAATTCGCACCTCAATATGCCAACATCTTCATGCACAGGTTCGAACAAGACTTCTTCACCACACGGGATCTTCAACCAAGGCTATATACTAGCTAAAGCTGCTGGTCCTATACTTACCAAGAAGCTCAACGAGTTGTTCAAGTCCTTTTGGAACAAGGATCCGTTCCTCAGGAACTTAAAGATGCTTCCATCGTACATCTCTACAAGAGGAAGGGCAATTGGCAAGTATGCGACAACCACCGAAGAACCTCACTCCTGTCCATCTGAGGAAAAACCCTCGCAAATCATCTGGTCACAACTGGAGCTAGGCCTGCTTCCAGAGTCACAGTGTGGCTTCTGCAAAGGTCATGGGACTATTGACATGATTTTTGCTGCTCGCCAACTTCAGGAGAAGTGTCAGGAGCAGACTCGCAAGCTCGAGACAACCTTTGTTGACCTCACAAAAACCTCACAAAAGCCTTCAACACTGTAAGCTGACAAGGCTTGTGGAAGATCATGTTAAAGTTCAGCTGCCCCCCCCAAATTCACTCAGATGGTACCCCAGTTCCATGATGGCATAATGGCCAGAGTACTAGATGGCAGCGAATTCTCTGAGGCATTCCCAGTCACCAATGCATCAAATAGGACTGTGTGCTTGCACCCACACTGATCAGCATGATATTTATTGACATGCTGAATGATGCCTTCCAGGACAGTATTGCTGAAATCAGCCTCAAATACAGAGTGGATGGGAAGCTCTTCAACCTGAGGAGACTTCAAGCTATTACCAAAGTGAAGGAGACTGTTCTGAGAGACTTCCTCTTTGCCGATGAATAGAGAGAGAGAACAATTGAACACCTGGCTACAGGGATGGTGCAGGAGGGAGGGATTCAGATACCTGGATAATTGGGGGTCATTCTTGGGTAGATGGGATCTTTACAAACAGGATGGTCTACACCTGAGAGAGGTACTAATATCCTGGGGGGAATTTGCTAATGTTCTTCTCAAGGGTTTAAACTAATTCAGCAGAGGTATGGGAATGTGAATTATTGCTCCAGTGTACAGGAGGTTGGGAGTAGATATATCTCTGGTAATTATAGACCAGTGAGCTTTACTTCTGTTATGGGTAAAGTTTTGAAAAGGATATAAGAGAAAGGATTGATAATCATCTGGAAAGGAATAATTTGATTAGGAATAGTCAGCATGCTTTTGTGAAGGGTAGATCGTGCCTCACAAACCTTATTGAGAAGGTGACCAAAGAGGTGGATGAAGATAAAGCAGTTGATGTGGTGTACATGGATTTCAGTAAAGCATTTGATAAGGTTTCCCATGGTAAGCTATTCAGAAGATACGGATTAAGGGTAATTTAGCGGTTTGGATCAGAAATTTGCTAGCTGCAATAAGACATAAAGTGTTGGTTGATGAGAAATTTTCTTCCTGGAGTTCAGTCTCTTGTGGTGTACCGCAAGAATCTGGGACTCGGAGAATCAGGTCTGCAGTTTAATCAAACCACCTTTGCGGTAGCATTCTGAATCTGGGGTATCCTCTTGTTTATGTAGATAATTTATTATTAATAAACTTACTGAACTTTTACTTATATTTGTCCTTTGTCCAACTTGCAAATAAGGGCACGGGGTAAAATCTTTGAATAAGCAAACTGATCAAAAGTATCTGAGAATTACGGGTATAGCAAAGTCAATCTTTCTGAGTTATTTTTCTTTCTCAATTTTGGCCCATTTATACTCAAGCATTAATGGAATTAGCTCTTTCTTCCTCAAGCCTCGGATGTCTAGCTAACTCCTCAAGGATCCTGATTTGGTGTTGATAGTCAACGTGCTCTGCCAAAGACAATAAACTGTCTATTTCACTGTTCCAAGTCTCAGAGTCAGGTCCTCTCTCTCAACAACCCTTTGAATCTCAAATGTACTGAAGTCGATTTCCCAGCAAAATATAACAAAAGAAAATGTGAAACTGTATCAATGTAAATGATGGACATTTCCAGTGAAACTGTTTTTCAATCTCTGGATTCAATCCCAAATTTGAGCCCTCAATTGTGTTATAGTCCCTGTGGGGAAACCATGAACCTGATTTTACCATTAAGTTGTCTCCATTTTTGGGCTCAAAAACTTGGTAAATTTGGACATGAGGTGAGTAGTGTGATCCGAAAATGTCTGTGATTGGGACCGCGCCCAAAACGGGCGCAATGGCAATTTAAATGCATTTGAGTACATATAAATTGAATGCCCAACTTTACAGCACTCTCTCTTTACCATTACATTCGCCAACCTGGATTTGATGCAAGACACACATTCTCAATTATAGTCTGATTTGGATGCTCCATTAGCAAGGGTTAGTGAGGAGGTAAGTGCATAGTGTCCGACAGCTCTCTGCTGTTCACGAGTGTCCTGTTGTTGTTGCAGTCATTTTCTGTATCAGGTCATGATATCTCTGAGTGTATGTGGGGGGTTGGGGAACTGTTGCTCTGCAGGGTCTCCGATGTTTGACTTACAGCATTGACCTGGTTCTCAGCACTGACCTCGAGTTTTGCGGTGCTGCTGGGTCCTAGTGCATTCAGCTCATTTCCAGCTGAAGATGTGCACTAGCTCTTGCAAATAGCACTGCTGCAGCCTCTCAACTTTACCAGGAGTTGTGATTGTGGGGAGCATGTGGCAGGGGGAAAGGGGGGCTGTGATTGTGGGGATCATGTAACTGGGGGGTTCTGAGGGGCGGTGCTGTGACTAGGTGTGCTAGGGGCAAGCAGCAGTCTGTAACTGCTACATGCGTTCCTCTCCATCTCTCCACTAACCCCCCCCAAACACCACCTCTTCAGAGTGACGACATGACTTTTGCAATGCAACCAATACATCTAGTTGTCCTTTTACCAGGATGTTGCCTGGTATGGTGGGAAGGCCTTATGAGGAAAGGCTGAGGGACCTGAGGTTATTTTCATTAGAGAGAAGAAGGTTACGCGGTGACCTAATTGAGGCGTATAAGATGATCAAGGGATTGGACAGGGTGGATAGTGAGAGCCTTTTTCCTCGGATGGTGATGACCAACACGAGGGGACATAACTTTAAATTAAGAGGTGGTAGTTATAGGACGGATGTCAGAGGCAGGTTCTTCACACAGAGGGTGGTGAGGGCGTGGAATGCCCTGCCTGCAGCAGTTGTGGACTCGCCTACTTTGGGGGCATTCAAATGTTCGGTGGATAGGCATATGGATGATATTGGAATAGTTTAGGTTAGAGGGTCCACTGACCGGTGCAACATCGAGGGCTGAAGAGCCAGTACTGCGTTGTAATGTTCTATGTTCTATGTTTTGGTTGTTGCTGGAACTGAGGAGCAGGAGCTGAAGGATGAATTGCGGGCATAAAAGGCCCGGATCTTACCACTTCCAGGACTAAAGGGAGTTTCTTGCCAGGCAGGAGGATGATGACAACTCGCTAAGCACCATCATGATGATATCCTGGTGCAAACTAGTCTGACTCTTACCTGAGCTCTGCCTACACACTAGCACCTGGGCTCACATCTGTATAGTAGGTAAGGGATCTGAAACCCCCATACAGGACCCTGGGACAGGTGAGTTGAGGGATGAGAGGGAACTGCTCATGGATTCTGGGGAACAAATGGTTTCTTTTTCTCAATGACACAGCAGTGAGAGGCCTCCACAAATGACATCAACAAGAAGCATCTCTCCGGCAATCATCAGTGGAAGAGGATTATAATAAAGATAAATTAGTCGCAGGTGACTGGTAAAAAAAAAATTATTTGCAATAGGAGTGTTCAAATAAGATGCTATAACATAAAAACCTGTGAACAGAAAACAATAACATTCTTAAATATCGTTCTTACTTACGCACACCTTAGCACAACTATAACTTCCTAACCTTACGTGGCCTACACTATGTCTCAGTGACTCTCCAGAATGAGATGGAGGGGACCTATCATGCCCCATGGCCTGTGATACACATGAGGCCCTCTGGAGGCCCTGGACCTTGAGGGCCCTAACCCGCTTGCGGGTATCTGGGATGTTATGTTTCTATGCCACTGCCACTGAGATGCCTCGATGTCGAGAAAGAGGGAATCAGAAGGTGTAGCCACAATCACAGTATCCTGGCTGGAAGGCCCTGGCTTGCGCTAAAGACCTTCTTCCTTCCTTGGGGTTCCTTTGGATCCATAGGTCACTTCATAGGACGGTGGTGCTTCTGAAATGAGCTCCAAAGCCCCACTATCACCTGGCACTGCCAGTCCTGGAGGACCACCTGTGTCCTACCCATGGTGGTTGATTCCTCTGCGATGGCCACTTGAGTCAGGGGCCACCTTTCAATGGCCGCAGCAAGTGCCCTCTGAGACTAGGCTATGTTCTGCAAGCTCTCAGCCATGCCATTCTAGACTGGGCCATATCCTCAAGAGCTGCTCCTGTAACCTGCTGTATCTCAGCGCTGTCGCGCTGAGTCTCCTACAAACTGTCAAATCTCTCAGCCATGGGCCACAAAATCTTGAGAAGCCTGTTCAGTCCCTCAGCTGTAGCCTGCTGTGACTTGGCTGTGGCTCCCTGGGAGTCCGCTGTGGCCTGCTGTGACTTGGCCATCGCTTGGAGCCTGCCTCTCATGATGAGGATTCCCTGCCCCAGGCTTTCCACTGCAGACACCACCTTTGCAGTGCTGGTCTGGGAAACACACAAGACAGAATATAGCTCTTCCACCTGAAAGCTTTGGGATTCCTCCGAAAGCCTCGTAATTGGTCCAGTGTGGCCATCAGCCCCTCCTGCATTCCCTGGCTCTGTTACTGCATCTCCAATAGCTGAGGAAGAAGTGATCTCAGAGGTCCAGTGTGTAGTCTGAAGCCAGCTGAGTCTTTGCCTCTGGTACCCCATGCACACCACAGGTGTTGGACAGTCCCTCCTCCACACAATGTACATTTGCAAATGTGTCACGCTCACCAGACAGTCATCCAGAAGCCTCAACGCTAACTGGACCCACTAACAAGCCAGTATCTGGAATGATGAGTTGTGAGGTGCAAGCTGACACCAAAACTGTGCCACCCTTAGAGGTCCCTTCACCCATATCCTCTGAGGACCAGGATGAATGGAAGTTGCATCAGGGGCCTGTACTCCAGAAGGCCCCCGGGTGAGTGGATGTATCCCTACAATACAGGACGTAAGGTTAAGTGCAAGGAAGGGTGAGGAGTATGGAATGCCAAATACATGATTCACATGTCTCAATTCAACATAGAACCAACAAAATTACATCACATTCAAGCTTATGGCGACCAAGTTGCCTGTCTGATTTATAATCTCCTATCCTTCCAGGGACCACATGTCTCTATTCCCATCCCATTCATATAGCTGTAAAGATGCCCCTTAAAGGTCACTATTGTACCTGCATCCAAAATATCCCTCGACAATAGGTTCCAGGCACCCACTACCCTCTCTGTACATATATACATGCCTCATACAATTCCTTTAAACCTCACCCTCACACCTGAATCCAGTGCCCTTGAGAAGTTGTCTCAAACTGATTGAAGAGTGACAGATGTTCATGTCTTGATGGCAGCCTAACCATCCTGTCACTGACAGCTTGCATCTCCTCTTCCTTTGAGAGTTCCAGCACCTCTTCCTCAAAGGGAGTGAGGACCCAGCGGTCTGGTTTACTACCTCCTTCACCCTCTCATGGATATTATGGTTGATCTTCCCTTGTGGAGACAGTAGGAACCATGAAAGAAATGATGATGTGACTCCTGCAGAGTATCAGGTAGCCCTAAGAGGGCAATCACAGTGGGTCTCACTGTGGGGGGGTTAGGAAAGAAGTACTTGGGGGTCAGGAGCTAGAAGCATGCAGAGTACTGTGAATGGGAGGATCTGGGGCAGATTTGGGGGAAGGTGCAAGATGAGGTTCAGCACTCACTCTTGCTACCCAGATGAGTTCATTGACTTTTTCTGGCATTGCTTCATGGTTCGGGGGGGCAAGTGCCGTGATATTGCCCGAGGCGGTGACTTCTTCCAGGCCATACTTCCATCAAAGTTCCTGGGAGGAAGAGGGTATCCTGCCTTGGCTCTGCTGCATCCAGCAGCCTCCCCAGCCACCCTCAGAAAATCGGGGGCTGATTGTGTGCCCATTTTGTGCAGGAATGCCTGCCTGCCTATCCATTCTTGAGTTCTTAATGGAGTGCCCCTTGTTAAGGCAGATCAGCTGTAGGCAGTTTGGCAGAACGTTCCAGCAAGTTACATGCAGTTTGCTTGTTAGCAATGAGGTGAAGGCAAGTGAGCACTTGCAGGTGTGGTGATGGGGAAGGGTGGGGGGTGGCTGGTGGATCAGTGCGTCAATGATTGTGAATAATGGGGAAAGAGGGAGGTGTCTCACAGTCATTGGAGTCCAGACAAGATGGGGACCTTGTGCAGGAGGGTTCGGGGCGTGGGTGAGGTGGATCACCCTGCCTGATATCCGTAGAGTGGAGAGGGGAGGGTGGATCTCTCTGCCTCCATCCTAATTCATTTTTACAACTTAGTTTGGATTTAAAAATACATCAATGTCCCAATGATTTTGATACAGAAACACAAGACACAGAAGAAAACAAAATCAGTGGTAATATCAAAAGAAAAGGGAAATTCCTAAATTAGCAAGGGGAAGGGATAAAGAGATTGGATATACCCTAACAACAATATTTGAGATTTTCTTTTATACATTTAACTTTGACAAATTCCAGGGCAAGACTTCATATGCAATTAAAATCAAATTAAATGTTCAAGGAAGCAATTTGACTGACCTTCATTAAGCTCTGACAGGCAAAACATAATTAGAAGGAAAATGGCAATGCAAATTATGCGGCGTCATGCTTCCCTGCTAAAATCAATACTGCACTGTGGAGACAAACTGAGAGAAAGTGCTTGATAACTCCATTTCATTTCAATAGTTACTGGGATGTAAAATACAATACAAAATAATAAGTTAGTGTCAGAAACTGATGGTCATTTCCTCGTGAAAAAAGTTACAGATGTCTTTCACGTGTGAATGGTATATGGAATGGCAGCTGGCCTTCAGAGAAAAAAATAGAATCAATTATTCTGGAGAAGGAAGACAATGCAGTTAAAGGGGTATAGACTTCATATTATAATTCAGGATTAGGCTGTTTGGCTCAACTAACACAAGAACAGGAAGATGGTTTGAATGGTTTCATTTTCTGCTGGAAACGTCTATGATTCTTGAACTTTGGGCTTATTTTCTTGAAGTGCTTTTTAAGATCATTTGAATAAGAATAAGACCTTTGTAACTTAGTTTTATATCTTTTGAAAAAGAACCTCTCACTATACGTGTAAATATATTGCTCTAACAACAGAAGCAAAGATGAGGTTAATTTGCAGAAGTGTTGATTGTAAACAAGTCAAGATAAAACCCATAATATGCAAATACACATTAATTAGTTACCAAGAATGAAATGTATATTTGCATGTTATGGACTTTATCTTGACATGTTTACAATCAACACTTCTGTAAGTTAACTCCATGAGCTAATCAAGGAAAATCAGCATGGATTTATAAAAACTGTTGTGTTGAATTTTTTTTTAGCAATTAAGAAATGTGACAGATAAGGAAAAGTCTTTGGATATTATTTGTATGGATTTCCAGAAGGTACTTAATAAAATTCCACATAAGAAACTGTTGAAAAATGAGCATATGAAATTGGAGACAACTTACTGACATGATTATGGAATTGGTTAGGAAATAGGAAACATAGCTTACGTGGCACAGTGGTTAGCACTGTTGCCTCACAGGCTCAGGGACCCGGGTACAATTTCTTGGGTCAGTAAGGAGTCTGCATGTTCTCCTCGTGTCTGCATGGGTTTTCTCCAGGTGTTCCGGTTTCCTCCCACAGCCCAAAGATGTGTGAGTTAGGTGGATTGGCCATGCTAAATTGCCCCTTAGTATCAGGGGGACTAGTTAGGATAAATGCATAGGGTTATGGGGATAGGGCTTGGATGGAATTGTAGTCAGTGCAGACTTGATAAGCCAATTGGCCTCCTTCTGCTCTGTAGAATAACATGATTCTATAGAGCAAGGATAATGAGTTTGGATGCAAATTCATAAAATATGACTCATGGTGTTCCCCAGGCATCTATATCGGGGATGTAGCCTTTCACTACATGTTATAAATGCTGTGATGAAAGAATTGAGAATCATATATCTAAGCTGTTGATGAAAATAGGTCAGAAAGCATGGTATAAAGTGCAATTAGACAAAGTTGGAAAAAAACATTGACAGATTAGGGGTGGATCTAGCAGATGGAGAGTAGCGCAGGAAAGTGTAAGGTCATCCACGTTGGGCTTAAGAATTAGAGATCTGAGTACTGTATAATTTGTGATAAACTAAGAAATGTGGATGAACAGAGGGATTTTAATAAACCATGTTTAAAAATAACAAAAATCTAATGGGCAGATTGTCAGGAAACAGGTAGTTTAAAGTGATCTATATTTGTATTGCTAGATGTTAGAAATACAGTATAGATTTGACTGAATTCAATTAAATGGTTCTGCATAAGAAAGGGTAAAGTTCTAATTATATTCATATTAAACAAAGGTACTTCCATGAATGGGGATTTATGCCTTTGTATTAAACTGTGGCTGCATTGAACTTCGCAGTGAGAGAGAGAAGGAGAGAGAAGAAACATTTTTCAGCTTTATTAGAATAAAAGACATACAATGGAAAAAGGAACAAGGAAGCAAGTGTCAGAAACCTAAAGAACAACTAGTTAAGAAACTAAAGAAATTAAGAGAAGTTTTGAGGAAGTCTGAATTTAAAGGAACAAAGCAAACTAGGACTGTACACAATACAACTTTTTATTAAAGTCACCGACAGAGCTGAGAAGGAATTGGCTAGCAAGAAGGCAGAGAGATATCTGCCATCAACATTTGCAGTGAAAGGGTCAGCCGTGGTATCAGGGAATCAAACAGAATAATACCTTTTACAGAATGCAGTTAAGTCAGATCATACTAACGAGATGATTGATCTGAATATCTCCAAATCAATCAGATATTAAGATGATACCATGAGTTTCCCATCTGCTTGACCATGCCTAGAAGATATTTATTTATATGTCATCAACATACTTGGACTGTGGAAATTCTTCAATTACCTTGGTCTTTTGGGGGTCCTCTGTTATTCTTTTGGTGTTCTTTTAAAACCTCCCTGACTTAGGGCAGTATGGTGGCACAGTGGTTATCACATAGCACTAGGGACCTGGGTTCAATTCCTGGCTTGGGTCACTGTCTGTGTGGAATTTGCATGTTCTACTCATATTTGCATTGGTTTCCTGCAGTGGTCTGGTTTCCTCCCACAATCTGAAAGCCATGTTAGTTAGGTGCATTGACCCGGAGTGCGGCAACTAGGGGAATTTCACAGTAACTTCACTGCAGTGGTAATGTAGCTTACTTGTGACTATTAAATAAATTTTATTTTACAATGCTTGTGTTCTTTTCCAAATTATTTTTTATAAGCAAATAATTCCTTTTCTGCCTTCAAGGAATATTGGACAAAGTGCATTGAAAGATTTCTGGTGCAGAGGATATGCCAAAGGGAAGTCAACTGAAACAAAAATGGCCAAAGGGAGTGATATATATTGGCAATAATATTAATTCTTGGCAACATGTGTTTGCTAAAAACTGTTGTTGATATCAAGCTTAAAAAGAATAGTTTTTGACAACTTCACCAAACTTTTATCAGTAGAATATATTAGCCATATTCCTTCTTGAAAATAAGCAGATAGGTTTGTCATCTGGATATAGGGTGATATGATATTGAACTTTGAGCCTCTCCAGCCTCTGGAAATACTTAGGAAATACATTCCTAAATATGGTTTCACTGTTTTCTTATCTTATCTCATTCGATCTTTAAAAAATGTCTTGAAGATGTTGTCCTGCTGAGCAGAGGGGATAAATGAGTTCTGTAAGATGTTAAGAATTCCATTAATTTCTTTATCTTTATGTCTAAGGATTGTAACGATCTGATCTTTCACTTTAATGTCTGTATCTCATGGCCCTGTAGCTTTATTTTTCAAGGTTGGATCACAACATCACTAAGCCAGCTCAATTTTTCCACGATCCTAGCCGCACTGTTCAATTTAAATGTTGTTCTGCATCCAGTTCAACAGACAGAAATTCTTCTAATGAGATTTTCAGCATCAATATCTTTGCTTTCCAATTTTGTGTAATTATGATGTTTGGAAGATTGTTCCAGCTTTCTTCGTTTAAATTGTGCTTTAGCTTTGTAGAATTGTTTAAAATGTCCAGTCATGCCACAGAGAAAGAATTTGGTTCCCCTTGCTGGGTATTCTTTGTAGCAATGCTGCATCTGGAAAATCTTAAAATAATTGGAAAGGTTTTTTATACCTCTTTGGCAGTTTTAGCAGGTTTTCATGGGCCTATTGGGTGCAGAGGGCTCCAAATTTTGGTTTATTTACTGGATTGACCCCTCCTGCACCTCAGTGTCTCCTCGTAGCACATCCCAATTCTGCTTTCACTGCTTTATCTGCCTTGCAAACGGTTTGACCTTTTCTAACATTATATGTTCCTTGCAGGCTTTTTCCACTAAGGCTAAGGGAGAAAAAAAACTAGAGGACATGGATTAAGGGTGAAGGGGGAAAAGTTTAAAGAGAATATTGGCAGGGGAGGGAGTTCTTCACACAGAGAGTGGTGGGAATATGGAATCAGCTGCCAGATGAAGTGGTAAATGCGGGTTCATTTTAACATTTAAGAAAAACTTGGACAGGTACATGGATGAGAGAGGTGTGGAGGGATGTGGTCCAGGTCAAAGTTAGTGGGACTAGGCAGAAAAATGGTCCTGCACAGCCAAGAAAGGCCAAAAGGCCTGTTTCTGTGCTGTAGTGTTCCATGGTTTTATGGTTCTATGGTTTGCAAAAAGTCTGAAAGCATTTCATCCTGCACACTGTTAAAATGTGATTATGGATTAACTCTCATTTTAAAGCTCTGTAGTCACAACTACTGGCCAACCTATACAAGTCATTAATAAATGAATTGATGGATTCATCCGGTCACTCATTTGTTTGGTTAAATCCTGCCATTTCATTGCTCAGATTCTTTTTAGAGCTGAAATAATTATCAAAACCTTCTAGTAAGATGTTCAGGGCTTTTCGACTCCTTGTCTCATGAGGGCATCATCAGATATATCTTCAATTGCCTATCAAATAGCGCTGACTTGTGCATTTGTGTCCTTTCTTGTAAGCCTGAAGATATTTAGTATCTTTCAAATTGGCACCTCCAGAGCTCCCATCTTCATCCTTGCTATAGACCCTTGATGAGGTAATGGTTATTCAACAACTGCAGATATTTTAAGTAGTTTGTTTATTATGCCCTATCAAGATATGGCTTATTTTTATTGGTCTTATTTGCAAAGTCAAGCTATTCTTATGTCTTCACCCATGCGTTACCTATATGCAGGTCAGTTTTCTTAAACTGTGGCCTCCAGCACTTTCACTATCATTTGCCTTATTGTCCATTACTTGTGCTGCCTTCAAGTTGGATGACATTTCATTTACTCTGAATGACTTGGGCATAGTTTTAAAAAAATGAATATAGACTATCTACATCCAGGACCTTATATGATGCATACTGTTTTCTGGATACAGACTGCTCTTTGTTTAGCTCTCTTATTATCTGTTGGTTTCCTGACCCTGATGTCATGCTTACATCATCATTAGCATTGTTGTCTATCAACATAACCATTAACCCTTTACCCTCCCTACACCAACAACACCAGCAAATTGTTCCACAGGACATTGTTCCTAGCTCTGTTTATGTGCAACTAGTCCATTTTGTACATTTCCTGCTCCCCAGAGCCATACCCAATGTCTTAAAAATTTATTACTCTCTTGCCTGTTCCATTTCTCTGGCCATGCATTCATCACTTCTATCTCCTATTTATACACTCACTGGCACATGGCACTATAAATAATCCAGGGATTACTATCTTTGGAAATCCCTTCCTAAATCTCTAAATCTGCCTGCAGGACTCATCTTTCTTTCTATTGAAGTTTTTGACACTATTATGGACCACTATCACTGGCTGTGCTCCCTCCAACCTTCAGAGGGAGATGCAATCGTTCAGTGATACCCTTGAACCTGGCACCAGGGAGGCAGCAAACCATTCTGGATTCACATCTCTGGTCACACCTGTCTAATCATCTAACTATCCAACCTACCATCTTGCCATCTATATTGATCTAAATAATCAACACCACCACCCCCCCAGCCCCCCAACAACCTGGTACATTTGGTGCCATGGATTTAACTCTAGCAGTACTGTCCAGATAGACTATCACCCTTAACAGTGTTCAGATCCAAATGCTGGTTGGAGAGTGAAATATATTTCCTGGGACTGCTGCCCAATCTATGTTGTCCTCCTTGTCTGTCTGGTTATCACCCATTCCCTCTCTGCTTATGCTTTTTAAGCTTTTTTAACTAATGTAGCAGAAATAAACTTAGGACACACGATTCAACAATCAAGTGTTTCCTTTGTGCTGACATGTGACTAAGGAGGTGGATGGGGGTAAGGCGGTTGATGTGGTATATATAGACTTTAGTAAGGCGTTTGATAAGGTGGCCCATGGAAGACTTCTGCAGAAAATGCAGATGTATGGGATAGAGGGTGATTTAGCTAATTGGGTTAGGAATTGGCTAGCAGATAGAAGACAGAGGGTGGTGGTTGATGGGAGATATTCATCTTGGAGTTCGGTGACAAGTGGTGTACCTCAGGGGTCTGTTTTGGGGCCCCTGCTGTTTGTAATTTTTATAAATGATCTGGATGAGGGTATTGAAGGATGGATTAGTAAATTTGCAGATGACACTAAAGTCGGTGGAGTGGTAGATAGTGAAGAGGGGTGTTATAGTTTGCAGAGGGACTTGGACAAGTTGCAGAGCTGGGCCGAGAGGTGGCAAATGGAGTTTAATGTGGAAAAGTGTGAGGTAATGCACTATGGCAGAAATAATAAATGTGTAGAGTATAGGGCAAATGGTAGGATTCTTAGTAGTCTAGATGAACAGAGGGATCTTGGTGTGTATGTGCATAGATCCCTGAAAGTAGGCAGTCAGGTCGAGAAGGTTGTTAGGAAGGCATATGGAGTCTTGGCTTTTATTGGTAGAGGGATTGAATTTCGGAGCCGCAACGTCATGTTGCAACTGTACAAAACTCTAGTGCGGCCGCACTTGGAGTATTGTGTGCAGTTCTGGTCCCCACATTATAAGAAAGATGTGGAGGCATTGGAGAGGGTACAGAGGAGGTTTACCAGGATGTTGCCTGGTATGGAGGGCAGGTCTTATGAAGAGAGGCTGAGGGATTTGAGGTTGTTTTCGTTAGAAAGGAGGCGGCTAAGAGGGGACCTTATTGAAACATATAAGATGATTAGAGGTTTAGATAGGGTGGACAGTGATAGCCTTTTTCCTAGGATGGAGAAAGCTAGCACGAGGGGACACAGCTTTAAATTAAGGGGTGATAGTTATAGGATGGATATCAGAGGTAGGTTCTTTACCCAAAGGGTGGTTCGGGAGTGGAATGCCCTGCCTGCAGCAGTTTGAGATGCGCCAAGTTTGGTGGCGTTTAAGAGGTTAGTTGATAAGTATATAGAACATAGAACATAGAACAATACAGCACAGAACAGGCCTCGGCCTTCGATGTTGTGCCGACAATAAAAAAGCAATGCCCCTCCTAATCTAACCATTCCTTCTCATCCAATACTTATTAAGAGGTTAGTTGATAAGTATATGGAAGAGAAGGGAATGGTTTAGTCTGGAGGGGCATTGCTTTTTATATTGGTCGGCGCAACATCGAAGGCTGAAGGGCCTGTTCTGTGCTGTAATGTTCTATGTTCTATGTTCTATGTATACATGGGAAGGTTAACTTAAATCTTATTATCTATATATAGGGTTTCGATTCACTGAATAATTCAGAACCCTTTAATATTACTATCATGCATTAATTACTTTAATCTTTATCCCCCTAGACCTGATTAATTAACTGAACAATGATCCTAATAAACTATAAATTATCAAATAGATTTTGATTTTTATATTAATTAATTGATCTGATATTACATTATATTTATTAATTTAAATTAAAGTTTAACAGTGTACTTGTCCCATGTGTCTCCTTGGTCTTGCCATCATTTCTGAGATTTATCCCTGTTGTATTCTTGAGTTTCCAATGTAATCAAAAAATGCTAAAAGATTTGTCAAATACCATTTCTCTTTCATAAATCTATTTTGTCTCTGGCTAATCATATTATGATTTTTAATTATCCTGTTATCAGATCCCAATAATAGATTCCAACATTTTACCAATTACTGATGTTAGGGTAACTGGCCCATTTTCTCTCTTCCTGCTTTCTACATAGCAGGCTTATATTTGCTACCTTCAATCTCTGCAGTTACCTGATTAAAGCCAAGGTTGTCAGATCCAGTGGATTTGTCATTATTAAATCTCATTAACTTTGCCAGTACTATTTCATTACTTACACTGATTGTATTAAATTCCTCATTCTCATTCGGCCATTTCCCCGCACCCCTGCTTATTTCCAGAATGTTTCTGTAACTTCTGTCACAATGTACTAGCTTAATGCGTCTGCCATTTCTTATTCTCCATTATAATTGCACACCTTTCTGTCACTAATGTTTATTTTTAATAATCTCTTCCTATTTACATACCTTTCAAAATATTTACAATCTGTTTTTAATATCTCTTTTGATTTGAATTTGATTTTTCATATATAGTGAAAAGTATTGTTTCTAACGTGCTATACAGACAAAGCATACCATTCATAAAGAAGGAAACAAGAGAATGCAGAATGTAGTGTTACAGTTAAGGCTAGGATGTAGAGAAAGATCAACTTAATGCAAGTCAAAAGTCTGACAGCCGCAGAGAAGAAGCTGTTCTGAGTCAGTTGGTACATGACCTCAGAACCTTTAGTATCTTTTTCCTGATGGAAAAAGGTGGAAGAGAGAATGTCCGGAGTACATGGGATCTTTAATTATGCTGCCGAGGCAGTGGTATGCGTAGATGGAGTCAACAGATGGGAGGCTGGTTTGCATTATGGATTGGGCTACATCCACAACCTTTCAAGTTGAATTTTCTGGAACACATGTACAGGATGTGTTCCCGATGTCCTCCCTTTTAACACCATTTTCAGTACCTTCCCCATCACAGGACCGTTTCTGTCTGCCTTTAGGCCAGGGCCACAGATACTGGGATGTATTGAGAATATTACTAAATGGTTTTTGACTAGTAGGTAAAGGCAATCATGACAATGTGTCAGTATTGGCATGACTCTCAGGCTGACAGTGCTTTATCTTGAAGGAAGGTGTGGATAATATTAAAGACTATCATTGAGGTTTACTTTCTGCAAGCTATTGAATATTTTTCAGGGGCCCAAAAATAGTTGTTAAGGAATGGTGGTAGCCCATCAATAATGTGAAGTGACAGCCATAGAATATTGACGAAATTTCTGCACTTCAAAAATAACAATTAGTGCCCCTTTCTCTAACTGGCCGTAATTTGATTCAGCACTTGTCTAAGTATGGGATGTGAAAGCTATTGGTTCTTCTTCCCTTGATGGTAGTATGTGTGATGTTGTTGCTCCAACTCCATGTGCCAAGGCATCACTGGCAAGTTAATCTGGCAAATTTGGCTTGAAATGTACCACATCTGTAGGTGCTGGACCTACGTAGGTCACATACTTCCCTCCTAAATAAGGGTTCATAGTGCCCTTATGTCTGGTACACAACCCAGTGTGACCAGAAAATGTCTTCCATCCTAGAGATGACCCATATCCTGTTTATTCACTTGTCAGGGTTGCAGTCTGTTTGTCTCTGCCTTTAAACTGCAGCCTGTCAGTTTAGTTCTTGCCCAATTGTCCCAGAATGCTTTGCAAATCTCCATTTTAGATAGCCCATTTGGCCACACCTCTGTGATAGCCTTCATCTTCATCTTCATCTTCAGGCCTCCGACCTGTGGGTAAATGTTCTTCAAGGGGGCTTTCGTGACACACGACAGCGCAGAGTCGCTGAGCAGAGACTGATAGCCAAGCTCCGCACACATGAGGACGGTCTTAATAGGGATCTTGGCTTCATGACACACTATCTGTAACCCCCGTAACTTGCCTGGGTTAGCAAAAAACCTCACTTACTGTGCTGTCTGGAGAAAATACACAATTCTCCAACAATGCTCAGGATTCCCTTCACACACATTGTTAGCCACTTTAACACTTGAATAGCAGGTTAGATGTAAGGATTCGCATTCTAATCAGCAATCTCTGACTGTCTGTGCTGATGTGTGCTATTGCAGACCAGAACACTGCATTTGCCTGAAGAAGACACAAGAGTCGAAAGCTCGCTTTTTTACTATCAAATAAATCGGTTGGATTATAAATTGGTGTTGCTAAATTCTTACTGAGTTCTTACCACCCCAATCCAACGCCGGCATCTGTACATCATAGCCTTCATCTTGTCAACCCTTGTTATCAATTGCATGACCTAAATATTGTATTGATGTTTGAAAGAAGTCACACTTAGCTTTCCTGATACAAAGATTGTGGATGGGATTTTCAGGTCTCGCCTGACCTGAAACTGGAGAATCTCATTCGAGGTCAACTGACTTCTGTAAGGTCCTCCTCTTGCTTAGTTTTATTCCTGTGGCAAGCAGGTCAGTAAAATTCATCCCTATGTGTCTAAGGGTGTTTCAGTGTGGCTTCTCCATTACATATGTGTTCTTGAGGAGGGATGAGGAGAGGGGAAGATAATTCATACTTCAGGTTCAGAGCAGAGGCAAAATATTAAATGGTTTCTTTATTGATAAATTGTTGCTTAAACCAGTCATCATTCCTACTATTAGCATTCAATGAGCCAATACACTTTCATTTCATAAATGGAATCCAGCCACTGTTAAATCAAAGTCTGATTTTTATCCAAAAAGCTGTCATGTGTACTTGAAGAACATCAATAATCGATGATAATGATGGCATTTCCACTAGGCAAGGAAGATT
Organism: Sphyrna mokarran; assembly: GCA_024679065.1. Classification (NCBI taxonomy): domain Eukaryota; kingdom Metazoa; phylum Chordata; class Chondrichthyes; order Carcharhiniformes; family Carcharhinidae; genus Sphyrna; species Sphyrna mokarran. The sequence continues at coordinate 27,673,786 of JAGIQG010000012.1, read as the reverse complement.
ATGAGTTATTATCTGTCTCTCTTAAATCAGTGCTGATTGACAGCACTGTGAGAAAGAGAAACTTAGGTCATTAGAGCCAGCACAACTGCTTCACATGGTAAATATTATGACTCAGGCCCCTGCGCACTGCACTGAGAGAGGCTGACAGAAGCTCAGACACCAGCATCAATATAATCCAAAATATGGACAATAAACTGGATCAAGGAAGGCATTGGTGCAATGGTATTGTCACTGGATTAGTAATCCAGTGATCCAGGTTATTGGAGTCATAGAGTCATAGAGGTTTACAGCATGAAAACAGGCCCTTCGGCCCAACTTGTCCATGCCACCCTTTTTTTAAACCCATAAGCAAGTCTCAGTTGCCTGCATCTATCCATAGGTAGAACTATCTATCGCTATCTGGCTATCTGAATGCTTTTAAAAAGACAAAATGGTCCCTAGCTCTACTACTACCTCTGGCAGCTTGTTCCAGATACTCACCACACTCTGTGTGAAAAAATTGCCCGCTCTGGACCCTTTTGTACTTCTCCCCTTTCACCTTAAACCTCTAGTTTTAGACTCCCCTACCTTTGGGAAAAGATATTGATTATCTAGCTGATCTATGCCCCTCATTATTTTATAGACCTCTATAAGATCACCCCTGAGCTAATACAATTTAAATAAGCATTAAAATAAATTAACATAATTTATACAGCCTCTCACTTATTTCCAACTCAAGATCACAAGACCTAAGAAATTGGGCGTGATCCTGATTTCTCAGCTCTTATATGATTTTACTGGCTCACTCCACCCATTGAACGGTGGGGGCGATTCGGTAAAATCCCGGCCAAGGCATTGTTATATTGGTGAACTCAATGCCAGAAGGCTCATTACAACAATGTACTTGTCTTTGTACAAGCTATATACACACACAGAGTGTCATCTCAAATTCAATCCCATATGAAATACATTGCATGTGCACGCACATATACACGATTGCCTGCATGTAAGCACAAACATAATGAGGCATTTTTACTCTTAGGTTAGAGATATGGCACAGTTAGCTTCTAAGTACATCATATCAAAACATTGTGATATCACCTAAGATTCTGATATGGTAGAACTCACTGCCAGAAACATTTTGTGGTGCTTCATAGTAACCGACTAAAAAAATCACCAGCAATCCATGTAAGTGGAGAGTATACAAGAGAATCAGCAGCAAACATCAAATAAAGCACAGAAAATAAATTTTCCTCAAAGTAAGCTGTCAAGTCTGAGCTTATTGTTAATCTCTAGTGGTACATTTCATTAGGTGTGTCAGCTGAAAAGTACTTACCAGTCCCACATGCATTCTTTGCATCTTTATCCTTGGACCTGCCAAGAGATCATACTCAATCAGGGAAAAGGAAAATAATTTCTTCATTAACATCTGCCTAGACATTTCTGTGCATGATATTATCAAAATATTAATATCTTTTCATATAAAGTTACATTAATGAAGGCACAAATCCATCTAAAAGAAATTTGCAGTGGGCGTGCAAGGGCATTTTTAGCCTAGTATTTTTCCAACAAGAACATCAGTAAGAATATAAAGTAAGAACATGAGTTTTCTAAGAAATTGCAGATATCAGTCAGAATTCTCCCCCACCGTCGCTGCCAGCAAGAATGGAGGATTTGATGCTCAGCCAAATCTCCATTCACTGCAGCAGGACAGGAAAATTCCAGCTGTGGGTGAGGTTGGAGAATCCAGCCCATAATTTACAGGAAGAGTTAAGACTACACTCTCTGAACTGAAATGCATCAGAAATTATTGTAATGTTGTGCCTAAGAACTCCTTTAGTGTTTTAAGTTCAAAAATTTGCTTCCTCTATCATATGGCAGCCAGAAAATGAACTGAAGATGAACAGTTCCATCATTGTGCAGTTCCTCCAATCACTTCTCCACTCAAATTTCCCCAGCCCACATTCTTACTGACAGTGTGTAAGTAGCAGCCTAGTTGTTATCATGCCACTCTTGAAGGTATTAGGCAGCTCATGACTACGAGTATCAACTGTCATTCAGAAACATCAATTTTTCTTTCAAGTCAAATCATTCCAGTGATTTGAGCATAGAATCTAGGTTGACACTTCAGTGCAGTGCTGAAGAAAATTTGTTGCAGAGAGAGGATTTGTCTATTGGATAAGGCAATAAGCCAAGGAGCCTCTTACCTTCTCAAGTGAGTTAAGGGATCCCATGACATTATTTCCAAATGGAATGGAGCAGGGAAGTTTTCTTTGTTACCCTGGCCAGCATTTGGTCCCTCATCCAAGCGAAGTAGATTATCTTGGCATTTATCTAATGTTGTCATTGGGTCATGGCTATGTACAAATTGGCTGCTGTCTTTCCTAAATTATAACAGCAATTTCTCTTCAAGAGTACTTAACATTGCCCTAAGGTACTCACATTATCTTTAGGTTGTGAAAGGTGCTTCATAAATGCAGTTTTTCTTTCTCTTGTTAGCAAGTCAGAGATGATGATACATCTAATTCTGCATCCATACTCTTCTCGCCAACAACTAACTATTAAATTTTGTGAACCACCACTGTTAAGATAGCACAGGAAAATAGTAGAAGCTGTACTGAATGTAATAAGTATAGAATCACTGTAATGCAGGGCTCATCAAATCTGCAGCAACTTTTTTAAAGAGCATCCCACCTAGGTCCTCCTCTCCATCTGATCCCCGTAACCCCACATATTCAGCATAGCCAATCCACCTAACTGGCACATCTTTCAATTATGGGAGGAAATCAGAGAATCTGGAAGAAACCCAAACAGATACACGCAAACTCCTCATAGTCACCCAGAAATAATTGGCTGAGTGTTGAATTACCACAACAGCTTCAGCAAAAGATGAAGTACCAGACAAACTCTGGTAGAATAATGGCACTGAGAAGCAACACTAACATTGTGTGTAATTAGGTTAGTGCTACACAGCTCATCAATAGAATCTTCCCACGTGGAGATCAGCAAAAGTCACTGGAGAAATGAGTCTATGAGTTCAAAGTCGCCCAGTGAAGCAATTGAGGCTACTTTGTTGAATGTTTTTAAAGCAAAGATAGATAGATTTTTGAACAGTAAAGGAAGTAAGGGTTATGGTGAGCAGGTGGATAAGTGGAAATGAGTCTACGAAAAGATCAGCCATGTTCTTATTGAATGGCGGAGCAGGCTTGAGAGGCCAAATGGCCTGGTCCTGCTCCTAGTTTTTAATCTTCTTACACGTTGTGAAAAACTTAAAATAAGCCATTTCTTTAACAAAAAAGTTTGAATTTGGAAAATCCTGTGGAAATCTTACTTCCTAGTTTTTAAGACTTAGGACTGCCACCTCAGGCTTGATTAATACCAGAGAGGCATAGTAATATGCTAAGCTCATTGCAAATCAGATTTTTCCAAAGTTCGGTTTTGAACAACCTACTGAAACCTAACCAAAATTGATAATTGTCATTAAATATTTGTTTATTCTTCCACAGGATATGGACATTGCTGGTTAAATCAGCATTTATGTCCCAAGGCTAACTGTCCTTGAGAAAGTGGTGGTGAGCTGTCAGCTTGAACTGTGGCTATTCATGTAGTGTAGATATTCTCACAGTGCTGTTAGGGAGGGAGTTCCAGGAGTTTGGCCCAGAGCTAAGGAAGTGACAGCAATATATTTCCAAGTCAGGATGATCAGTGGGTTGGAGGGGAACTTGCAGATGGTGATGTTTCCATGTATCTACTGTTCTTATCCTTCTACATGGTAATGGTTGTAGGTTTAGAAGATGCTGTCTGAGTCTTGGTGAGTTCCTGAAGTACATCTTTTTTTATTGCAAATACTACTGCAACAGTGCATCTGTGATGGCTAGAGTGAATGTTTATTCTAGTGGGTGGGGTGCCAATCAAGTGGGCTGATTTGTCTTGGAAGGTGTTGAGCTTCTGGGGTGTTGTTCGATCTGTAGTCATCCAGGCAAATGGAGAATATTCTATCACAGTTCTGACCTGTGCCTTGTAGATAGTGGACACACTTTGGGAGATAAGAGGTAAGTTACTAGTAGGATTCCTTGCCTCTGACCTTCTCTTGTATCCAATTCAATTTCAGGTCAATGGTAAACCCTTGGATGTTAATCCTGGGATACTCAGCGATGGTAATGCCATTGAATATCAAGAGGAGATGATTGGGTTCTCTGTTAGAGGTGATGTGAATATTACTTTTTACTTACCAGCCCAAGCCTGGATATTGTTCAGATCTTGATGCATTTGGACAAGAACTGCTCCAGTATCTGAAGAGTCACAAATGGTGCTGAACATTGTATAAGCTTCAGCAAACATCCCCATTTTTGACTTCTGTAATGGAAGGAAGGTCATTAATGAAGCAGCTGAAGATGGTTTGGCCTAGGCTACACTCCTGAGGAACTCCTGCAACTAGTAGATAGGATTTTTAAGCTTGTTCTTGTAAAATCTTCCCTTTCACTTATGAAGTGTAATCATGGAATAGAAGCTGACATTTTACTGGCATTGCCCTTGGAATGTTTATGCAATTGTGGTGTTGTTGACCTTTTTTTAAATAAGATATTGCATTATCACATTCCCGGTCAATAGTTAGGTCGTGTTTGATTTCCCTAGATGGAGTGTGAGGAGCACTGAGAAAGGTCACTGTAGCTACTTCCAAAATAAAATTGACTGGTTGAGATTTGATTATTTGTTTCCTGTCTTGAATCCAGCAGACTTAGAGTGACATTGGCAGGGATTGAAAAGTCAATAATATCAATGAAAGATACTGCAAATGCTGGATGTATTAAATTCAGAGACATCTCATTGTGGATCCAACAAGAAAAGGTTTATTAAACTAATATTATTGATATATACGAGATCAGGGTCTAATAAAACATATACTCTTTTCTCCTCCCTGGCTCCACTGGAGGTCTTCCCCATCCTAACATGCTCCCTTGCTCTCTTGCTTCCTGCATGGCATTTCCATAGAGTTTGGCTCAATCGCTTGGCCTGCATTGGATCGTCCCTTAAAGGAACCATGTTACCACATCCTTCCCTGTAACTCTTGAGTCTACCTATGAATGAAAACAAAAGAGAACATAATCATACATAGGCATACAGACACAATGTCACATCAGGATAACAAAGGAAAGTCCATTCACAAAGTCAATTGGTCTGGCAATTTCTGGATTCTTGCTGAACACTACAACTTGATACTAGGTCCTTCAATATATAACAAATCTGGTCAAACAGAAGCAAAAGACAAAATCATCAGATCAGGATATGCATCTTTCCCAGACACTTCTTCTCCCTCAGCTATAAAAGCTGGAGGCTGCCTTGGTTCAATGGAGGCTGCAAGTATCTCGGGATCTGTAGTGGGCAAAAAAGAGTCTGTAGCAGGACACAACTGGTGATCCCTGGATCAGGCCTCTTCCTCACATGATCCACATGTCTTTTCATGCTTGACTTGCAACACATATGAAACTGGTCACATTCTTCCTGGCACCAGGCTGGTCCATCGCCATAGTTTCTCACCAAGACTAGGTTATTGACCTTGAACATTCTGTCCTTGTTTTTTAAGTTATGATGTTCTTCCTGTGAGGCCTGCCTAGCCTCTGCCCTCCCAACAAATCTGGAAGTATCAAATCTACGCGAGTTGTAGGCAGCGCCCCATTAATAATTCAGCTGGCATAATCCCTGTGGTAGCATTTGGTGTCATATTATACAAAACAAGAAATTTGCCAAGTGGAAGGCCAGTGGCTTCTGAGATTTTTTCTTTACAGAAATTTTAAATGTCTGTTTGGTTTGCTCTGCCATGCTATTCGAGCTGGGTGATAAGGGACTGACCAAGCGTGGTACATCCCTTTTAACCTGACAAATTGCCAGAACTCCTCAGCTGTAAATGCTGTACCATTGTCAGACACTAAAACTCAGGGATGCCATGTGTGATGAAAATCTGCCACAATCTTTCCATTATGGCAGCAACTATTATAGATTTCATTAACAGGACATCCAATATTTTTAATGTCCATCAAGCAGAATGAGAAGCATATGTCCCACGAATGTGTCTGCGAAGTGTACATGCAAACATGGCTAGCTTGACTATTCCCACAGATTCATATTTGCTGGTGGTGGCAATGACTGCTGGTTTGACAACTCAGGGACTGGCTGACTATTCTTTTGATTTCTTTGTTGATGCTAGGCCACTAACCATAGCTTTGAGCCAGTGCTTTCATCCTACTTTGTCCAGGGTGAGCATTTTGCAGGTCCTACTGTAGAAGGCTCATCACTGGGGTGGCACTCTAACATGAGCTCCCCTCACAATAACACACCATCCTCACATGTCATCTCCATCCTACACTGTAGATGTGATCTGATCTGCTTTGATTTATCTTAGTGCCAACCTTGTAATACAATCTTTTTAACTTTGAAAAGCAATGGATCTCTCTTGGTCCAGGACTTTATTGGCAACTGCGACTGGCAATGTCTCTAAAAGGGAGATATTGCCACACGAGTGGTGATGGTATAATCTGCAGCAGGCAGTGATGACTGAGTGCATCCCTGGTCTATCTGGAAGGAATAGCTGTATGCAGCCAACAGCAATGTCCATCTCTGTACCCTTGTACAGGCAATCGGTGGTACAGGCTTATCGTCTCAGAATAGCCCTCACAGCAGCTTGTGATCTGACACGATGGTGAAGTGCCTTCCGTATGGATATTGATGAAACTTCTTCACCGCATAGAATACCACAAGACTCTCTTCATCAATTTGAGAACATTCCTTCTCAGCATCAGATAAGGTTCGTGATGTGAATACAGTGGCCTTTCTATTCGGTTTGGTATCTTGTGGGAAAAGACTGCTCTAATTCTATATTATGATGCACCACAGCTAACTACTAACGTTTATTTGGATCAATAAGTAGAAATAATGTTGAGGACTGTAAGACTTGGTTTAATTTAGCAAACACGTCTTTTTCCATCATTGACGTTTCTTCAGAAGCTAGTGTAATGGGGCCAAAGTCAAGTGCACATTCTTCAGGAATCTCCCATAATAATTTACCATCTCTGGAAAGGATTTGAACTCCACAACATTTCTAGGCTAAAATACTTCTGTGATAGCTTTCATCTTGTCCTCAAGGGGATGCAAACCCTTGGCATCACATCAAGCAGATACCTGGTTCCTTAAAACTTTTAAGGACCTATTTTAGGTTTGCACTATTTCCTCACTCCAGTAATTTGGACATCATCTAAATATACCACCACCTTAAGAATACTCTGTAACAAACTTTCCATTGTACACTGGAAACAGACATAAACTGAGGAGATTCCCAATGGCAGGTGTTAATGGTGAGCATCTTTTGGGAATCTTCATCCATTTCCAGCTGTTAGTACATATTACTAAGATCTAACTTGGTGTACTTAATGCTCCCTGCTAATTTTGCATAATATTCTCTATCCTTGGAATGGGTGTCAATCTATCTTGGTTCCTTGGTTCACAGTTAACTTATAGCCTTCACAGATTCTTACAGTGCAATCTGGTTTCAAAATTGGACTATGGATGCAGCCCTTTAAGAAATTGAACTGGTTTTATGACACCCTATCTTTCAATCTTTTTAATTCCATTTCTATTTTACTATGAAGTGCATAAGGCATTGAGCAGACTGGAAAGAATTTAGGTATAGTCTCAGAGTTCAAAGAGATTTTAGCTTTTGCCCTTTTATCCACCCCAATTTCTTCTGGAAAACTTCAGAGTACCTGCGCAGTAGCACTTGAAAACCTCCATTCTGAACATTTGATATCTCCAGCTAGTCCAATTTTATCTGTTTCAACCAATCATGACCCATTAGTCAAGGTCTGTGACCCTCAATCATTACAACTAGTAACTGTGCTGTTTGGGTTCTGTGGGATGCCATTACCGCAAATGTTCCTACTGTCTTCAGCATCTCTCCTGTATAAGTAATAAAATTGCTTCCAAACAGCTCACCCTAAGGGTTCTAGAGCTATCTGAATGCTTGTTCACTTATGACTGTAGCCACGGTTCCAGTGTCGATCTCTATCTTCAGAGATCTGCCGTTGACCATCAGGCCTGTCTTGATAATTTTCTTATTGAGTAGGACTTGGTTTAAACCATAAGTTTCGGATCCCTTGTTGGGTTCCTCGGCCAGTTGGTTTAACACTGTTGTCTTAATTATCTTTTTTTTGTGTGTTCTGTCGTACCTGCTTTTCTCAACATCAAGCCTGCGAATGACCCTTCTTCTTGCAGTGAAAACATATTTAATCTCTGCACCAGCAAATTCCCATTGAATGTTTTCCCCCACACTGAAAACAAACTTCCATCCCAATCGTGTACCACCCCTGTACTACTCCTCTCAGGCTCTGCTGCATCCTCACTCAGGCTGTTCCTTGCAGCAAAATGGTTGAATGTTTCACAAATCGTTCACTCATTGGGCATGTCTTGTAATTTACTTACGCCTTGCTCAGCACATTCAGTCACCTATCTCTATATCTTAACTAAAGAGATAGTAGTCTCAACCAGCAGCTTTTTTTTGTATTGTGAGGCTATTGATCTCGCAGACCAAATAGTTTCTCAACATCTCCCCCAAAGCTGAGCAGAATTTGCAGTGCTCTGCTAATCCTCTCAATCTGGCCATGAACTCAGAGACCATCTCCTTCAGTTCACTCACAGCAAAATGAAACTTATATCTCAGCATGATGATTGATGGTTGAGGATTAAAATGGTCTTTGTCCAGTTCCACGATATGATCAAAATATTTTGGATAGGAGTTTCCAGCCATGTTCACCCCAAGACCCGAAAATCCTGAGATTAATGACCTTTGCATTGTCCTGTCCCACTTACTATGATTCTCGTGGTGGGTGGGACAGAAAATTCTGCCCTTTGTGTCCAGAGTGTCAGGTGATGTTAGGGTCCTCCACAGGCTGTAAAATTGTGGAACATAGACTATGAGTAGTATCACCTTTTGTTTTTCTTCCACAATGATCTTGTTAACCATAAAGAAACAAAACATCCTTTTGCTGCTGTATTGCTCCTAGCTCTCAGCTTCTGGGTCAAACGCCTCTTTACTTCCTGATTAAAATTACAGATGCTCCTGTCTCTTATTACTTCAACAATCACTTTGCTCCCCACTCTTACTGCACACTGTGATCCCCCGAATGACTTATCCTCATCACCAGTGTAGTAAATTCAGAGGTGATTAGTTTTGGCTCCAATATGAAAAGATTTATTAAACTAATATTATATATATGAACAAAATAAAGGTCTTATAGAACATATGCACAGGTCTACTCTCTTCTTTAGCCTGGCTCTAACTGCAAGGCCTCACCATCCCAGGACACTCTTGATTGGCCCGACTTCCAGCACAGTTTCCAAAAGGATCCGGCCCGATCACATGGCCTGCAAAGGATCACCCTTAAAGGGTCCATGTTATCACACTGGAAATCTAAACTAAAAGCAAAAAATGCTGGGAAAGCTCAGCAAGTCTTGACAGCATCTGTGGAAGGAGAAACAGTGTTAAGTTTCAAGTCCATGGTATTCCCGCCATGCATCTGCTGCCATTGTTCTTTGAGATGTTGGAGGTCATGTGTTTGGAAGGTGCTCTCAAAGAAGCTTCGGTGAGTTGCTATTGTGCATCTTGTATGTTGAAGATAGTGGATTGGGTGCCAAGAAAGTGGGCTACTTTACCTTGGATGGTGTCAAACTTCTTGAGTGCTGCTGGAGCTATACTCATCCAGGCAATATTCCACCACAATCCTGATTTGTGCTTTATAGATGGTGGACAGCTAGAGAATCAGGAGGTGATTACTCAGGAATATTAATTAAATATGGCATACATGAATGTCAGATTATGCCCAATGCATGCAGAAAATAGTAAGGATACAAAATTTGATTACTTGAAAACAGAACTTTAAAAAAAACTGAAAATACAAGTCATTACTGTCAAGGATTGTAGACATCATGCCTGGATTTTCAGAGTAGGGATAACTCAGGAGCCCATTAAAAATGACGGGTGAGTCTCTGTTCCAGAATTTCCAATGTTTAAAGGGCTGGTTCTATCAAAAGCTTGCATTTAGCACTCCCAAACAGGCTGGCTTATTGCGGAGATAGTTATGCCCTAATCAATTTCATAGAGTTGTGCCAGATTTTAAAGGATTGTGTTTCATGGCTCAGCAGAAGGAATATCACCATAATCTGCACAAAGCATCTTTTTAAAAAGTAAGTTCAAAAGGCCTTCCCCATGCCCGCTATGCCATATCTGCCCTTCCACCCATCTGTCCATAGCTCCTCATGCCCCCAGTCCTAAGGGGAGAAAATTTCAAGGTCTCCAGGCCTTGAGTAGATGGTGTCCCAGTCAGAAAGGGGTTTCAGATGGAGGCCTTCACCCCTTTCCTGCCTAAGAATTAGCTTTGGTGATTTTAATGTATCTGCCACCCCCCCCTCCCCTCCCCCCCCACCCGCCCCGCCATCTGCCATTCACTTGTCAGCCTAAATATTCTAGCTGGGTTAGCTATCAATTGGCCACTTAAGGGCCTCAATGAAAACAAGGGCAGCATTCTGCCCCCTGCCCCCATCACCATCCCCAACCTACCCTACCCTCACCATGTTCAAGGTGGCCCTGACAGCTGCTTTCACGAAATTGGGTCAGTGTGTTTCTGGATGGTATTTTGTCCATGACATTTCACCTCCATCCACACTTCAAAACCCACCCCAGTGGAGATTGGGGGAGGGGGTAGTGGGGTGGAAGGGGACAAGTGTAAAATTCCAGCTGTTGTGAAATTAACAGATATGATCCATAAACACGATGTTGTTAATCAAGCAATGTTTTCTCAGAGGTGCAGCTGTGCTGCAGGGATTACAGGAATAGGACCTAAATGGGATTGTTATCAGTGCAGATTTGATGGGCCAAATGGCCTCCTTCTGCACTTTAGGAATCACATAAGAACATAAGAAATAGGACAGGAATAGGCTATCCAGCCCCTCCAGCCTGCCCCACCATTCAATGAGATTATGGCTAATCTGGTAGTGGTTCAGTTCCACTTACTCGCCTGCTCCCCATAACCCTTAATGCTCTTATTGGTCAAAAATCTATCTATGGCTTAATCACATTTAACGAGGTAGCCTCGCTGCTTCAATGGGCAGAGAATTCCAAAGATTCACTACCCTCTGAGAGAAGAAGTTCCTCCTCAACTCTGTTCTAAATTGACCCCCCTCCTTTATTTTGAGACTGTGCCCTCTAGTTCTTGTTTCATTCTAAGTGGAAATAATCCCTCTGCTTCTACTCTGTCTAGCCCCTTCATTATCTTATGTCTCTATAAGATCTCCCCTCAGCCTTCTAAACTCCAACGAGTACAGGTCCGGTCTACTCAATCTCTCCTCATAAGCTAACCCCCTCATCTCTGAAATCAATCTGCTGAACCTTCTCTGCACTCCCTCCAAAGCCAATATATCCTTTCACAAATAAGGGGATGAAAATTATACACAGTACTCTAGTTGTGGCCTCACCAGTACCTTGTACAATTGCAGCACGACCTCCCTGCTTTTATATCCCATCCCACTCGCGATAAAGGCCAACATTCCATTTGCCTTCTTGATCACCTGCTGCATCTGCAAACTGAGTTTTTGTGATGCATGCGTAAAGACCCCCAGGTCTCTCTGCTGAGAGCTTGTTGTAATTTTTCACCATTTAAATAATAGTCCATTTTATTATTATTCCTTCCAAAGTGGATAACCTCACACTTGCCAATGTTATACTCCATCTGCCAGATTCTTGCCCACTCATTTAGTCTATCCAAATCTCTCTGCAGATTTTCTGTGTCCTCCATGCAATTTGCTTTCCCATTCATCTTCGTGTCATCCGCAAGCTTTGTTACCATACACTCAGTCCCCTCCTCCAGATCTTCCATGTATATGGTAAACAGTTGAGGCCTTAGCACCGATCCATGCGGAATTCTATGATTCAACAAGAGTAATGGTTCTCTGAGCTCTCAGCCAGGCTGAGAGATAGATGGGAGTGTGATGTGGCATGGGTAGTGTGTGAATGGTAAGGACTGAAAGGCCTTCATGTTTTTATTTGAATTGGTTTATGTCCCACAGCACCGAGGAGGGCCTTTTGAACAGCCTGACTTTGCATCCATCAACCCTGTATCTGTCTCCAAACGTTTTACCTGGTCAACTAGCTCGACACCAACAATTCCCACACAATGAAGGTCCCGTCTTTGCAGGCACTTCTTCCCAAGGCGGGTGGGCCCAGCCAGGAATTTTCCTCAGTCCCACTTTTCGACTTAAGGATGGAAATTTGGGCCCATGTCTCTAATTCTTCAGCTAAGTAAACCCATCTGCTGTTTTATGATCTTGCCTTTTCATGATGTTAACCTCTAAAGCTGCAAGTTGCAGAGCTGGGCCGAGAGGTGGCAAATGGAGTTTAATGTGGAAAAGTGTGAGGTAATGCACTATGGCAGAAATAATAAATGTGTAGAGTATAGGGCAAATGGTAGGATTCTTAGTAGTCTAGATGAACAGAGGGATCTTGGTGTGTATGTGCATAGATCCCTGAAAGTAGGCAGTCAGGTCGAGAAGGTTGTTAGGAAGGCATATGGAGTCTTGGCTTTTATTGGTAGAGGGATTGAATTTCGGAGCCGCAACGTCATGTTGCAACTGTACAAAACTCTAGTGCGGCCGCACTTGGAGTATTGTGTGCAGTTCTGGTCCCCACATTATAAGAAAGATGTGGAGGCATTGGAGAGGGTACAGAGGAGGTTTACCAGGATGTTGCCTGGTATGGAGGGCAGGTCTTATGAAGAGAGGCTGAGGGATTTGAGGTTGTTTTCGTTAGAAAGGAGGCGGCTAAGAGGGGACCTGATCGAAACATATAAGATGATTAGAGGTTTAGATAGGGTGGACAGTGATAGCCTTTTTCCTAGGATGGAGAAAGCTAGCACGAGGGGACACAGCTTTAAATTAAGGGGTGATAGTTATAGGACGGATATCAGAGGTAGGTTCTTTACCCAAAGGGTGGTTCGGGAGTGGAATGCCCTGCCTGCAGCAGTTGTAGATGCGCCAAGTTTGGTGGCGTTTAAGAGGTTAGTTGATAAGTATATGGAAGAGAAGGGAATGGTTTAGTTTGGAGGGGCATTGCTTTTTATATTGGTCGGCGCAACATCGAAGGCCGAAGGGCCTGTTCTGTGCTGTAATGTTCTATGTTCTATGTTCTAAAGCCAATTTGGCCCCAGCCTTTTATGAATGGTACACTTCAAGTTTGTTTTAATTACTTTCATCCCATTTCTACAGTTGAAGGACCTGATTCTCCCATTTAGGAGTAATTTCTCCCCAACAATAGAACATAGAACATAGAACATTACAGCATAGAACAGGCCCTTTGGCCTTCGATGTTGTGCCGACCAATATAAAAAGCAATGATCCTCCAAACTAAACCATTCCCTTCTCTTCCATATACTTATCAACTAACCTCTTAAACGCCACCAAACTTGGCGCATCTACAACCGCTGCAGGCAGGGCATTCCACTCCGAACCACCCTTTGGGTAAAGAACCTGCCTCTGATATCCGTCCTATAACTATCACCCCTTAATTTAAAGCTGTGTCCCCTCGTGCTAGCTTTCTCCATCCTAGGAAAAAGGCTATCACTGTCCACCCTATCTAAACCTCTAATCATCTTATATGTTTCGATAAGGTCCCCTCTTAGCCGCCTCCTTTCTAACGAAAACAACCTCAAATCCTCAGCCTCTCTTCATAAGACCTGCCCTCCATACCAGGCAACATCCTGGTAAACCTCCTCTGTACCCTCTCCAATGCCTCCACATCTTTCTTATAATGTGGGGAAATAAATGTGGGGAAACAATGGGGGAAAAACAAAAGTGTTTCCTGCTGGAGGCATTGGTCAGGTGGGATTCACCCACCAAAAGGTGCCGATGGGCTCATTTTGAGCAACCCACCACCATCTCTGCTGTTTCGAGAACAGGCTGCCATTTTTAAAGGGTGCCCTGATTTCCACACTTGGAAATGGGCCCAATCCCCTCAGAAAAATAAATGGTGTCCCACCCCACTGGCCAGGGACCACCACCAACCCCTCATCAAAGAATGGCATCCCCCTCCCACCAAACCACACAGGCAAAAAGGTGACCTGGCTTGATTCCTTCCGCAAACCTCCTACTCAGCCCCACATGTCCCTCAGGCCCTCCCCCATTCAGTCCCCTTCCCATTCATGCCCCCCACTTAGTGTCCTTTCACTCCAGGCAGCCACTGAGCCCCCTTCCATCTCAGAAACCCTCTGTCCCCATTCACCACTCCTCAGGCCATGTGCTCTGCCCCTGGAACCCTGGCACAGACACCTTGTCTAGTGTCTTGAGCTCCCAAGAGGTTCAAGGATGTAAGTCCAGTGGCCATTTGTTCCTCTGGTGCTGCCAGGCTGCAGAGGAAGGTCCTCAAGGATCCTGGAGGTTGGGTGGGCTCAGGCTGGGGTAAAGGATTTGACCTCGCTACTTCTGCTGAGATGGGTTTGTCTTGACAGCCCTGGCAGGTCCGAAGGTCACCCTTGCATGGTGATTTCAGGCAGCCCTGTGATCAATTTCTGCATTCCTGCCTGTCAGTGAAAATTCTGAAGTGGCTAAGCTGCTTTAGCCTCCATATACCCTAAGACCTGGCAGGATTTTAAATTACTGCAGCATTCCATTCTGTGGCAGAGATTTTTCTTTCTCCCTGTCAGAAACTGCAGGTAACAGCACAGTCCTTTGAAGTCCTCTGATAGAGAGAAGAAGCCAATTTCAGTCTGTGAGAATGGGGGGGAAGGGATAATGGGAGTGGCTTCCATTCTTCACAGCTGTGCACTCATCCTCAATCTGCAAATACTTCACAGAGGATGTTAAACCACAGACTGTCAATCAGGATTAGAATATATCAATATTATGGTTAGATTAATGGGGAGCTTGAGATGCATTCAACAATGAGGGGAAATAAAAATAAACACAGATGGTTGCAGGATGATGAAAATCCACTGTATTGGCAGCTGAATCTTTTACGATGCATTGCAGTTTCAACTTTAAATGCAACTGAGAGGATTTCAGTGATTTCAGCTTGCTGGGATTTCTTTTCAAAGACTTATCGGGTAGTTTTTTTGACAACCCAATGAGTAAATAACTGAAATTAACTTAGCAACAAATTAAGAGGTGCAGCCTCCCAAAAAGGAAAGGGGGAAAAGGCCGAACAGAAACCAATGTCCAAAGAAAATTTAAAACATTAATTCAAAATGTGATTATCAGGGTCTATAACACACCTCAGCCCCTGTGGTGCCCAACAGAAGCCTCAGCAACTTCACATCAAAACTCTGTGCATACAATGGAGTTGAGTGCACAGTTGACCTGGCAGGAACACCATCCCTCCAAACCTCCCCCCCCTCCCCACACCATATTCCTACTAGTGGGTAGCACATGTAAAGCCCACCTGGTGCCACTCCTGCTGGTGAGCCATGTGAATGGTGGGAGGTTGGTAAATGTCCTGTCAAACCTGCTAATGATATTAAAATGAGATGATTTACATAATTATTGGGTTGTTGTTTTCTCTGTGTGGGAATCTGACTGGAACAGGCAGACTCGGTTGCGTAAATGCTGAAGACCTTTATGTCCAGCAAAAATTCCAATTTTCAACCAAGCCCCATTCACATGGAGAATCGGGCCCAAATTTTAATTCTAAAACAGATGTACCATGAACCCAACATTCACAACACTATCTGTGATAAGCTTTTGTAGCTGCACTGGGTGATTTTTTTTCCCCCTAAGTGCCAAGCATGCAAAACATTTCTGAACTCCATTCATAAAACTATAAGCTGTCTCGAAAGGATATCTTGCCAAGGTCAAAGATGTGTACTTCTGTAATAAATATTTGTCATTTCAAAGAAGTTGTCTTGTTAAGGGAATTATTTGCATATTTGAAGCTTATGCTTCGAGATCACAGGATACAATTTTGGAAACAGAAGCATCACTTAATCATAACAAAGACTGTCAACTGACAGGGCCAACTTCTGACCAACTCTGCAAACTACTCATACACATCTTTATGTGTGTTTGTTCCATCGAATATAATTGCCAATGAGAGAGGTTGGCACTTGTTAAGGCAATGAATACTTGCTCAGGATTTTCAATGAGGATTTGCATTCTTCTCTCTTAATGAATCAGGATGCTCCCAGGTCAAGTGTCAGCAGTTTCAGTCCAAGTATCAACAGCAGTCAAAGTAGCAAATAGTGCATGGTCTATCTCAGCAAGCAACACACAGAGCAGTGTAGGCAGGAAATCTTGCTGTCTTGCAAGTCACTAACTCTAACATTTCCAGGGAGATATATGCCATCATTAGGATTCACATCCTGAATCCATCTGTTTCCAGCAACTTCTGGACTATATCAGGTGAACTTCAGCATCCATGAATGGTGCCTGACCCTCTTTGCTCCTTCATCACAATTTCAAATGGATTGCCTTGACTTCTCCTGAGAGAATAGGATAGAGGCACGAGGGCACAGCTGGAGAGGTGAATGGCAAGAGAACAATTTAGTGCAAAAATTCATTAAACTCTTCAATATTGAAAAACCCTCACTTCTTCCTGTCTCAGTTGATCAGCTGCACTCAACAATCATCAGAGTAACTTCTCTTAAGTGCATTTTAAGGATAAGATGACAGTCAATACTGCATGTCATTGGCCCTATTAAAATGTATTCCAATTAGATAATTCACAATTCAACAGAAACTATGTGAATTGAATACCTAATGAACTCAAGGGGTCTGGTATAGAGATAGAAATCACACAGAAAAGATCTCCATCCTATTTTGCTATGAAAACAGATCACTTAACCCAGTGATCCATGGAAATGAGACTATGGCCTGTCACAGATCATTATCAATTTAGCACAAATTAAAATGATTAACAATTGCATATGTGTCAGGAAGTTAGCCAACATAGATCAGTATGTTACTCTCAAGGCAGTTTGCATCTTGTCTATAAAGTTAGGATCATTTTATTCACCCTGAAACATGATATATCCACACAAAAATACGAACAGCTTAGTTGGACTGATAATCTACTCATTAACTCTTGGATTGCAAACTTCTTCTGGTTCTGACGAAAGATCATTAACGTGAAACACTGGGCGAGATTCTCTGCCCTCCCTCCCCTCAGCAATTTCCTTCGAAGTGAGGGGCGGTGTTCCATTAGCTGGCAGCAAGATCTTCTGGTCCTGTCCTTGTCAATGGGAGTTCACATTGAAGCCACCGCAAGCAGCCGGGAAACAGTAGGGGATAAACCCCCAGCAGGATCATGGAATTTCGCCAGAGTGAACAGTAGAAAATTCTGACCATTAACTTTCTCTCTCTGAGTAGCTAGTCCTTTGAGGGGGCGGACACCAGAATGGTCACATGACCCAATTGTCCAATGGGGAACAAGCATGTGGATCTCAGTTCAGAGTGTGGATTTTTGCAACCAAAGAGATAGACTGTAAGGTGGAAATGTTAACATTGTGAAACTACTTTACATATTTATTTGCTTGTAAATAAATCGTTATAGTTCATTATACTAAGTGGTGGTCACCAATCCTTGCAATTGTCACACTCTCTCGCTTTCTATCCAGGATGCACCTGAATTTTGAGCGGTTCTAGCATTTGCTGTGTTTATTCAAGGTGATGCCTGTCCCGCAATACATTCAACATGTTGCCATTATAGAACCATTTCAGGAGATTAATCAACACAAACTAATGAATAATCAACATAAACAAATTATTGCAAATACTGGAAATATGAAATAAGAACAGAAAATACTGGAAAAACTCAGCACACCTATGGAGAGAGAAACAGAGTAAATTGATGGAACTTAAAGGCTGATAGAATGGAAAGCAAGCAGGAGGATGGGAAATGGGAAAGACTAACACTGGGAGATATTGGCAATGGGAAAGCAGCAATTTTTCCTCTCTATAGATATTGGCTTCCTCCTCGAAATGACCCATCATCTTCTGATATTGGTGCTTCTAGATGTCCACAAGTTCCCGCACCATGGAATGCACATTATGCATAATGGAGTTCATGCCCTCCACTAGTGCAGGGCGGAAGTCCTGCACCAAAGTTTCCACTGTGATACCACCTTCACAGTGTTGACCTGGCTGCCTCAGAGTGCTGGCACTACCTCCTTGGATAGGAAGCATTGAGACACTTCGATTCAGCCTTTCAGTCTGAAGAATGTAGTTGATATCACTTCCTGATGTTTCCGACTTTGAAGCTGCAGCAACTGAGGCATAACTGAATCTGAAGGCACATCATCTGACTGGACTTCAGCAGAATCTTGGCCTCGAGCTGTCCTCCAAGTACCATCTCCATGGATTGTCCCTATCTCTGCTTGAGATAGTGAAGAGAGAGAGAGAGCGAAGAGAGGCGGTATGGTGGCACAATGGTTAGCACCGCTGCCTTACTGAGCCAGGGGTCAGGTTCACTTCAGGCAACAGTCTATGTGGGTTTACTTTGGGTGCTCCAGTTTACTCCCACAGCACGAAGATGTGCTAGTGTTAGGTTGATTGGCCGTACAAAATTGACACAAGGGGCAGGGGGATTAGTAGGGGAAATATGCGGGGTCACAGAAATAGAGCCTGGGTGGTTAGTGTAGACTCAATGAGTAGAATGGTCTCCTTCTACGCTGTAGGAATTCTATGATACTGCTAAGTCTCACTGAGGAGTGTTTCTCTGTGTTGGTGGAATTATGCGTGAAAGTAATGACACCTCTTCAGTCTCAACATCAGAGAATTCGCTGGTGTCTGGGCTAGACTCTCATGGCTGTTTGATGGAAATACTGGGCTGCTCCCCTAATGTGCCTGCTTGAGAAAAGAAATGACATTAGTGCGTGGCAGGGGCATAAGGATAGGAGAGACAAGACTTATATTAGTTTGGTGAGATGAATGATGGTGCTGTGATGTGTACACACTTGAATTTTGGGGCCCAACTCACCTTCAGGGCAAGAGTGGTCCTTGTCCCCAGGCTAACTCCTCAAATGCCAAAAGGATTTTTGACTTGGGCATCCCTCTGCCTGTCTGGGATCTCTCTCTCTCATTGTGAACCAGCTTGTCCTGCATGAAAACATGGGAAATGTGTGAGCAGGCCCTGTAATGGCAGATAGTAAGAGGGCACAGGGCAGATGGTAAAGAGGCCTGGTGTGAGCAGGAAGATAAGATGAGGAGATAAGCCACAGAGGAGATGAGGATGTATCTGGGAGAGCAAATGGCGGCAGAGAGTGAGCTCTCTGTGAATGTGTGATGGATAAGTGAGTGGGTGAGTGCTGACAGATGAATGGAGATTATCCATTCTCTGCCTGCATGGGGTGCCTGTCTTTCTCTACAGAGAGCTGGTCCTTACAGCACTGCCACCATCTCCCATGCAGCACTGGTGATTTTGCTCGAATGCCTCCTCCCCATCTACGCCTCTCCTCCAGGATACCCAACATTGTGGAGAAGGAATCCTCTGAGCAGACTTTCTTGCAGCTATTCTCTTTGTTGGATTTATAACAACTGCAGGGAGTGCTGGGGTATCCTTTAAGTAGAGTGCCCATTGAGTGAGGAGCTCAGCTGACAATGGGATGGGCAAATCAGAGTCTGCCCACATAAAGGCAGCGTGAAAGCTGTGAAAATGATTTTAACAAGTGGCTAAAACTATTGTGGGAAAATCTGCCAATGCCACTGGCAGGCTACCCTGTACTTTTTTCACTCAAGATCCTGATATGACACTTTGCCAAAAAAACTTGGAAAGATATTTGGATTCTTGGACAATGAAGAGGGACAGTATAAAAGGTCAGCTTCACCATCTACAATGTATACAAGCTAGGAGTGAGATGGAATATTCCCCAATTGCTGGGATGAGTGCAGCTCCAACAATACTCAAGAAACTCAACACGATCCAAGACAAAGCAGCCTGCTTGACTGCTATCCCTTCCAACACCTTCAACAATCACTCCCTCTGTCATTGATACATAGTAACAGTGTGTGTATCATCTACAAAATACATCTAATAGCACCTTCTAAACCCACAACTTCAACCAAGAGGGTGCTGGAGCGTGACAACTTCTGGCAAGTTTGCCCAACATACCCTCTAATTTTATCTTTTACTCTCATTCTATGCTTCTAAAACTCTATTCTAGCTCTTTTCTACATCTTAGCTTTGACTGTAACACTACATTTTGCACCTTTTTTCTTTCCTTCTCTAGGTATGATATGCTTTGTCTCTATTGCATGCAGAAAATAGTACTTTTCACTATATACTAATACATGTGACAATGATTAATCAAATCAAATTGAAAAACATCTAGAAGTACAATGGAAGAAGATGCATGGAAATACTATCATCTTCAAGTTGCTTTCCAAGCCTTATCATCTTAACTTAGAAATACATCACAGTTCCCTCATTATCACTGGGTCAAAATCCTGGAACTCCCTCCTTGAGAGCACTATAGGTGTACCTATGCTACATTGACTTTAAGTTTAAGAAGGCTCATCATCACCTTCTCAAGGTCAATCTGGGATGGGAAGTAAATGCTCACCTAGCCAGTGAGGCCCACTGGAAGAATTAAATTTGATGTTGCAAAAGAATGATGATGCTGTGCAGACTGCAATATGTTTGGAAATTTTGAAGAAATATTACTTATGAATATGAAAACAGTATTTTATGGAAAGATATATCTATAAATAGAGATGTGATTCATTACTCCCAGGCAACCTAGGAATCTGGATTTTGAGATGCTGATCCCTTGTGTCATCTGGCCTGAATAATTGCATACATCGGACAGGCTAAGTCCTGCAATACCATTTACAACAGCCTAGAGGCTGTAAAAAGTATGTTGTCTCTAGTCAGACATGTGTTGAATGCAAAATCTGATTTGAAGTCAGTTTCCAATTCTTGACAGATGTCAAAAACCATTTGTATTGACAAATGGAATCTCTAAAAATGTGGGCATTTGCCTACATAAAAGCACTGAAGCATTCACACATGCAGCCTCCGCTTTTCTCTTCAATTTCTCACTCCGTACTGATTCTGCATTTCATACAAGAAATAAGCTCTGCATATTGTACAGTTGTGTTGTTTATTTTTCACCCTCACTTGAGAATTCATTTCATTTAGTTTATTTCACATACCGAATTGGCTTTCACAATTAGAGGGAAAAATTGCAATTTATGTATAAAACTTGTGTTTTATACATAAATCATACAATCATACAATGGATGTTAAGGAACTTGGAGAAATAAATAGTCTTGTCTTGAGGAATGAACGTATTACAAAGAAAGAGATGCTGGAAGTTTTAATGTATATCAAGGTAGATAAATCCCCAGGACCTGATAAAATATATCTCAGGACATTATGGGAGGCTAGGAAGGAAATTGTGGGTCCCCTAGCAGAGATATTTGAATCATCAATAGTCACAGGTGAGATGCCTAAAGATTGGAGTCTGGCAAATGTGCCTTTGTTTAAAAAGGGCTGCAGAGAAAAGCCTGGGAACTACATGCTAGTAAGTGTCAGATCTGTAGTGGGTAGGTTGTTAGAAGGTATTTTGAGAAACAGGATCTACAGGCATTTAGAGGTGTGAGGACTGACTATCAACAGTCAGCATAGCTTTGTGAATGGAAAAATCATGTCTCACAAATGTGATTGAGTTTTTTGAAGGGCTAACCAAGAAGGTAGATGAGGGCACTACAGTTGATGTTGTCCATATGGAATTTAGCAAGGACTTTGACAAGGTACTGCATGGTGGGCTGTTGCATAACATTAAATCTCACGGGATCCAGGATGAGGTAGCTAAATGGATACAAAATTGGCTTGATGACAGAAGAAGCCAGAAGGTGGTTATAGAGAGTTGTTTTTCAAACTTGCGGCCTCTGACCAGTAGTGTGCCTCAGGGATTAGTACTGAGTTCACTGTTATTTGTCATTTATATTAATGATTTGGATGAGAATATAGGAGACATGGTTAATAAGTTTGCAGATGACATCAAGATTGGTGGCAGAGTGGATAGTGAAGAAGGTTATTTTGGATTGCAATGGGATCTTGATCAATTGGGCCAATAGGCTGACGAATGGAAGATGGAGTTTAATTTTGATAAATGCGAGGTAATGAATTTTGATAGATTGAACCAGGGCAGGAATTACTCAGTTCATGGTAGAGCGTTGGTAAGAGTTACAGAACAAAGAGATCTATGAGTACATGTTCATAGCTCCTTGAAAGTGAAGTCAGAGGTGGACAGAGTGGTGAAGAAGGCAATTCAGCATGCTTGGTTTCATTGGTCAGAACATTGAATATAGGAGTTGGGATGTCTTGTTGAAATTATACAAGCATTGCTAAGGTCACACTTGAAATACTGTGTACATTTCTGGTCATTCTATTACAGAAAGGATATTATTAAACTAGGAAGAGTGCAGAAAAGAGTGCACTAGGATGATACTGAGACATGGTTTGAGTTATAAAGACAGGCTGAATAGATTGGGACTTTTTTCTCTGGAATGTAGAAATCTAAGGGATGATCTTATAGAGATCTATAAAAATAATGAAGGACATAGATCAGCTAGATAGTCAATATTTTTTCCCAAAAACTAGGGTGCATAGATTTAAGGTAGGAAGGGAGAGATACAAAAGTGTCCAGGGGGCATTTTTTTTACACAGAAGCTAGTGAGTCTCTGGAACAAGGTGCCAGAGGTATTAATAGAGGCAGGTATAATTTTGTCTTTTATAAAGCATTTAAACAATTACATGGGTAAGATGGGTATAAAGGAACATGGGCCAAATGTGGGTAATTGGGACTAACTTTGAAATTTAACTAATAGGGCACCATGGACAACTTGGGCCAAAGGGCCTGTTTCCAGGCCAAAAACCTCTATGACTCTATAACCTTACAATGCAGAAGACCATTCGGCCCATCTAGCCTGCACTGACAACAATCCCATCCAGACCCTATCCCCATAACCCTATATATTTACCACACCAACCTCCCTAATATCAACAGGAAATTCAGCATTCACCTAATCTGAACATCTTTTATCTGTTGGAAGAAACTGGAACACCCGGAGGAAACACACACAGACAGGGGGACAATATGCAAACTCCACACAGTCCCCTGAAGACGGAATTAAAAATGCCTGGAACTGTGAGACAACAGTGCTAGCCACTGTGCCACAAAGCTGCCCCTTAATTTATGTAATCATAGAATAAAAAGATACCACTGACAATCACTTTGCACTTTGTCAGATAAAAACCTTTGTGGTCGGGTGACACTTCTGCTTCCAAAATACTACCTTATCATCTTACAGTGAAATACGCACAAATGCCCCCATTCAATGCAACTTCTCTGAAGTGGCTCACATTTATTAGAGCAACCCACATCTCTGACCTTAGATACTCTATCAAGGCTATAGCTTTAAAAAAAGATATGGAGGCAATGTCACAAATGTCACCTGTCAGCACTTGTCAAACTAATGTTGCTAAAGGTGCTGATATTCCATACATTTAGAATAAAATCAGAGTTAGATTAGGATAGTTTGAGTTGAACTGCTTGGTCCTATGCAACACAGCTTCACATAAATTTCTTAACACTTTCAGCTTCTGGTATGCACTCATCTGATTAACAAAAGAGAAGCTTCTGACATTTGATCTGCTTTCTTTTTTCTGGGGTGATTAAAGTATATTTTTGTTTTCAATTATAATATATTTTCAATCAAAGCTTGCACTAACCACTGTAAGTAATTAAATGAAATTAACTGCGACAGCAGCGCACGGACCTCATGTCATGCAGCCATTCGTCCAGGTATTAGCATCATTGTCTCAAATCATTAAATAACAGTTGGTGAATTATCTTATAGTGATTGGAAATGACTTTCTGGTTCATGAGCTTTCTGCTTGCTGCAAAGCATGTTGCTAGACTTATTTTTCAAGTTTATATCAAATGAATTTCAGGGTTATCAGTTTCAATATATGAATCACATGGTCAAGTGCAGAGTACCAGGAATACCTAAACCACCATATCACACAGGCTAAATAAGGTAAAATGCAGCAGATTATATTATACTGGAAAGAATTGCATAGAATTTACAGCACACAATAGCCATTTTGCCCAATATTCTAATGCAGCTCCCGATTGTCCCACTTCCTCTAACCTTATCAGCATATTCCATTCCTTTGCCTCTTGTGATTAGCATGTGTTGGAGTTAAAGAACAGGAAACAAGTCTTTACATTGGCAGGTTTATGCTCCTGACACAAAAAAAACTTAAGGGAGAAAGACTTAGGAAAATTACAAAGCATCTTAAAAATAATAAGAAATAAAACAGAAAATATTCTGAATGTTTCGCAGATCAGGTAACATCTGTGGGGAGAAACAGAATTTTGTTTGAGGCATCTAGGGTCTTGCCCACCACAGAAGAACCAACAAGAGACACCCTTCTTTTCATGAAGAGCTGAACCACACATCAATCAGGCAACAGTGAGGCCAATGTCTGGAATCAAGACCCCAGGAGCAGAAGTCTCAGCTACTGAGAGTTGTCATAAATCGGAGCCAACAGTTCTTCTGCTCAGCACTGCCACGCAGGGATTGTGGCTGGTGTCAGAAAGACAGGTGTAGAGCAAATTAGGCCACTGGTAAATAATATTGGAGGTGCAAAACGGAGAGGATGTGCGAGAAGGGGGTGTGCGGGGAGAGGGGTGCAAGGGGACCAGCAGTTGTTTTAGTTGTTGTGGCCCCATGCCATGGATTAACAACAGCAGCGAAGAGGTGAGGCCCTTCGGTAGTCATTAATAGGTCATCCAAGGACCTCATTTTGCAGTGGTGTGGGAAAGTCAACCATGGGCCTTTCTGCCAAGAACTTAATATTGTCAGAGACTGTAAAGTGGCAGAGTTAAGGTACGCCTCCAAGTTCATCATCAACAAGATACAAGATACAATGTCAGATTGATGGCAGCTCCTCACAAGAGTGTGATGTAAGGTCACCATAGATTGAAATATTAAATCTGTTTCTCTCTCCACAGATGCTGCCTGACCTGCTGAATATTTCCAGCACTTCCTGTTTTTATTTCAGATTTCCAGCATTATATGATACAGTGTGGTTGTACAGGGTTGTTTTTCAAACTGGAGGCCTGTGACCAGCCTTAGGGATCAGTGCTAGGCCCACTTTATTTGTCATTTATATTAATGGTTTGGATGAGAATCTAAGAAGCATGGTGAGTAAGTTTTCAGATGGCACGAAGATTGGTGGCATAGTGGACAGTGAGAAAAGTTATCTCCAATTGCAACATAAGCTTGATCAATTGGGCCAGTGCGAATGGCAGACGAAGTTTAATTTAGATAAATGCATTTTGGTAGATTGAAGCAGGGCAGGACTTTCTCAGTTAATGGTAGAATGTTGGTGAGAGTTACAGAAAAAAGAGATCTAGGGGCATATGTTCATAGCTCCTTGAAAATAGAGTCACAGGTGGAAAATAGAAAGTGGTGAAAAAGGCATTCGGCATACTTGGGTTATTGGTCAGAACATTGAATACAGGATTTGGGATGTCTCGTTGAAGTTGTACAAGACATTGGTAAGGCCACACTTGGAATATTGTGTGCAATTCTGGTCGCCCTATTATAGAAAGGATATTATTAAACTAGAGAGAATGCAGAAAAGATTTGCTCGATTGCTATGGGGACTTGATGGATTGAGTTAAAAGACGAGGCAGAATAGGCTGGGACATTTTTCTCTGGAGCATAGGAGGCTGAGGGGTGACCTTATAAAATATTGAGAGGCATAGATCAGCTAGGTACTCAATATTTTTTCTGAAAGGTATGAGAGTCTAAAACAAGAGGCATAGGTTTAAGATGAGAAGGAAGAAATACCAAAGGATCCAGAGGGGCAATGTTTTCGCATAGAGGGTAGTGAGTGTCTGGAACAAGCTACCAGAGATAGTAGTAGAGGCAGGTACAATTTTGTCTTCTAAAAAGCGTTTAGGTAGTTACATGGGTATGATCGATCAAATGTGGACAATTGGGATTAGCTTAGGGGTTTTGAAAAACAAAGGGCTGCATTGGCAAATTGGGCCAAAGGGCCTATTCCATGTTGTAAACCTCTATAACAGAAAGCCTGAAATGTCAAAACCCAAACATCAGCCTTTCATATTGAACTAAAGATACAAACATCCCCTTTTTCTAGCAAACAGAAGAAGGACAAAGCAACAAACAACAAAGAAAAGTACAATACAGGAACAGGCCCTTCTGCCCTCCAAACCTATGCCAATCATGATGCCCTAACTAAACTAAAAAGAAAACTTTCTGCCTTTACTCATTCTGTGTCCCTCTATTCCCTCCCTACTCATGTACCATCCAGATGCCTCTTAAATGTTGCTAAAGAAGAACAAATACATATTGCATACAAGATCCTGTGTGAATTATGATGTGGAGATGCTGGTGTTGGACTGGGGTAAACACAGTAAGAAGTCTCACAACACCAGGTTAAAGTCCAACTAATTTATTTGATAATAACGGCCTTCAACCAATGCTATACACTGGCTACATTGATGACATTTTCTTCCTTTGGACTCATGGTGAACAATCACTGAAACAACTATATAATGACATCAACAAGTTCCACCTCGCCATCAGACTCACCATGGACTATTCTCTAGAATCAGTTGCATTCTTGGACACACACATCTCCATCAAGGACGGTCACCTCAGCACCTCACTGTACTACAAGCCCATAGACAACCTCACAATGCTTCACTTCTCCAGCTTCCACCCTAAACACATTAAAGAAGCCATTCCCTTATGAATAAGCCCTCCGTATACACAGGATCTGCTCGGATGAGGAGGATCGTGACAGACACCTCCAGATGCTGGAAGAATCCCCCATAAGAACAGAATATGGAGCTCGACTCATCGATCGAGAGTTCCAACGCACCACAGCAAAAAACCGCACTGACCTTCTCAGAAGACAAACACGGGACATGGTGGACAGAGTACCCTATGTCATCCAGTATTTTCCTAGAGTGGAGAAGCGACGACATCTTCTCTGGAGTCTTCAACATATCATTGATAAAGAGGAACATCTCGCAGGGCCATCTCCACACCCCCACTTCTTGCCTTCAAACAACTGCACAACCTCAAACAAATTGTTCGCAGCAAACGACCCAACCTTTAGGAGAACAGTGACTACAACACCACACAACCCTGCCACAGCACTCTCTGCAAGACATGCCAGATCATTGCCATGGATGACATCATTACACCTGAGAACACCATCCACCAGGTAGACGGTACTCTTGCAACTCAGCCAGCGTTGCCTACCTAATATGCTGCAGGAAATGATGTCCTGAATCATGGTACGTTGGGGAGAGCATGCAGACGCTACAACAACAGAGGAATGAACATCGCTTGACAATCACCAGGCAAGTCTATTCCCTTCCTGTTGGCGAACACTTCAGCATTCATGGGCATTCGGCCCCTCACCTTCGGTTCTAAGCGTTCTCTGAGGCGACCTTCATGACACACAACAGTGCAGAGTCGCTGAGCAGAGACTGATAGCCAAGTTCCGCACACATGCGGACGGTCTCAACTGGGATCTTGGGTCACACTGTCTATAACTCCCATGACTTGCTTAGGTTACCAAAACCTCACTTACTGTACTCTCTGGACACAATACACATCTCTTTAACCTATGCCTAATGCTCTTTCCACTAACATTGTCTGCATCCTTAAGGCTTGAATAGCAGGTTAGTTGTAAAGACTTGCATTCTATTCAGTAATCTGTAGACTGTGTATGCTGCTATACGCTGTCTGAGGCCAAAACTCTGCATTCACCTGACGGAAGGGCAAACCTCTAAAGCTTGTGAGTTTACTATCAAATAAATTGGTTGGATTTTAACCTGGTGTTGTGAGACTTCTGACTGTGAATTACCCAGGTTTCCCACTGTTCTGAAGCACTAACAACTGTTTGGTCTGCTGATCAATTTCTGCAACATAGGGCCAATTTTATCAAAAAAATTCGAAGTACTAAAGGAAATTTAAGACAGATGAGAAAACAGGAAAGTTTCAAATTTTTTTTGGTTAAGTTCAAATCTGCTATCTTATGCACATAGTGCATAAAAAACAGCAGGAACAGTTTCTTGCCCATATAGGGGGAAGTACAGGGTTTAAGTCACCCAAACATCAGCTGAGGGCAGCAGCGGATGTCATTGCATATGTTCAGTCTCTTGCAGCAGAGATATGTCAGTCAGTCTCTGCTGCTCTTAGTCAGCTTTCATGACTTCTACAAAACACCTAGCCTCACAAATATAGAACATAGAGCATAGAACACCACAGCACAAACAGGCCCTTCAGCCCACAAGTTGTGCCGATCACACCTATACCTACTAAGCCATAGACCTATCTATAACCCCCTATCCCATTAGTTCCCATATATCATCCAGAAGTCTTTTAAAAGACCCCAGCGAGTTCGCCTCTACCACCACCGACGGCAGCCGATTCCATTCACTCACCACCCTCTGAGTGAAAAACTTACCCCTAACATCTCTTCTGTATTTGCTTCCCTGCACCTTAAATCTGTGTCCTCTTGTAGTGACCATTTCAGCCCAGGGAAATAGCCTCTGAGAATCCACCCTATCTATTCCTCTCAACATTTTATAAACCTAATAAATATAGCCATCCCCTTTACCTACCATGGGGATCTATCACAATAACCCACTCCCTCCCCCCCACCTGCCCAGACCAATCCCCCATCCACACCTCCCCCCACTATCAACAGCCCAACCCCCCAGCAGCCTGGCTCCAAACCCCAGGGATTGGCTGCCCAACCTCAACAGCGTCCCCCCTCCCCTCAGTGATCAATTGTTCACACCCTCTGCCATCGCTGGTCTGAACCCTTACTCTAAGACCAATCCCGATCATCTCACCACTCCCCACTGATCCCAGATGCACAGTGCGCAGTGGGTCCTAACATCCACACTGCCCCCCCACCCCCAATACCCACCGCCCCGGTATGGTCTTGCACGCTAGTAGGCCTACCTCTTGTCCCCATACATTTGACACTGCCAGCTGCGTGATCCAGGGTGCTGGTGGGCAATGTCAGGGTGCTAGTCTGGCAGTGCCAAGCTGGCATTGCTCAAAGGACAGCCTTCCCCTGCCCCTGATTACCCCAAGGGGCCATGATGGTCTCTAGTTCTACTGGCAAGACCATTAGGGCTGGTCCCCGTTGCCACCTGATCATGGGGGTTTGGGGCCAGACTGCTGATCTCTGGGGGGAGGGGCACCGGGGGGGGGCATTGCTGGACTACCAATCGTGATGGAGGGGGAGGAGAGGGATTAGTCCAGGCAGATGAGCAGGTGGTGAGGGTGTTGCGATAGGCTATGGACTCCACACATCAGCTAGGGAGGGTGGCTATATTTGGAAGGCTAGGTACTGCATGGAAGTTTTGGAAGCTGTCTAAGAGCAGCTGAGATTCTCAGTGTAGAGAACCTATCCCAGTGAAGCCACAAAGGCAACTGAGCCCAGATGATACCGTCCTGGACGCATTAAATCGATGCAAAATCAAATTACAATCAATATAAATAATTTATTCAACCTCGCACTGGATATTTAATGCTGGTAAGATTGTGAGACGCGAGAAACCGTGCATGAACCTGATTTCCCGGCTCTCTTTCAATCTTCCTGCTCACCCTGCTAATAACCCCCATAGTCTTTAAATCATGCAGCTTTCTTAATGGCATGTATGCATGCTGATTTCTGCTGGGTGATGTTTTTTGTCTGGAGAGTGTAATTCCCATGAGCTTGGTGGTTGTTGTTGCTTCTTTGCAGTTATTAGAGATATGTGGGCTTCTGAGATTGATGATAGTTCTGTACTCAGTACAGTTGGTGATATCGTTTCTCCCTAATTGCGCGATGGCTGTGAAAACGGTGAGATCATGAAATGCAGGAGCAATGGTAGAAAATTCAGCCCATTGAGTCCGTTCTGCAATTCAATGAGACCATGACTGATCTGATAATCCTCAATTCCACTTTCCTGCTTTATCAGCTTACCCTTGATTCCCGCACTGATTAAAAATCTGTCCAATTCAGCCTTGAGCATACTTAACGGCTAACCTTTACAGTCTTCTGTGATAAAGAATTTCAGAAGTTCTCTACCCTCTGAGTGAAGAAATTCCTTTTCATCTCTGTGAAGGAGCAACTTCATTAGATGAGTGCTTATGCCTCTTTGGATTTTTCAATTCCCGCTTTAAATTGTCAACTGTGGAATTGTGGATAATCTTTTCCTAC
This sequence comes from Sphyrna mokarran, assembly GCA_024679065.1. Taxonomy (NCBI): domain Eukaryota; kingdom Metazoa; phylum Chordata; class Chondrichthyes; order Carcharhiniformes; family Carcharhinidae; genus Sphyrna; species Sphyrna mokarran. The sequence goes on along the minus strand of JAGIQG010000012.1, from coordinate 27,643,503 downwards.
TGGTACTTTTGTCAGGAATACAGTTTATTGGATCTCACACAGCTTGGTTTATTGAAAATTTATTTCAGTTTATTGTGCATTTTTAAAGATATATACTCTGCTAGAATCTTTCACTTCGTTTCAACAATTTCAGTTTGGCTCAGATGGGAACATGCACTTTATTGTTGATGTAGTCGGCAACCATCTTGTGGTTTACTTAAATATTGTCTCTCTCTCTCTCTGGGATCTTCTGTCTCTTTCTCTCTGGAGTCTTTTGTATGTCATGTATCCTGAAGCTTTGTTATAATTTCCCAATTATAGCCGAGAAGTCGTAGAGTCCATGCAGTGCACCTCCAACCACTTAAAACATGGAAGCCATAAAGGGACAAACAAAGTCCACATATACATGCACCCATAACCTGGCAGGCCACCTCCACAGGTGTTGGGAGAATGAGGCTCGGGGTTTTCCTGGCACAGGTCATAAAGTCTGTGATGTCAGAATCAAGATCAGGCCACCAGAATTTTCATTTTTGAAAGTCATGGGTGGCCATTATGTAGTTTTATTTATTTCAGATGTTGTTCTGAGAGTGTAATAATTATTTGGGATCCCAAAGAATGATCCTATCCTCAACACAAAGTTCAGCTTTCTTAATGAAGTAACATTTAATTTCTTCAAAGGGTTGTTGTTGGAATCCACTATATAGGTTCATGTGCCTTATTTTGGATAAAGTTGGATCTTTTTGGGTACAGGTTTTAGTCTGCCTTTCTGACACTGGCAATGTCTTCCATGAAGATCAGTTGTCACAACCTCTTCCAATGATAGTAAAGAACCGGGCTTATAGGGCACTGGAGGCAACTCAATGCCTTAGCATTAGCTATCTGGGTCCCAGAGTGATATTCCAGAAGATTTCTGTAGGTTGCAATAACTTGAACCATTGTTGTATTCAAGCAGAGGTGATATGGGAATTGCCTTGTTTTATTTGAAGAGGTTCAGTAAGGGTTTATGGTCAGGAACTATAAAAATCCGATGACAGTCCACCGTAGGTGTATTGATGTAATTTTTTCACATCAAATATCACTATCAGCCCTTCCTTCTCAATTTGGGAATACCTTCGCTCCATATCTAAAAGTATACTGGAAGCATACTCAATGGGTTTTTCCATTCCATCTTTCCTGCATTGTGATAGTATCACACCATACTGCACAGGCCTTATATTGAAGTTTTCATTCAGTTTACCCATTCTCCAGCATGGTGTAAAAGATTCATTTGGCTCTGAAATATTTAGGTGTAGTGCCAGGTCAATGTTGGTCTTGTCCTTGGCTCCTTTTATTTTCCCAGTCCCTCCTGAAAAACTACGGTACCTACTGATAGCTTTGTAAGTCCTGCATGCCTAGTCTGAAGATCTTCAACCAGTTCTGCTAAATCTGCTGGAGCCAATCTTTCCCCGTAAGACTTTGTTCATGTCTCCATACAACAACGAGTAGAAAACTAACTAATTGATGCCCATATGTTACTGGGGCAATTGTGGTCCCTTTTATTTGTAAAAATTCTCTGAGTAAGTGATTGGTCTGGCCTTAATATCTTCCAACTCAGGAGCTGGATGCGTGACTGGAGGTGTTATAGATCTGTTTCCAATAACGGAGATTACAGTTTCTGTGCTCGCTTTCACTTGAAGGGATAACCATTCATTAGTGATTTCACCATTATTAGGACAACTTTAGTTATAAAAATATAATTCACTTATAGTGTTGCTGTCTCTGAAGGGGAGGTTACCTGCATGGAATCTCAGGTGTCAGCCTCAGCTTTCTTTCGAGGCAGCATGCATTTTACCTATTCCTGACACTTCACTGCGATGGCATCATTTGACAGTGATCGCAAAAATCCATCATGTGGCAACTATGGTCAAATTTGCGGAAAAGCTGTGTGACTTCTGCTGGATTTTTTAGAAATGAATATCCCACGCTCTGGGCAGAGTGCCTGAGCGAGATTCATTTGAAAAACCAGTAGGCGAGGTCTATACCTGCTGGAAAGGCCAGAAACATAGTTGCAGAGTGGGCCAGTGTGCATGTGTCAATCTGTCATGACAGAGATCAAAAATTCTACTAGCCATGTTGAGGCGATATTTTTAGAAAATTACAAGGGGAATTGCGGTGTTTTTTTTCATTAAGTTCATTAAGAGTTTTTGAGTCAGGTCATTCAGATTTCTCATCACGCTGAAAGTCAGGACCTTGCATGCAGTATCACTTTTTGCTTTTTGTCTTCTTCTAACATCGAAGAAGTGTCACGTGTTCAGTTACTGGACCTAGTCTTCCCGACAGTGTCATAGGGCTTGAGTTTCCGGAAAAAAGGTACAATGGCCTTTATTACCAGAAAAGACTTCTGACATTCAAAGGTTCTCTGGATGGAAAAATAGAGAAAAAAAATGTTTTTCTCCTCATCACCAATGTAGTAATTCAGTCATATGCCAGTTTCCTGTCACTAACACCATTTATTGTGCACCAAAGGAAAAGGTCACTTCTGCTGCTTAGAATCAGGTAATCTTTACCTCCAGACCGAGAATTCCAGTCCAGGTAAAGTTGCAGGCTTAAACCACCCCTCCACTGGCTACCTCCCATTGGGAGAGTCTCTACTCATTCAATAAGGCAAAACATACTCCACAAAGCCCATGGGTAGATCTGTTGATAATCCCCCATGGCTTTTGTGGCTGTCATAACAGATTCTATTTAAGATATGCAAATCATTTCAAACTAAAAGCATGTTCAGAAAATTATCTGATAATTTTTGAAATGCAGATTTGAAAACAATTCCTTGTAGCCAATTCTGGTTGAATGAAAGTTATACTAATGTGAAACTAATGCAGTCCTTGAGATTATGAAAGCATCTAATTACTCACTATAGGAAGGTGATCATATAATTTTAAAAAATCTACTTCAAGCAATTGGTCAAGGGGTACTAAAATATAGAACAAGCCAATGTACTTAATGCATAATTCCCGAATTTATCCCTTATGATGGAAAAGAAACAAGCTGTTAGATGGCCTTAATTGTTCTTTCCACAGTCTGCTGACAGTGAGTTTGTCAGACTACAAGGGAACATTTAATCACAAAAGAATGGCTGGTATATGTTGGTTGAGGGTCTCCAGTCAGAGGTTCAGGTACCTTCAAATCTCTGGGCAGCAGTGTCTTCAAAGACTGCACTTCTCTGATATGTCTGCAAAGCTGGAAGATGAGTGGGTCCCATAGCCACTTAATGACAATGATACTGAAGATCACTGTGGTGTGAAAATGATACCCCTCAGGATTTTTCCAGGATCCACTGAAGATATATGTTGAATGTCTCAGTCTGTGATTCTTAAACAGATTTAGATAGTTAGTGATGCATGCCGTTTGAGAGAACCAGTAATTATATGCATTTTTGCAGAGGTTCAGACTTCAAGCTTAAAACACCATTGGTTTTGGGGCCATCGCTGGTATCATCCATTTGCAGAGTGTGATCAACTACATCCAGAGGATTTACAGATCATCATGTGACTTTCATCAACAGAAAGGTTTCCATTTAATCCAATGTTCAACTGATCTGTCAACACGACAAACAGATCCTTCAGGTGAGTGCAGAATCCCAAGGACGCAGAGGGACCTAGGGGTGCAGGTGCACAGGTCTCTGAAAGTGGCAGAGCAGGTGGAGAAGGTTGTGAAGAAAGCATATGGTACGCTAGCCTTTATAGGAAGGGGTATAAAGTACAAGAGCTGGCCTTTAATGTTGCAGTTATATAAAACGTTAGTTAGACTTCATTTGGAATACTGCGTCCAGTTCTGGTTGCCTTACTACCGGAAGAATGTGGAGACTCTGGAGAGAGTGGAGAGGAGGTTTACCAGGATGCTGCCTGCTATGGAAGGTCTGAGTTACGAGGAGAGTTAGACAAATTGGGACTGTTTTCCTTAGAAAGCTGTAGACTTAGAGGAGATCTAATAGAGGTGTACAAGATTATGAGGGGTATAGTAGAGTAAATGGGGTTAAGCTCTTTCCTAGGCTGGACTCGAATAGCACGAGGGGTCACGGGCTTAGGGTGAGGGGAGTAAAGTATAATTTGGATGCTAGAGGGAGTTTTTTCACACAGAGGGTGGTGGGGGTATGGAACGCACTGCTAAGTAAAGTGGTGGAGGCAGGCACTCTGGAGTTATTTAAGAAATACTTAGATGGGCACATGAACAGAATGGGAATGGAGGGGTATAGAAAACTGATTTAAAATAGGGATCATGAGCCTGGGGAGTCCCTGGGAAGTGTGTAAATAGATGATGATATTGATGTACTTGTTTTTATCCTACAGGTGCTTTGGTCCACCTTGTTGTCTAACAAGGGGCATACATGTGATGGGTCGTGAGAGGGCTGCTCTTGGATTTTTTTTCGAGAGTATCCTGGTGCTTCATGTCGTTAGTGTACGCTTGACCTGGACCATTTGATGGGCAACACGACAGCTCAGTGACTATCGCTGTGCTGTGCAGAGACATGGATTTGGGCCTGTGTCTGTGGGAGTTTGTGCATTCTCCCCGTGCTTGCGTGGATTTTCTCCGGGTGCTCCGGTTTCTTCCCACATCCCAAAGATGTGCTCTCCTTAGGCTACTTTGCAAAACAAATTCTCCTTAAATTGTCTCAAATTTGGTTTTTAATCCAAGATATATAAATATAGACAGGGATCACGGGTAGAGGTGGGAACACTGGGGTGGCGGCACGGGCTCGTTGGGCCGAAGGGCCTGCTTCCTGTGCTGTTTTGTTCTTTATTCTTTGACATAGAGTGAAACATATATACTTCGGCAGTCCCAGGCATCACAATGCCCCCTTCCCCCCAAAAGCCCCATGCTTTCAGTGACAAAGGGTTTCAAGTTTGACAGCTGCTCTGGCCTTCTCTGCTGCTAACAAATATTAGCAGTTGACTGATCAGGTACTGATTCCCTCTTGGAGTTTGTCTGGTCATTACTATTTAGTAATGCATATTATTACACCACCTATGGGCTAGCTTTTGCTGTTTACTTGAAAGGCCTATCACCAGTGCCAAAGCCTATGCTGACCCCACTTTGGTGAATGGTGAGATCTGAGCCAGTATATCGCCAGCTGGCCAGAGTCCTTGTTCAATTAAGTATAGTGATCGCACCCAAGAACTACTAGCCCAAGCAAGAGGGCCAGCTGTTCAGGAGGCTGTGCAGCACCAGCACTGGTGATGGCCATTGCTGGGTCTCCATCACTAAAGGAAAAGCATCTTATTTTCAGTGTAGAGATATCTTTGAAGACACATTAGCAGAAGCTGGGGATCTGATAACAATTGTTTGGTTGGAAGGTGGCAGAATCAAGGAGAACTGGCAGCACTGTTGCTGCAAGGGTGGCCATTGCCGATGAGGCTCCCCACTATGGATTATGGAGCATCGATCAATGAGAGTCATACTCAAAACCCAAATGGAGACTGCAGGGTTTACCTGGTGGTCTCCCCATGCAGCAGCAGACCTTCCCAATCTGGGCAAAATGCCTAGTTGGACTCTCAATGGAAAGCCCAGCATCCAGGTTTCTTGCCATTGGCAAGAAATGTCTGGTGGAATGATTCTGTTTCAATGCCGTCTCACCTCCCTGCCTGTAACCAATGGACCAGAGAATGTAGCCCTGTAATTCAAACATGATGTCTCTGCTGAAGCACCTTAAAATCAAGGCTGCAAGAGTTTGAATTATAAGGGCAGTGCCTAGATTAAATTTAAATCTTCTTTACTATAGAAGAGGTTATCAAATAGAAATGTTTAAATTGATTAAAGGAATTGAAAGGATGAATAGAGACAGAAGCTATTTTTTTCTATTGGAGAAGTACAGAATTTTCCTCTGTCAGCCACATGTAGTCGGCAGTCTGGGAAATGATATGAAACATGCTTCTGCATGTGATTGGTCTCAGACTGCAATTTCATTTGCTGACCATTTAACAGGCGCAGCAAGAAGTCTTACATACTACATTAAAGTCCAACAGGTTTATTTGGTAGTACAAGTTTTCGGAGGGTTGTTCTGTCTTGTTCCGTAAGAGAAAAATTGTGTTCACAATCATAGCGTATATAGACACAGACTCAATTTATAAGATAATGGTTGGAATGCGAGTCTCTACAGGTAATCAAGTTTTTACAGGTACAGATAATGCGAGTGGAGAGAAGGTTGAGCACAGGTTAAAAAGGTGTGAATTGTCTCCAGCCAGGACAGTTAACGAGATTTTGCAAGCCCAGGCAAGTCATGGAGGTTACAGATATCGTGGGATGAACCCCAGATCCCAAATGAGGTCTTCGTCATCTGTGTGGAACTTGGCTATCAATTTCTGCTCAGCAATTCTGTCATGAAGGCCACCTTGAAAAACGCTTTCCCAAAGATCAGAGGCTGAATGCACATGATTGCTGATGTTCCTCGACAGAAAAAGAGCACTCCTGCCTGGTGATTGTCGAGCTGTTGTCATAGTGTCTACATGTCTCATCAATATACCAATGTAAAGGCCTGGGGACATCCTTTGCTGCATTGTATCAGGTAGACAACATTGGCTGAGTCGGAAGAGTTTGTACTGTGTGCTAGGTGGATGGTGTTCACTTGATGGTGTTCACAGCTCAGTGACTATCGCTGTGCTGTGCAGATACATGGATTTGGGCCTGTGTCTGTGGGAGTTTGCGCATTCTCCCCGTGCTTGCGTGGGTTTTCTCCAGGAGCTCCGGTTTCCTCCCACATCCCAAAGATGTGCTCTTAGGCTAATTAGCAAAACAAATTCTCCCTAAATTGTTTCAAATTTGGTTTTTAATCCATAGATCTATAAACATGGACAGGGATTGCAGGTAGAGGTGGGAACATCGGGGTGGCAGCGTGGGCTCGTTGGGCTGAAGGGCCTGTTTCCCGTGCTGTTTTGTTTTTTGTTCTTTGAAATGATGGCATCCATGTAAGTGATCTGGCACATCTTGCAGCGGCAGGGTTGAGTAGTGTTGCTGTCACTGCTCTCCTGAAGGCTGGGTAGTTTGCTGCAGACAATGGTTTGTTTGAGGTTGTGTAGTTGTTTCAAGGCAAGAAGTGGGGGTATGTGGATGGCCTTGCTGAGGTCTTCGTCTTCATCAATTAAATGTTAGAGGTTCCAGAGAAAATATTGTAGCTTCTACACTCCAGAGAAGTACTTGACGATGAAGGGTACTCTGTGCGCTTTGTCCCATGTTGTCCTCTGAGGAGGTCAATGTGGTTTTTCACTGTGGCATGTCAGAACGGTCAATCAATGAATTGAGCACCATATCCTATTCTTATAAGGACATCTTTCAGCGTCTGTAGGTGTCTTTTGCGATGCTCTTCATCTAAGCAGATCCTGTGTGTACGGAGGGCTTCTCCTTAGGGGACAAGCTTCTTTAACATGTTTAGGATAGAAGCTGGAGAAGTGGAGCATTGTGAGGTTACCTGTGGGCTTGCTGAGGTGACCATCCTTGATGGAGATGCGTGTGTCCAAGAACACAACCGATTTCGGAGAGTAGTCTATGGTGAATCTGATGTTGGATGGAATTTGTTGATGTCATCGTATAGTTGTTTCATTGTTTGTTCATCATGAGTCCAAAAGAAGAAAATGTCATCAATGTATCTAGTGTATAGCATCAGTTGAAAGTTGTGTGCAGTGAAAAGGTCTTTTTCGAACCTCTGCATAAGGATCTTGGCATATTGAGGGGTGAACTTGATCCCCCTGTTCCTTGTGTTTGGATGTAGAACTAGTTGTTGAAGGTGAAGATATTGTGATTTAGGATGAAGCAAATGAGTTGTAAAATTACAGATTAGCAGTTGTCAGTGTTGAATACTAAGGCAGTTGCAGCAATGCTGTTGTCATGGGGGATGCTAATGTGGAGTGCCAAGACATCTATTGCAACAAGGAGTGCTCCTGGTTCAACACGTGCTGAGTTTCCGTAGGAAGTCCACAGTGTTGCAATGGAAGCAGGCGTTCTTTGCACAATGGGTTTCAGGATGCCCTTGATGTAGCCAGAGAGGTTCCCATACAGGGTCCCATTGCCTAATAAGATGGGACAGCCAGGTGTGTTGGCCTTCTATATCTTTGGGAAGTAATAGAGATCTCCAACATGGGAAATATATGGGATAAGAGCACAGATGGTGTTCTGAAGATCCAGATCAAAGGTCTTCATCAGTCTGTTGAATTGATGGGTTGGTCAGATCTGTGAATAACTGTCTGTGGTATTTGTTGTTGGACAATCTCAACTGAGATCTTCAGTTCATGTCACACTACCTGTAAACCCCATGACTTGCCTGATCTTGCAAGATTTCACTAACTGTCCTGGCTGGAGACAATTCATGCCTCTTTAATCTCTGCTTAACCCTCTCTCCACTCACATTGTCTGTACCTGTAAAGACTTGATTACCTGTAAAGACTTGCATTACAACCACTATCTTGTAAATTGAGTCTGCGTCTGTGTATGTCCTGTTTGTGTTCACAACTCTTCACTTACCTGAAGAAGGAGCAACACTCCGAAAGCTTATGCTATCAAATAAACCATTATCTTGTGAATTGAGTTTGTGTCTATGTATGCTCTGTGAACATAACTCAACACTCCAAAAGTGTAAACCCATTTAATCCATTTTATAAATCTATTTAACAGGAAGCTAGTGTGGAGTGTGTGCTGTGAAAAGCACAGTGCTGCCTGGGAAGGTAGACACTGAGAAAAGGGATTGTGTGGACTGGAGCTTCCAACATGCTCCTTCTGACAAGCCACCTGCTGTCTCAGAGCTGTAGACTGTAAGAAATAAATTAGAATGGAGAAACGCTGCAAAGATTATCTAGGCAGCACATTCAAGCACACCTTCTGTCCCAGAAAACATTCTTAATATTATTTCAGCTATAACACTTCAACCACCCTGGATCATTAAAATGTAAAGGCTGCGTGGCCAGTCAGTCAACTCAATAACCTTAAAAGTAAGCGGGCCGTGCAAGGTTGCATTCAATTGGTCCCTTAATGGACTAAATTACCTACTTGATTGTTAGTCTATGTGTTTCCAACTCTTTGGGGCACCTGTTGACCGAAATAACACAGTGGCAGACATCTTCTAGTGTGATTTCATGAGCTTCTGGATTGAGCATAATTAGAATTGTGCTGTTCAGCAGTGATATCAGAAAGCATCTTTTCACACAGAAGATAGTGCAAATCTGAACATTCGTCCCTCCAAAACTGGTGAGGCTTGATTAATTGAACATTTTAATATCGAGATTAATCGCTTTTGGTTAGTTGAGGATATTAATCGATCTGGAACTGAAACAGGCAAAAAAAAACATTTACATAGCTCCTTTCACAATCTCAGGACATTCCAAAGTACTTTACAGACAAATAAGTTCCTTTGAAATATCTTCACAGTTGTACTGTATCAAATTTAGTAGCCAATTTGCACACAAGCTCTAATCAGCAGCACTGTGATGTTATCCAATAATCTGTTTAATGATATTGATTGAGTGATTATTTTTGTCCAGGATACTCCTCTTCTTTATAGAACATAGGACACTACAGTACAAACAGACTCTTTGGCCCACAAGTTGCGCCGATCATATCCATACCTACCAGGTCTATCTATAACTCAATCCCATTAAATGCCATGTACTCATCCAGAAGTCTCTTACAAGACCACAGTGAGTTCACCTCTACCACCACCGATGGCAGCCGATTCCACTCACTCACCACCCTCTGAATGAAAAACTTACTTCTGACACCTCCTCTGTTCATCTCATGGGATCTTTTACACCCAGCTGAGGGATCACGCAGGGCTTCAGTTTCATGTCTCATTTGCAAAATAACACCACCAATAGTGCAGCACTTCCCAGATGCTTCTTTGGGGTGTCAGCTGTGAAGATCCCTCTTGATGTTGCATGCGAGGATACTCCATAATCCAGAAGAATAACTTGATAATCTAAGACACCCTTTTTCCAAACAATATCCAATATTAAATAACTATGAGCTACTTCCAAAAAATAATTACTATACATAGGTTAAAGTGGCCACACCTGGGAAATAGGTTCAGCAAAGGTGAAAAATGGCTATTTTGGGAGATTACATCTGCAATTGCTGTGGTTCTGAAGTTAACTATGTCTTCCTCCCTAGTTAGTGTTCTATAGTTGTATCTTTGATATTACACACCCTGTAGAGTTGGCATTTGGCAGGTATGTATCAATTTCCTTATCTCTCCATTTTGAAGTTACCTCTTCTGCAGCCTCATTGTTTTCTCTAGTCACATATGTAAACAGTTGTTTTTCCACTTATAGGCTTATTCACATCTCATAATTTCTCCAAACATCTGCCTCTAATTATTTCCCTGTTTTATTTTCTTTTATCTATTGTTTCATTTAATCTTTTCACCAATTCTTAACATAGTCCAGATATTTGTACTCAAATCTTTGTAATAGAACTTGAACTCAAAGGTTTTCATGCCTTCCAAATGAGAATGTTAATAATTAAAACAATGATACTGTAAAGTAAAGCTGAAATAGAGATCAGCCCTGATCTAATTGCAGAACAAGTTGAATAAGGCCTCTTCCTATGTTCCTTAGGGTCCATGAGCGACTTATGCAGAGCATTGTTTAGGTGTCCATCACTGCAGGAAAGATCTTCAGTCAAAAGATATGTAACTTTCTTTGGTCTTACTGAATAGTTAGTTTCTATAAGTTTCATTGCTGTTGTATCATGTATGCTGGTTGTCCACACAGATGATCAACCACTCCCCTTCCCTTGGACCGTTGTTTCTTTGTGAATCAGGTATTCTAGGCAGATCTTTCTGGTATAGGATTTTACATTAAACAGTTATTTTGATTACCTAGTCTTCAAATGCACTAGAGAAAGAAACTGCAAAATAACAATAGGTTAAATTGAGAAATTATTGGCAGAGGGGGTAAACACTCCTTGGCGTGAAGTGAACGTTGGGAATGTCCCCAGGCAGTTCTCATGCGTTAGCAAAAGCCCAAATATTAGAATCACAGAATCTCCACGTGCAGGAGGCCATTCACCCCATCGGACTTGCAAATGACTCTCCCACATCCTAACCAGGCTTACACCATGCCCTATCCCCATAACTCCATGCATTTACTGCACTAATCCACCTAATTTTTACATCTTGGGACACTAAGGAGCAATTTAGAATGGCAGCATGTACATCATGAACTGTGGAAGGAAACTGAAGCACCCGGGGAAACCTACACTGACACCAAAAGAACACGCAAACTTCATTCATTCAAAGCTGGAATCAACAGGGTCCCTAGCACTGTGAAGGCAGCAAGACTAACCATTGTGCAATCCCTGTTCCTGCAATTATTCCTCTGATATCAAAAATGTAGTGGGCTTCTGAATGTTGGCGAGGGTTGTGCTTTGTCTGGTCATAGGCAGCAATACAGCTCAGCACTGCTCTACATTAAACTTTCATCTGCTGTATGGCAATCTTCAGTGATTTGTTATACAATGACTACAACATTCACCATCTTTTCAAATTTCATCCCATCTTGTACTTTAGTTTACTTATAGTTTTTATATAAGAACAAAAGAAAAAGGATTCAATAAAATCACATTGATTTTTCAATTCCAATTTTCCATTATATTCCCAGTTTCAGTATTTTAGCATATTTTCCCTGGAGTTTCACTGAGAATTTATTTCATCCAGTTAGTAATGAGTTTGCATAAAAGAGAAATTATAATCTTGTATCTGCTTCCTTCGGTATATGAAATACAATGGCTGATCTCCGTATCTGGTTGCAGTATAGCATTTATGAATTTGCACAATTTGCTATTAGTGAGCTATGATCTGGCATAATTTAACTCTCTTCCACAACTGAAATTGATGCTGGATCAATTATTAATTTAAAACTTGAGGCTGGTGGGCCTTTGTTTTGATGGGCCATATGTCATAATACATAAGATGTATTATGACATATGGGGCAATCTGAGTATACATCTTAGATCATCCATCTTCGTGCAGGATGCAAAAGGTTGCAATGGCTACATAACTTAGTCTTGTTCCTATACTTCAATACTATAACAGTTACTGGTTTTTGAAAAATAAATCATTGATATTTTGAAAGGTGTTATTTCAATTGTCTTTTATTCATTCTTAAAATGTGCACATAGCACAGCATTTATTGCCCATACCTAATTACCAAAATAGCAAACTCTGTCAGGTGAAGATATTCCTACCGTACTATTAGATAAAAAGGATATGACACAATGATATTAACAAATTGACAATATATTTTAAAATCAGAATGTTATTTGAGTTAGATGGTTTCTATTGTGCTTGCTGCCCTGTCCTTCTAAGTGATATAGATTGTGAGTTTGAGATATGCTGGTGAAGAAGATTTGGCAAATTGCTGCACTACTACCTGTAGATGGTACACACTGGCACACTGGGCACAGTCAGCAGTGGTGGTGGGGGAGGGGGGGAGCGGTGTGGGCAGTGGTGGTGGATGGTCATAAGATGAATCACTTGCTATATAACAACTAGTTTCTGACCTGTTTTTGTTGCCCATTGATCCAGTTATGTCTCTGGTCAACAGTGACTATTCCAGGATATTGATAGGATTCTATTATGGTAATGCCATTGAATGTAAAGGATAGACGGGTTAGTTTCTCTATATAGCATAATGTTATTGCCACTTACATTAGACCATGCTTGAATGCTGTCCAGTTTTTACTGCATATGAACAAGGACTTCTTCCTTAACTAAGATTTCAATGTATCTGTACAGTGTGCAGTGAGAATCCCCATTTAGTACTGTATGATGAAAAGAAATTCATTAATGAAGAAGCAAAGGATGATTGGATAGAGGACAATGCCCTGAGAAATTCCTGCAGCAAAGTCTTCCGGCTGAGATGCTTGGACCCTCAGAAACTACAATTATTTTCTTCAAGTTTCCAAAGACTTCTTGATGCCACCCTAAATGGTGCCTTAATGTCAAAGCCAGTCACTCTCACCTTATCTCTAGAATTCAGCTCTTTTATCCAAAATGAAAATTGTCCAAGAATGGAAAGAAAAACTTGCTTTTGTTTAGCAAGTTTTACACCCAAGGCTGTAATCATGTCAGGAATTGAGAGGTCCTCATGGCATTGGCAAGCAGGGTACTGGTGAGAAAATGCCACTTGACAGCACTGTTAATGATTTTCCAACATATTGCTGATGATTTGGGACAGAACTTTGGTGCAGTACTGGTAGTATTGAATTGTCCTGTTTGCCAGTCAGCTGTAACTAAGGTTGTGCACTCAAGTCCCACTTCAGGACTTCAACATAAAAATCAAAGGGGGACATTCAAGCTTCATACTGAGGGAGTACTTCACTGTCAGAGGTGCTGCCTTTCAAATGATAAATTAAATTAATGTACTGTCTTCCCCCTCAAATGGGCATACTAGATCCCATGGCAGCATTTTGAAGAAAAGTAAGGAAGATACAATATATAAAAGAAAAATACTGCGAATGCTGAAAATCTGAAATGAAAAAAAAGCAGAAAATGCTAGAAAAGTCAGCACTTCTGGGAGAATTTCTGGACATCAAAACACAGTTAATATCTCACATCTGTGACCTTCCATCCTCAAGGGAGTTATTGTCAATGTCTGAGTGAATATTTATCCTTCAAGCATCAGCATAAAAACAGATCATCTAGTCATTATTACATTGCTGTTTGTGGACATTGCTGAATGCTAATTGATTGTTTCCAACATTACAACAATTCAAAAAAAAAACTTAATTTGCTGTAAAGCACTTTGGAATATGTTGTGTAAAAGCAAATGACTGCAGATGCTGGAATCTGAAACACTTCCATCCTACGCCAGAATGGCCTGAGAGCTCTTTGATGTTTTTCTTGAAAAGAAGCCTGAACAATTCCCATCCATCACCACTCTTCTCCACCTGGCTGAACTTCTTCTCTCTCTGAACAACTTCTCTTTTAACTTATATCACTTTCTCCAAGTCAAAGCTGTAGCAAAGGGTACTTACATGGGTCCTAGCTATGTTAATATTTTTATGGGGTATGTGGAGCATTCCTTGCTCCCAGGCTTACCTTGATCCCTTCCCACAACTCCTTTACTGGTAAATCTATGACTATTTTAATGCCACTTCATGCTCTCAACTGGAGCTGGAGAAATTCATCAACTTTGCTTCCAGTTTCTACTCATCCAACACCTTCACCTGATCCATTTCCGAACTTTTCATTCTGACAATAGACTATCTACCAATATCTGTTACAAGCCCACTGACTCCCATAACTATTTGGACTTGGAAGTTAGTGAACATTTTGGTGATAGTGACCACAATTCGGTTACGTTCACCTTAGTGATGGACAGGGATAGGCATGAAGCTGGGGGCTGTAGTTATAGCTGGGGGAAGGGTAATTATGAGGCCATCAGGAGAGAATTAGGGTGCGTAGATTGGAATAGGGAACTACAGGGACTGGGAACATCTGGAATGTGGTGCTTATTCAAGGAGCAGCTGCTGAGAGTCCTTGATAAGTATGTCCCTGTCAGGCAGGGAGGAAATGGACGAGTACGAGAGCCTTGGTGTACGAAAAGAGTTGATTTGCTGGTTAAGAAGAAAAAGGAGGCTTATGTCAGGATGAGGCTTGAAGGCTCAGGTAGTGCAATGGATAGCTATAGATTAGCTAGGAAGGAGGGAAAAAGTGAATTGAGGAGAGCTAAGAGGGGACACGAGAAGATGTTGGCTGATAGGATTAAGGAGAATCCTAAAGCTTTCCTTCGATATGTTAAGAATAGAAGATTGGTTAGGGCAAGATTAGGGCCAGTCATAGACAGCAGTGGGAAGTTGTGCGTGGAGCCTGAAGAGATTGGCGAGGCACTGAATAAATATTTCTCTTCGGTATTCACGAAGAGTGCTGGAAATGTAGCTGTGGAGAGCACTGAGGTACAGGGTTGCAAATTGGGGAGTATTGTAGTAGATAGGGAGGATGTGTTAGAAATTCTCGAGGGTTTGAAGTTGGATAAGTCCCCTGGGGCCGGACGGGATTTACCCTAGGATTCTCTGGGAGGCAAGAGAGGAGATTGCAGAGCCTCTGGCTCTGATCTTCAGGTCCTCGTTGGTTACGGGTGTGGTTCCGGAGGACTGGAGGATAGCGAATGTGGTCCTGTTATTTAAGAAGGGGAAGAGAGACCTTCCAGGGAATTATAGGCCAGTGAGTCTTACTTCTGTTGTGGGCAAGGTATTGGACAGAATTATTAGGGATAGGATTTATAGTTATTTGGAGAGAAATGAATTGATTGGGGATAGTCAGCATGGATTCGTGAAGGGTAGGTCATGCCTTACTAACCTCATTGAGTTTTTTGAGAAAGTGACCAGAGAGGTGGATGGGGGTAAGGCGGTTTATGTAGTATATATGGACTTTAGTAAGGCTTTTGATAAGGTGGCCCATGGAAGACTTCTACAGAAAATGCAGATGTGTGGAATAGAGGGGGATTTAGCTAATTGGATTAGGAATTGGCTGGCAGATAGAAGACAGAGGGTGGTGGTTGATGGGAGATATTCATCGTGGAGTTCGGTGACAAGTGGTGTGCCTCAGGGGTCTGTTTTGGGGCCCTGCTGTTTGTAATTTTTATAAATGATCTGGATGAGGGTATTGAGGGATGGATCAGTAAAGTTGCAGATGATACTAAAGTTGGTGGTGTGGTAGATAGTGAAGAGGGGTGTTTTAGTTTACAGAGTGACTTGGACAAGTTGCAGAGCTGGGCCGAGAGGTGGCAAATGGAGTTTAATGTGGAAAAGTGTGAGGTAATGCACTTTGGCAGGAACAATAAAGGTGTAGAGTATAGGGCTAATGGTAGGGCTCTGAATAGTGTTGAGGAACAGAAGGATCTTGGTGTATGTGTCAATAGATCCCTGAAAGTAGGCAGTCAAGTGGATAAAGTTGTTAAGAAGGCATATGGAGTCTTAGCTTTTATTGGTAGGGGGAATTGAATTTCGGAACCGCAACGTCATGTTGCAACTGTACAAAACTCTAGTGCGGCCGCACTTGGAGTATTGTGTGCAGTTCTGGTCCCCACATTATAAGAAGATGTGGAGGCATTGGAGAGGGTACAGAGGAGGTTTACCAGGATGTTGCCTGGTATGGAGGGCAGGTCCTATGAAGAGAGGTTGAAGGATTTGAGGCTGTTTTCGTTAGAAAGGAGGCGGCTAAGGGGGGATCTTATTGAAACATATAAGAGAATTAGAGGTTTGGATAGGGTGGACAGTGATAGCCTTTTTCCTAGGATGGAAAAAGCTAGCACGAGGGGACACAACTTTAAATTAAGGGGTATGAGTTATAGGACGGATATCAGAGGTAGGTTCTTTACTCAAAGAGTGATTAGGAGTGGAATGCCCTGCCTGCAGCTGTTGTAGATGCGCCAAGTTTGGTGGCGTTTAAGAGGTTAGTTGATAAGTATATGGATGAGAGGGGAATGGTTTAGTTAGGAGGGGCATTGCTTTTTATTTTGGTCGGCACAACATCGAGGGCCGAAGGGCCTGTTCTGTGCTGTATTGTTCTATGTTCTATGACTGCAGCTCTTTACACCTTACATCCTGTAAGGACTTCATCCCTATCCCTCAGCTCCTTCACCTCCGTCGCATTTTTCCTGATAATGCCACTTTCCAAATTGGTGCTTCTAATATGTGCTCTTTCTTCCTCAACTGTGATTTCTTACATACAGTTGTTGAAAGGGCCCTCAACAGCATGCAATCAAGCTTCCGCACTATGACCCTCACCCCCTCTCCGCCTTCCCAGAACAAGGATAGAGTCCTCTTTGTTCTCACATTTCATTCCACCAGCCTCTACATGCAAAGCATAATCATTCGCCATTTTTATCAATTCTAGCGTGATGCCACCACCAACACATCTTCCCTTCACTTTGTCAGCATTACACAGAGACCGTTCCTTTCAAGATAACCTAGTCCGCTATACCCGAGATCTCTCTGATCACGCATGGCACCTTCCCATGCAATTGCAGAAGGTGTAATGCCCACCCCTTTACCTCTTCCATGCTTTCCGTCCAAGGCCCAAAACACTTAATCTGTAGGTTAAGCAGCATTTCACTTGCATTACTCTCAATTTGGTCTATTGCATTTGCTGCTCCCAATGTAGTCTTCTCTATATCGGGGAGATCAAATATAGACTGAGTGATCATTTGGTCTGTGTGCAATCAGGACCCTGACCTTCCTGTTTCTTGACATTTTAACACATGATCCTGCTCCCATGCCCACATTTCTGTCCTTGGCCTGCTGCAATGCTCCTGTTCAACACAAAGTAGAGGAACAGCATCTCATCTGCCATTTAGGCACATTACAGCTTTTGATCTTAACATCAAATTCAACAACTTCAGATGATTAGCTTGACCCCATCTCAACTGTTTATTTTTATCTGTTCTCTTTTATTTCTTTATTGTCTGTCTCGTCAAAGAGAAAAAGGAAGCATTTGTCAAAGCTAGGAGGCTGGGGACACATGAAGCAAGTGTGGAATACAAGGAAAGTAGAAAGAAATGTAAGCAAGGAGTAAGAAGAGCTCAAAGAGGTCATGAGAAAGCATTGGCCAACAGGATTAAGGCAAATCCCAAAGCTTTTAATACATATATAAAGAGCAAGAGGAGGGACAGGAAGAGGGCTGGCCCACTTAAGGACAAAGGAGGGAATCTATGCATGGAACCAAGGAAATGGTGGATAGTCAGAAGTTTTTCCCACAGAAGTTTTTCCCACAGGTTTTAGTTAAGTTGGGTAGCATGGTCTGTGCAGGCTTGGAGTTTCTAGATTAGAAACAGGAAAGGAGAGGTCACCCTGTTGGGAGTCTTTTATAGACCTCCTAAAAGTTCTAGAGAGGTTGAGGAAAGGATTGCCAAGTCAATTCTGGTCAGGAGTGAAAGTAATAGGGTAATTGTTATGGGGGACTTTAACTTTACTAATAGTGATTGGAGTAGCTATAGCTCTAGCTCGTTAGAGGGGTCAGTTTTCGTACAAAGTGTGCAGGAAGGTTTTTTGACTCAGTATGTAGATAGGCCAACTAGAGGTGAGGCTACATTGGATTTGGTGCTGGGCAATGAGCCAGACCAGGTGTTAGGCTTGAAAGTTAGTGAACATTTTGGTGATAGTGACCACAATTCGGTTACGTTCACCTTAGTGATGGATAGGGATAGGCATGAAGCTGGGGTCAGTAGTTATAGCCTTTCCCTTGGTTTTTGTGGCTATTCCCTCACCCTACAGTATAACTATCACCAATTTTCTATACCTTTTAGCTTTGAGAAAGAGTCATTTAGACTCAAAACATCAGTTCTTTTCTCTCCTTAAAGATGCTGCCAGACCTGTTGAGATTTTCTAGCATTCTCTCTTTTGGTTTGGCTCTCTGTGGTTGTGAATGCTGTCAAACAAAGTCAAGTTTTTCTTTCTTTGGACAGGATATACTTGGACAATTTTCATTTTGTTTGCTACACACTATCATTGTAACTATTTTGGAACAACTTTACTGGACGTGCGGCTCGTTCTGAAGCACAGGTCTTCAGCAATGCAACCACATAGACATTGGGGTCCATAACCTTCACTGTATCTCTTATGCTCAGCTGTTTCTTGATATCATATGGAGTGAATTAAATTGGTTGAAGACCGGTGTCTGGTGGTAGAGACCTCGGGAGGAATTTGAGGTGTATCATCCATTTAGCATTGGTTGACTGATGCTCGTTGAATTGCTCTAGCCTTGTGTTATGCATTCATGTTGGGCTCTGTCAGCAGTGAAAATGATGACACTCATGGTGTTTTCTCTTCCCCTGTTTCATTGCTCAACACTATTTACAATTAGATGCAGCAGGAATAGCAGAGCTGTGATCTGATCTGTGGATAGTGGAATTGCTTATAACATGTTGCTTCTGCTGTTTGGCAAAAAACAATTTCCATTTATACAGTGACTTTCATGATCATTTATCTCAAAGTGTTTTACAATCAATGAAGTATATTGATTGCAGTCACTGTTGTAGTGTAAGAAACACAGCAGCCAATTTGCAAACAGAATGCTTAAAGAGTCACATTACCAGACAATCTGTTTTATAGTGTTGATTGAAGGGTAAATATTGTCCAGCACACTTGGTTAACTCTCTTGCTTTTCTCTGAAATAGTGCTAGAGGAGTTTTTATGTCCCGCTGAGTGTGCACTGGGGGCCAAACTCTAACTCTCATCCAAGAGATGGTACTTCCAACAGTCCAGCACTTTCAGTACTGCATTGCAACGTCAGGCTGAATTTTTATTTTAAACTCAGAAATACAAATAACAAAGAAAATTACAGTGTAGAAACAAGCTATTTGATCCACCAAGCCTGCACTGATCTTGCTACATGACTTAACTAAAACCCTATATCCTTCTGGGCACCATATCACTCTATTCCCATCCTATTCATGTATTTATCAAGATGCCCCTTAAAAGTCACTATTGTATCTGCTTCCATTACCACCCCTGGAAACGAATTCCAGGCACTCCCCCACCCTCTGTGTAAAATATTTGCCTTTAAACTTTGCCCCTCGCATCTTAAACTTGTGCTCCCTAATAATTGACTCTTCAATCCTGGGAAAAAGCTTCTGACTATCCATTCTGTCCATACCTTTCATAATCTTGTAGACTTCATCAGGTCACCCTTCAATCTCTACCGTTTCAGTGAGAACAAACCAAGTTTCTTCAGTCTCTCCTCGTTGCTGATGCCCTCCGTACTAGACAACATCCTGATAAATCTTTTCTGTACCTTCTCTGAAGCCTTCACATCCTTTTGGTAGTGTGGCAACCAGAATGGAACACTATATTCCAAGTGCAGCCTAACTAAGGTTCTATAAAGCTGCAACACGACTTGCCAATTTTTAAACTCAATGCCCCTGCCGCAAGCATGTTATATACCTTCTTGACTACCTTCTCCATCTGCATTGCCAGTTTCAGTGAGTATACCTGTACAGACAAGTCCGTTTGACTATCAATAATCTCAAGAGTTCTGCCATTTATTATATATTTTCTGTTTGTATTAGACCTTCCAAAATGCTTTACCTCACATTTGTCTATATTAAACTCCATTTGCCACTTCTCTGCCTAAGTCTCCAACTGATCTAAACGCTGCTGTATCCTCTGATGGTCTCATTGCTATCTGCAAATCCACCAGCCTTGCATCGCCTGCAAACTTTCTAATCAAATCAGTTACATTTTCCTCCAAGTAGTTTATATTTGGTCCCAGCACTGATGCCTGAGGAACACGACTTGTCACAGCCCTCCATTCAGAAACACACTCTTCCACTGCTACGCTCTGTCTTCTTTGACCAAGTCAGTTTTGTACCCACCTTGCCAGCTCACCTCTCATCCCATGCCACAAAGGACCTTGTCAAAGACCTTATTGAAGTCCATGTAGATAACATCTACTGCCCTATTTTAAATAATCTCCGTCACTTCCTCAAAAAATCTGATCAGTTCATGAGACACGACCTCTCCTTCACAAAACCCTGTTGCCTCTTATTAATACATGTTCATATACATGTGGGGACATGTTTGGCACAACTTTGAGGGCTGAAGGGCCTGTATTGTGCTGTAGTTTTTTTCTATGTTTCTAATACATCCACTTACTTCCAAATGGGAATAAATCCTGTCTCAAAGAATCCTCTCTAATAATTTCCCTATCACTAATGAAAGGCTCACTAGCCTATAATTACCTGGATTATTCTTGCTACCCTTCTTAAACAAAGGAACAACACTGGCTATTCTCTAATCCTCTGGGACCTCCCTGTAGCCAGTGAACATAAAAAGATTTCCTTCAAGGCCCCAGAAATTTCCTCTCTTATCTCTCTCAGTATTCTGGAGTATATCCTATCAGGCCCCAGGGACTTCTCCATCTTAATGTTTTTCAAGATGCCAATATCTCTTCCTTTTTGATCTCAACATGACTCAAACTATCGACATACTCTTCCCCAGACTTATCATCCAGTAAGTCTGAGTGACATCCAACATCCACTGAGTGACTTGAGGCTGTTTTCATTAGAGAGAATAAGGTCAAGAGGTGACTTAATAGAGGCATACAAGATGATCAGAGGATTAGATAGAGCGGACAGTGATGGGTGGACAATGATCTCTTCCTGTTGAGGAACACTTCAGCAGTCATGGGCATTCAGCCTCTGATCTTCAGGTAAACATTTTCCAAGTGGCCTTCACAACACATGGCAATGCAGTCGCTGAGCAGAGACTGATAGCCAAGTTCTCCACATGAGGATAGCCTCAACCAGGATCTTGGGATCATGTCACACTATCTATAACCCCCCGACTTTCCTGGGCTTGCAAAATCTCACTAACTGTCCTGGTTGGAGACAATGCACATCTTTTTAATCTGTACTTAACCCTCTCTCCATTCATACTGTCTATCCCTTTAAAATTTGATTATCTGTAAAGACTAGCATTCCAAACATTATTTTGTAAATTGAGTTTGTGTCTTTATGTGCCCTGTTTGTGAACAGAACTCCTATGTACCTGACAAAGGAGCAACGCTCTGAAAGCTAGTAGCTTTTTTTACCAAATAAACTTGTTGGACTTTAACCTGGTGTTGTGAGACTTTTTACTGCGTTTACCCCAGTCCATCACCAGCATTTCCTCTTCTGGACTTGGCCAGTTCAATCAGAAAAGATGCTGCCAAGTTATTCTTGGTGAAATACATTGAAGTTCTCTCATCCAGTGCATAGTCTATGCCTTTGCTATGCTCAAAGCTTCTCCTAAGTATTGTTCAATATGGAGGAGTACTAATTCATTAGTTGAGGGAGGGTGGTAGGTGATAATCATCAGGTTTTCCTATCTATGTTATATGTAATTGATTTCATGGGGTCTACAGTCAATGCTGAGGACACCCAGAATCACTCCCTCTTGACTGCATACCACTGTGTCTGTTATGTTGGGAGACAGGATATAGAGAGGTATGGTAAGTGATGGAGAAATTTGGGATATAGGTTAAAAAGCATGATTCAGTGACTATGATTATTGTTGAACCAATCAGTGCAGCAGCTTTTTCAATTTTTTCAAATTGAAGTGAAGATTTTATGGGGTGAACTAAACTGGATGTGCCTTTTTCATGTCTAAATCTGGAGTCTAGTTGTTGTCGGTTGGAATGTTTTGTTTATTCATACTTCTTGTCATCATTTGATACAACTGAGTGGTTTATTGGACCAATATATAGGAAAGTGAAGAATCAACTGCAGGTGCAATCATGGCTGTCATGTTTCTTGGAGGAAAATACACCAAGGCAGTTCCACCAATTGGCAGCACATGTGTCAGTAATTGGGCGCTAAACTCGCACCAATCATGCGGACATTGGGTTTCATCAGCATTACATCATTCCATCAAGTGCGTGGATTATCGATGTGGGCATTAAGGCACCCAGAAGCCCTTGTTGAAATGGAGTTTTTTTTAACAAGAAAGCCTTCCACTCACTGATCATTCAACTGGTCTGCAATCACCACAAGAGCTTCCTTCCAGTGTGTTCATTTTCCTGACAACTACATAACTCTTTCTATCTCCATCAGGATGCCTGATGATCTTCACTCCAATCTCCAAGTGCTGGATATACTCAATGGGACAAGGGAAATCCCTTGAGGCAGTAGTTATTCTTCCCTCTACAGCAACCCCAAAAGAGAGGCACAGAGACGATATGATCAATAACACCTGTTTAGCAGGACATCTTTTGCACAGGCAGTTGACTTCTGAAGATGTGATTCTAGTTTCTAGCCAGGTCATGTGATGTTCTTCCAAAATGACAAGGTGTCACCTCCTGTCTCTATTTTTGCAGAGGACCTTCCTCCCCTCTTAATTGCCTGCAACATTAAATCAGACATCAACAAAGCAAGGGACAGCACTGCCCCAGGTGTCAGAACTCCAGCACCACTGTGAAATCCAGCTTCCCTATAGTGAAATGGAAGAATGTAGCATAAACCCAGATTTCTCCCTTGGGACAACTAGCAGCCTCTGTGATGGCTGCTTTGAGATGCTTAAATGAGTCCCACTGGATTTATTTTGGGCAGGGGCACATAAAAAGAATAGCGAGGGGCCTACTTCACCAGCCTCCTGTCCATCGTAAGCTCACCCCCATAACATTGGTGGGGGAGGGGGAGGGTGGATGAGCACCAAAATATCTACCATACTCAAACATTCAAGGGTCAGTGAGACTTGTTGTCAAACAAATTGATGCTGATGATGAGCTGCCCTCGCCATAAAGGGAAGGCAATGGCAATGTGGAAATGTCACTGGACTAGTATTCCAGAGACCCAGGGTAATGTTCTGGTGACCTGTGTTTGAATCTGTCCACAGCAGTAGTGAAATTTGAATTGAATTAAAAATCTAATGGTGACAATGAAACCATTGTCAATGTCCTTGAGAGAAATCTGCTGTCCTTACCTAGTCTGGCCTGTATTGATTCCAGATCCACAACAATATGTTTGACTCCCCTCATGTGGGATAAATACCCACATTAATAATGTGTTAATATCCAATTAAGTAATAAATACCAACATCCCATGAAAAAAAATTTGCATGTGCAACTAAGTAGGAGTAGGCAGCCGGATTTAAAAAAAAACATTTTCAGAGCATAGGAAAGAAGGATGGTTTTTTCTTTGCAGGCTGTACTCGGCTGATTGCAGGGTGGGCCAACCCCTAAAATCACAAATCCCTTCCTTCCTACCCAGCCACAGCCTTAAACACACACATTCCCCTAAGAAGGCATTTGGCATGCTTGCCTTCATCGGCTGGGGCATTAAGTTTAAAAATTGGGCAACAAGGTAATACAGTGATTTGCACTGCTGCTTCACAGTTCCAGGGACCTGGGTTCAATTCCCAGTTTGGGTCACTGTCTGTGTGGAATTTGCACATTCTCCTTGTGTCTGCGTGGGTTTCCTCCAGGTGCTCCAGTTTCCTCCCACAGTCCAAAGATGTGAGGATTAGGTCAATTGGCCATGCTTAAATTGCCCCTTAGTGTCCTGAGATGCATAGATTAGGGGATAAGTGAATTAATGTATAGGGATATGGGTGTAGATCCTGGGTGGAATTGTGATCAATGTAGACTCGATGGGCCTCTTTCTGCACTGTATTGTTTCTATGATTCTAACTTTAGATAGGTTGCACTGAGAATATAGTATTCAGTTCTGGTCGCCACATTATCAGAAGAATGTGGAGGCTTTGGACTACAGTAAAGACTTATCAGGATGTTGCCTGATATGGAGGGCATTAGCTATGAGGAGAGGTTAGAGAAACTTGATCTGTTCTCACTGGAATGACAGAGGTTGAGGGGCAACCTGATAGAAGTGTACAAGATTATGAGGGACAGAATGGGTCATCAGAAGCTTTTTACTACAGTGAAAGAGTCAATTACAAGGGGCACAGGTCTAAGGTGCGAAGGGCAAGATTTAAAGAAGATGTACAAGGCAGTTTTTTTACACAGAGGGTGATGAGTGCCTGGAACTTGTTGCCGGGAGAGACAGTAGAAGCGAATATGGTGCTGTCTTTTATGAATACATGAGTAGGATGAGAATAGAAGGATATGGACCCTGGATGGTAAGGGGTTTTAGTTCATTCCGGCAGCATGGTCGGTGCAGACTCAGAGGGCCGAAGGGCCTGTTCTTATAATGTAATTTTCTTTGTCATTTGTTGTTAAGTACTTGAGAGGATTTGCATGTGCTACATGTACTTTCATAAGAACATAAGAAATAGGAGCAGGAGTAGGCCATACAGCCCCTCAAGCCTGCCCCACCATTCAATAAAATCATGGCTGATCTGTAGTGGTTCAGTACCACTTTCCCGCTTTCTCCCCGTAACCGTTAATTCCCTTGTCAATCAAAAACCTATCCACTCTTGACTTGAACGTATTCAGTGAGGAAGCCTCTACCACTTCATCAGGCAGAAAATTCCAAAGATTCACCATCCTTTGCGTGAAGAAACCCCTCCACAACTCCAATCTGAACCTCTCCCCCCTAATCTTGAGGCTATGCCCTCTAGTCTTGCTATCTTTGCTAAGCGGGAAGAGTCTCTCAACCTCTACCCTATCCATCCCCTTCATTATCTTATACGTCTTTATGAGATCCCCTCTCAGCCTTCTAAACTCCAAAGAGTACAAACCTGGCCTATTCAGTCTCTCCTCATAATCCAACACCCTCATCTCCGGTATCAGCCTAGTAAACCTTCTCTGCACCCCCTCCAAGACCAATATATCCTTCCTCGAATGAGGCGACCAAAACTGCACATAGTACTCCAGCTGCGGCCTCACCAGCACCCTACACAGCTGCAACAGATCCTCCCTACTTTTATATTCTATCACCCCAGCTATGAAGGCCAACATTGCATTCGTCTTCTTAATCACCTGCTGCACCTGCATAATGTGTTTTTGTGATTCGTGCACAAGGACCCCCAGGTCCCTCTGCATCGTCGCATGCTGCAGCTTTTCTCCATTTAAATAGTAGTCCTTCCCACCATTATTCTTACCAAAGTGGATAACCTCATACTTGCTAACATTATACTCTATCTGCCATGTCCTTGCCCACTCACTCAACCTATCCAGATCCCTCTGCAGGCTTTTGACACCTTCCACGCAATTTGCTTTTCCACTCATCTTCGTGTCATCAGCAAATTTTGTCACCCTGCACTCTGCCCCTTCCTCCAAATCATCTATGTAAATGGTAAATAGTTGAGGCCCCAGCACCGAACCTTGGGGCACTCCACTAGTCACCAGCTGCCAATCAGAATAGCACCCATTAATACCTACCCTCTGCTTCCTATTAGACAACCAATCCTCTATCCAGTCTAACACCCTACCCCCAAATCTCTGTACCTTAACCTTCTGCAGCAATCTTTTGTGAGGCACCTTATCAAACACTTTTTTGGAAATCCAAAAACACCACATCCACCGGTTCCCCTCTATCTACCACACATCATGAATGTGTTTATTTTGTCTTGTGAACTCTGTAATGGATATTTACAATTTTATTTAATCTCAGCATGGCTTTTGAGGTTTACTTTTGGGGGATACTCGGTGAGTTGATATGGAGTTTGTAAGGGTAAAGGATGGTGATGGGGGACACAGGTAGATAATGCCTTCTTGACTCCCTCTGTATCTACATTGCCAATTTCAGTGACCTGTGTACCTGTACACCCAAATCCCTTTGCCTATCAATACTCTTTAAAGGTTCTGCCATTTACTATATATTTCCTGCCTATATTAGATCTTCCAAAATGCATTACCTCACATTTGTCCGGATTAAACTCCATCTGTCATCTCTCCGCCCAAGTCTCCAACTGACCTATAAGCTGCTGTATCTTCTGATGATCCTCATCAGAAGTTAGTACAGAGGTTTTAGGAGCCATGGCATCAGAAGGGGTCATGAGTTAGCTAGGATTGACATTAGCATGGGGCTACAAGGGATTATGGGGTGGATGGGTGGGAAGCGTGAGTTGATATGATTTGTCATGGATGGGGAAATGGGATGTGGATAGGGGTGAGAGTTAGAGGGCTTAATATTTAACAAAGCAACTGGAACAAAATCTCATTGAATTGAGAAGGGATATTTACCAGACCCTTTGATATTCAGCAGTCCCCGTAGCTCTCCCCACTCCCACCATTTGAGACACTTTCTATCAAAGATGGAGTGTCAAGCAAGGAAATTTTGGGCATGAACCATCCACCTTGGGAATGAAAATCTGGTGCTTAGATTTGTACAGGGCACCCCTTCAGAATATGCAGTTGAAACAAAACTTTGAAATATGGTGATTTGTGAGAAGAACAGTAATAGACTTTGAGAGTTTCTAGAAAGGTTAGTAGAAAGGACAGTCCCATTGAATGTTCAAATTTAATGCAGTGAAGTGTTCATTTTGGTGTGAAGAACAAGAAGAGCCAATATCAAATAAAGGCAGAATTATTACAATTAATAATAATAATAATTAGTAATTAATTATTAGAATAATTAATTCTAAAAGGAGCAGAGAGGCCTGAAAACATATGTATTAAAATTGTTGAAGATGGCAAAGCATGTTGAGAAAGTTGTTAAAAATATATAGATATAGTACAAAAGCAAAAAAGTTAACCTTTATTTGAAACCCTACAGTGCAGAAGGAGACCATTTGGCCCATCAAGTCTGCACGGACCGCAATCCCATCCAGGCTTCATCCCTGTAATCCAACCTATTTACCGCACTAATCCCTCTAACTTACACATCCTGGGACACTGTGGGGCAATTTAGCACAGCCAATCCACTTATCCTTGGACTGTGGAGGAAACAGGATGACTTGGAGGAAATCCATACAGACACAGGAAGAATGTGCAAACTCCACACAAACAGTGACCCAAACTGATTATCAAACCCAGGTCCCTGGAGCTGTGAGACAGAAGTGCTAACCACTGTGCTACTGTGTCATCTCACTAGTTTGGCTCAACTGGAGCAATTTGTCCAATTCTGGGTTGTGAACTTTGGGAAGTATGTGATTGCTTTAGAGAGGCTAAACAAAAAATACAGGAATTCTCCTCGAGATAAGGGACTCCAATTAAGTGGGTAGGCTGGAGAATCTGGGGAGAGAAGATAATCTTAGGGAAGATAAAATTAAGGGGAGATTTGATGGAGGTGTTCATCAGTAGAAACTGTTGTCATTGGTAAGTTGATAACTAGAGAAGAAAGAATTAATGTGATTAGTGAACAAACCAAAGGTGACATGAGGGAAAATATTTTATGCAGCAAATGGAATGCACTACCTGTAAGTAGTATGTGGAGGCAGATTAAATTGTAGCTTTTTGAAGGTGATTGTATAAGTAGCTGAAGATAAACAATCTGCAGGGTTTAAAGGAATGGGTAGGGTAATGGGACAAGATAAGTCGCTCTTTTAAAAAGTAGGCATGGACTCAATGAACTATCTTTCGTTTCTATGTTTCTATGGTTCACTCCAGCACTAACTGCCATAGACATTGGATTTACTGTGCAAGTTTAGTATTTACGTGAACTTGTTTTCCAGAATTACTGAAATTGCAATGCTGACCAAAATAAATGATTTAATTTCAGGTATTGTATCACGTGATTGAACAAATAAACATTTTGCCACTGACACTAATTAAGACCTGCTCCTTACAAGTTACTATGGATGTTTGAAAATAATTAATTTCCTTGTGTTCCTGTTTCCCTAAACAAGTGTTCATTATTTAATAGATCAAAATAAAGTTTTTGCTTCCTATCCATAGCTGCACCAACTCTTCATAGGACTGCGAAAAGGATTAATTTCCTGTAACTATCAAAGTCATTGGGATTGAAATAAAATTGGTTCATATCAGCAGTAAGATCACTCATCAAAACATTAACAGATCAACCTTCCAGAGCAGTTTCAATTTGAAATTTAGCTATTGGCTTGTACTAAGATTGTACAAATTTTTTTTATTGTTCTTTTGAACACATGGACACTATCTCCTGATTTTGTTTCGGACATTGGTATATTATAATATATTTAATCAATGTTGTAAGCAACAAAGTTATAAATATTAAAAAACAAAGAATGCACAAGAACTTACAAATCATATTAATGGTTTGAAACAGATTGTCTTTGTTAAATAAGGAACCGTGTTTTAGCTGTTCTCCTGCTGTGAAGCGAAGTTAAACAGAGCTCCCAGTCTCCACAGATATACCGCAAACAATGGGAAATCATCTGACAAATGAAGTACTGTCCTGTCTAATCTCTGTTTAAGTTTCTCCAGCTCCACACAACTCACAGCAGCGATTCCATCTTCTGCTGAGTTCTTGTGCAGTAAAAGCTGCTCCAGCGTCCAAAATAGGTAGTAGACATTTTCATAAGAAGATAAATCAAGTTCTGTCTAATTATTGGAAGAAATACAGAACACTAATTAATAAAATACCAACAGAGTATTCTGATAGGTGTCTTATCTTATCAACTGGTATGAGATGGAACAGCTCCACTTTTAATTCCCTTTACTTGACAGAAACCTGGTTGTGATGGGTCAATGGGGGAAGTGGTTTGAGGCAATAGGTAGGAAACAGGAAAAATACAAAGAACAAAGAAAATTACAGCACAGAAACAGGCCCTTTGGCCCTCTAAGCCTGCACCAACCATGCTGCCAACTTAACTAAAACCTCCGACCTTTCCAAGGACCATATCCCTTTATTCCTATCCTATTAATGCACTTGTCATGACATCCCTTAAAAGTCACTATCATATCCACTTCCACTACCTCTTTCAGCAACAAGTTCCAGGCACTTACTACTCTCTGTGTAAAAAATCTGCCTCGTACGTCTCCTTTAAACATTGCCCCTCGCACCTTAAACCTAGTAATTGACTCTTCCACTGTGGGAAAAAGCTTCTGACTTTTCACTCTGTCCATGTTCCTCATAATCTTGTAGACTTCTATCAGTTCTCTCCTCAATCTCCGTTGCTCCAGTGAGAACAAACCAAGTTTTTCCAATCTCTCCTCATAGCTAATGCCCTCCATACCAGGCAACATCCTGGTAAATCTTTTCTGCACCCTCTCCAAAGCCTCCACATCCTTCTGGTAGTGTAGTGACCAGAATTGAACACTATATTTCAAGTGCAATGTAACTAAGGTTCTATAAGTTGCAATATGAGTTGCCAATTTTTAAACTCAATACCCCGGCTGATGAAGGCAAGCATGCCGTATGCCTTCTTGACTACCTTCTCCACTTGCATTGCCACTTTCAGTGACCTGTGTATCTGAACACCCAGATCTCTTTGCTTATCAATATCTTAAGGGCTCTGCTGTTTATTATATATTTCCTATCTATATTAGACCTTCTAAAATGCATTACTTCACATTTGTCCAGATTAAACTTCATCTGCCATCTCTCTGCCCAAATCTCCAACTGATCTATGTCCTGCTGTATTCTCCGATGGTCGTCATTGCTATCTGCAAATCTACCAACCTTTGTGTCATCCACAAATCAGGGTTAAAAATTTTGAAGTTTGATGTTGCATCACTTTCAGTATTGTGGATATGGTTTGATTATGGATAATTTGACAGCATGGGCTCCTCATATACAGTTATTGCTGTTCATGTGAGGGGGCTACGTGTTGAATGACTTACTAACATATATTTGCAACATGATGAGGCCCATGATTACGATTGTGAGGATTTCAGCTACAAGAATGCGACTGTGTCCAACTGATTTATTGTCTTCCTTATAGGGACAGGAAATCACTTGAGTACTTTGTGGAGTTAATGTACAAGGTTCTTTTGGTAGAAGTCATGGACTGGCTGATGGCAATTTTGATATCTGAGGACTTGTGAGAATCTACTTTGTGCAAGAACCCTTCTGGTGATCATCTCTTCCTACACAGAACCAGCCCTGGCTACCTGACTGTGCCTCCCAGCTGTACTGCTGTACTCTTATAGGGCTATGAATAAAATTTTAAGTCAAATTTCTCATTTCTCCAAAGTTCCCTGAAGAAATATGCCAAGTTCAAACCTACATCATATGCAGTCAGCAACTTTCGGGTGAACACTCAGGCTATCAAAATCAAATGAGAGTGGAGGCTGTTGGCGATTTGAATTGCCAGTTATCTTAATAAGCCATGCACCATACTGCATTCCCCCCAACAATCTCCATGAAAATGGAAAGTGATGTGTTGTGTTGTGATGAAAATCTGAGAAATTTGCCATAAAATTTTATTCACAGTCCCTTAAGAAGCACAAAAGCAATTCCAACTGTCTTACCTTAACCTGAAGAAGTAGGAAGTTGAGGTTTCTGATAAGACCATAAGACATAGGAGTAGAATTAGGCCACTCAGCCATCGAGTCCGCTCTACCATTCAATCATGGCTGATATTTTTCTCATCCTCATTCACCTGCCTTTTGCCCATAACCCCTGATCTCCTTATTAATCAAGAAACTATCTAACTCTGTCTTAAAGACACTCAATGCCCTGGCATTCACAGTTTTCTGCAGCAAAGAGTTTTATAGATTCACCACTCTCTGGCTGAAAAAATTCCTCCTCATCTTTGTTTTAAAGGATTGTCCCTTTAGCCTGAGATTGTTCCCTCTGGTTCTAGTTTTTTTCTACTAATGGAACCATTGTCTTTATATCCACTCTATCCAGGCCTCACAATTTCCTGTAAATTTCAATGAGATCCCCCCCACACCTTCTAAACTCCAATGAATAAAGACCCAGAGTCCTCAACCATTCCTCATACAATAAGCTCTTCATTACAGGGATCATTCTTGTGAACCTTTTCTGGACCCTTTCCAAGGCTAACACATCCTTGCTTAGATATGGAACTCAAAACTGCTCACAATACTCCAAAAGGGATCTGACCAAGGCCTTATACAGCCTTAAAAGTACGTCCCTGCTCTTGTGTTCCAGCCCTCTTGACATGAATACTAACATTGCATTTGCCTTCCTAACTGCCAACTGAACCTGATGTTAACCTTACGAGAATCTTGAAAAAGGACTCTAAATCCCTTGATGGTTCTGATTTCCTAAGTATTTCCTCATTTAGAAAACAGTCTATTCCTCCATTCCTCCTTCCCAAGAGCATAACCTCATACTTTTCCACATTGTATTCCATCTGCCATTTTTTGTCCACTCTTCTATCCTGTCCAAGTCCTTGTGCAGCTTCCTTGCTTCCTCAATGCTACCTGTCCTTCGACGTATGTTTGCATCATCTACAAACTTAGCAACGGTGCCTTCAATTCCCCCTTCCAAATTGTTAATGTATATCATGAAAACCACCAACCCTTGAGGCACACCACTAGTCACTGGCTACCATCCTGAAAAGCCGTTGATGTTGTCTATATGGATTTCAGTAAGGCATTTGACAAAGTCCCTCATGGGAGGTTAGTTAAAAAGGTCAAGGCTAATGGGATACAAGGACAGGTAGCTAGATGGATAAGTAACTGGCTTGGTAATAGGAGACAGAGAGTAATAGTGGAAGGGTATTTTTCCAGCTGGAGGTCGGTCACTAGTGGTGTGCCGCAGGGCTCGGTACTGGGACCTCTTCTATTTGTAATGTATATAAATGACTTGGAAGAGGGAGTAAGTGGAGTGATCAGCAAGTTTGCAGACAATACAAAGATGGCTGGACTTGCGGATAGTGAGGAACATTGTCAGGCGATGCAGCAGCACATAGATAGGCTGGTAGCTTGGGCAGATAGATGGCAGATGGAATTCAATCCTGATAAATGCGAGGTGGTGCATTTCAGGAGAAAGAATGTAGTGGGGAGGTATATGATAAAGGGTAGACCAATTAAGAGTATAGAAATGCAGAAGGACCTAGGGGTGCAGGTGCACAAGTCTCTGAAGGTGGCAGAGCAGGTGGAGAAGGTTGTGAAGAAAGCATATGTATGCTAGCCTTTGTAGGAAGGGGTATAGAGTACAAGAGCTGGCCTTTAATGTTGCAGTTGTATAAAACATTGGTTAGACCTCATTTGGAATACTGCATCCAGTTCTGGTCGCCCTACCACCGGAAGGACGTGGAGACTCTGGAGGGAATGCAGAGGAGGTTTACCAGGATGCTGCCTGGTATGGAAGGTCTGAGTTACGAGGAGAGGTTAGGCAAATTGGGGCTGTTTTCCTTAGAAAGACATAGACTTAGAGGAGATCTAATAAAGGTGTACAAGATTATGAAGGGTATAGACAGAGTTAACAGGGTTAAGCTTTTTCCTAGGATGGACTCAATTAACACGAGGGGTCATGGGCTGAGGGTGAGGGGGGTAAGGTATAATTTGGATGCTAGAGGGAGTTTTTTCACACAGAGGGTAGTGGGGGGTATGGAACGCAATGCCAAGTGGTGGAGGCAGGCACTCTGGAGTTATTTAAGAGATACGTAGATGGGCACATGAGCAGAATGGGAATGGAGGGGTATAGAAAACTGATTTAAAATAGGGATCATAAGCTTGGCAGTCCCTGGGAAGTGTGTAAATAGACAATGATATTGATGTATTTGTTTTTATACTTACAGGTTTTTGTTCAAGAAGGGGAAGAGAGACCTTCCAGGGAATTATAGGCCAGTGAGTCTTACTTCTGTTGTGGGCATAGTATTGGAGAGAATAATTAGGGATCGGATTTATAGTTATTTAGAGAGAAATGAATTGATTGGGGATAGTCAGCATGGTTTTGTGAAGGGTAGGTCGTACCTTACTAACCTCATAGAGTTTTTTGAAAAAGTGACCAAAGAGGTGGATGGGGGTAAGGCGGTTGATGTGGTATATATGGACTTTAGTAAGGCGTTTGATAAGGTGGCCCATGGAAGACTTCTGCAGAAAATGCAGATGTATGGGATAGAAGGTGATTTAGCTAATTGGGTTAGGAATTGGCTAGCAGATAGAAGACAGAGGGTGGTGGTTGATGGGAGATATTCATCGTGGAGTTCGGTGACAAGTGGTGTACCTCAGGGGTCTGTTTTGGGGCCCCTGCTGTTTGTAATTTTTATAAATGATCTGGATGAGGGTATTGAAGGATGGATTAGTAAATTTGCAGATGACACTAAAGTCGGTGGAGTGGTAGATAGTGAAGAGGGGTGTTATAGTTTGCAGAGAGACTTGGACAAGTTGCAGAGCTGGGCCGAGAGGTGGCAAATGGAGTTTAATGTGGAAAAGTGTGAGGTAATGCACTTTGGCAGGAATAATAAATGTGTAGAGTATAGGGCTAATGGTAGGATTCTTAATAGTGTTGATGAACAGAGGGATCTTGGTGTATATGTGCATAGATCCCTGAAAGTAGGCAGTCAAGTCGATAAGGTTGTTAAGAAGGCATACGGAGTCTTAGCTTTTATTGGTAGGGGGATTGAATTTCGGAGCCGCAACGTCATGTTGCAACTGTACAAAACTCTAGTGCGGCCACACTTGGAGTATTGTGTGCAGTTCTGGTCCCCACATTATAAGAAAGATGTGGAGGCATTGGAGAGGGTACAGAGGAGGTTTACCAGGATGTTGCCTGGTATGGAGGGCAGGTCTTATGAAGAGAGGCTGAGGGATTTGAGGTTGTTTTAGTTAGAAAGGAGGCGGCTAAGAGGGGACCTAATTGAAACATATAAGATGGTTAGAGGTTTAGATAGGGTGGACAGTGATAGCCTTTTTCCTAGGATGGAGAAAGCTAGCACGAGGGGACACAGCTTTAAATTAAGGGGTGATAGTTATAGGACGGATATCAGAGGTAGGTTCTTTACCCAAAGGGTGGTTCGGGAGTGGAATGCCCTGCCTGCAGCGGTTGTAGATGCGCCAAGTTTGGTGGCGTTTAAGAGGTTAGTTGACAAGTATATGGAAGAGAAGGGAATGGTTTAGTTTGGAGGGGCATTGCTTTTTATATTGGTCGGTGCAACATCGAAGGCCGAAGGGCCTGTTCTGTTCTGTAGTGTTCTACGTTCTATGTTCTAGGTGCTTTGTTGTCTAACAAGGGGCATACACATGATGGGTCGTGAGAGGACTGCTCTTGGATTTTTTTCAAGAGTATCCTAGTGCTTCACATTGTTAGTGTACACTTGACCTGGACCATTTGATGGGCAACACGACAGCTCAGTGACTATCACTGTGCTGTGCAGATACATGGATTTGGGCCTGTGTCTGTGGGAGTTTGCACATTCTCCCCGTGCTTGCATGGGTTTTCTCCGGATGCTCCGGTTTCCTCCCACATCCCAAAGATGTGCTCTTGGGTTAATTGGCAGAACAAATTCTCCCTAAATTGTCTCAAATTTGGTTTCAATCCATAGATCTATAAACATAGACAGGCATCATGGGTAGAAGTGGGAACATCAAGGTGGCAGCGAGGGCTCGTTGGGCAAAAGGGCCTGTTTCCTGTGCTGTTTTGTTCTTTGTTCTTTGACCTCTTTATCCCCACTCTCTGCCTTCTGCCAGTCAGCCAATCCTTTATCTATGCCAGGATCTTTCTCTTAACACATTGGGCTCTTAATGCATTTAATAATGTCCTATGTGGCATTATATCAAAGGCCCTTTGAGAATCTAAATAAATCACGTCCACTGGTTCTCCTTTATCCAACTTCCTTGTTACTTCCTCAAAGGACTCAAACAGATTTGTCTGACATGACCTCCCCTTGATGAAGCCATGCTGACTCAGTCCTATTTTATCACGCATTTCCAAGTACTCCGCAATCTCATCTGTAATGGATTCTAAAATCTTGCCAATGACTAAAGTTAGGCTAACTGGCTTATAATTTCCCATCTGCTGCCTCCCTCTCTTCTTAAAAAGCGGTGTTACATTAGCTACTTTCAGTCCTCTGGGACCCTCCCTGCCTCCAGTTTTTCCTGAAAGATCACCTCCAATGCCTCTACAATTTCCTCAGTTATCTCTTTCAGAACCGTGGGTTGTAATCCATCCAGTCCAGGTGATTTTTCCACCTTCAAACCTCTCAGTTTCCTCAGAACCTTCTACTTAGTGATAGCCACTGCACTCATCTGTGCCCTCGATTCTCCTGGAGCTCTGGCGTCCTATTAGTGTCTTTCATTGTGATGACTAATGCAAAGTAACCACTCAGTTCCTCTGTCATTTCTGTTTCTTATTGTTACTTCTGACAGGGTAGTTACATTATCCCTACCGACTCATGCACCGACTTGGCACGTCATACCGATGAACTATGTTCTGAAAAAGGGCGCATAGTGTTTTGTGCAAAGGGACATAAATGATGAGCACAGCAGCCTTACCCACATAGGCCTGAGAAGCCAGTCATTGTGAACAGTCAGAGGGAAGGTACAACATCAGCAGGAAGAAAGTGGTGCTCATGTGCCAGGAAGGAGGAGGAAAAATGGCAGGTTAACCTAATGCTATTCTGTGGGAAAGGTGTACAGATCTAGAGCACCCTACCTCAATACAACAAAGAACTAATGTCAAAGGCTAATTAGCCTTTGTGAGGTGTGAGGAGGAGACAGACATGTAGTTGCATGGTCCAGTTATAATCTGAGCCACAATTCATCAACATCCATGCCCTGTCACTAGCTGTGAAGGTAACTGTCGCTCTCGATGCCTCTTTGCAATGGATTGTCAGGAGATCTGTCTGATATATCCCAACTGCATTAAGGCTATAACTACTGCCCTGTTTGCTTGATTGAGATTCATTTTCCTATATATTTAGCATCTCTCACAGAGTAAGCATAGCCTTTGTCCAAAAAGCAGGGTTTCCCAGATCAAGGCTGTTATTGATTGCATCTACATTATCATTAAGACCTCAAATCAACATGCAAATAGCTTTCTCAACAGAACTTTCTTCTTCTTTATCAATGTACAGATGGTTTGTGCCCATCACAAGGTTTTCCTTCATGTGTATGCAAGGTTATCTGTCAGCTGCCTTGATTCCTTCATGCTAAGGAGTTCCCAACTCCTCAGATATTTCAGCCACAACAGTAGACATGTCATTACCAGGAGTACATTGAGTAGGCAATTGGCACTATAAAGATGTGCTTCAGGTACCCTCAGTACTCAGACGCAGCTCTGCAACATTTGCCAGCACATTTCTGTGCAACAGAGTGGCATACTAATCGATGGTCACCATGCCATGATTCGAGTTTGAATTTGAGGAAGAAGCCCATGTTAATTCAAAAGATTCCAAAATGATGAGAATGAATAGGTCCAATGGCAGTTCAGCTGGGAGGCACAGCTATGTAACCAAGGTTAACTCTTATGTAGGAACAGATGATCACCAGATGAGTCCTTGTACAAAACAGATTCTCACAGGTCCTTTGATACCAAAGGGTGGCACCTGAATCCCAGGGGGACTAATATCTTGGCGGGAAGACTGGCTAGGGCTACTGGGGGGACTTTAAACTAGAAAGGTTAGGGGGAGGGAATAGTGATGTGGAGACTGGGAGCAAGGAAGTTAGCTCCCAGGTAGGGAAGGACTCTAGGCAGGATGAGAGGCAGGTTAGACAAGTGGGGGAGAAGGGAAATGTCCAGTCTGAGGGGCTGAGGTGTGTCTATTTTAATGCCAGGAGTGGAGTAAATAAGGTGGATGAACTTAGGGCATGGATTGCTGCTTGGGATTGTGATGTGGTGGCCATTACAGAGACTTGGATGTCTCAGGGACAGGACTGGGTACTACAGGTCCTGGGATTCAGATCCTTCAGGAAGGACAGGGAGGGAGCAAAAGAGGTGGTGGAGTGGCTCTGTTGATCAGGGACAGTGTCATGGCTGCAGAGAAGGTGGATACCGAGGAGGGAATGTCTACGGAGTCTCTGTGGGTGGAAGTTAGGAATAGCAAAGGGTCGGTGACGTTGCTGGGTGTATTCTATAGGCTGCCCAATAGTGACAGGGAAGTTGAGGTGCAGATAGGGAAACAGATACTGGAGAGATGTATAAATAACAGAGTTGTTGTGATGGGAGACTTCAATTTCCCAAACATCGACTGGAATATCCCAAGGGTAAGGGGTTTGGATGGGGAGGAGTTTGTTAGGTGTGTTCAGGAGGGTTTCCTGATACAGCACGTGGACAAGCCTACGAGAGGAGAGGCTGTACTGGACCTGGTACTAGCTAATGAACTAGGACAGGTGACGGATCTCTCGGTAGGAGAGCATCTTGGGGATGGAGGTCATAATTCTATCTCCTTCACCCTTGCATTGGAAAAGGATAGGATCAGGCAGGCTAGGAAGGTGTTTGTCTGGAATAAGGGGAAATATGAAGACATCAGGCAGATATTGGGGCGAATAAACTGGAAGGAGGTGTTCTTGGGGAAAAGCACAGAAGGAAGGTGGCAGATATTCAAGGAATGCTTGTCTGGAGCTCTGCACGACAACATTCCGGTGAGACAAGGAGGTTTTGGTAGGTCGAGGGAACCGTGGTGCACGAAGGCTGTGGTGAACCTAGTCAGGAAGAAAAGAAAGGTGTATAAAAGGTTCAAAGAGCTAGGAGATGTTGGGATCTAGAGAAGTATAAGGCTTATAGAAGAGAGCTTAAAAAGGAAATTAGGAGAGCCAGAAGGGGTCATGAGAAGGCCTTGGCTGGTAGGATTAAGGAGAATCCCAAGGCCTTCTACAAATATGTGAAAAGTAAAAGGATGAGAAGAGAAGGGATAGGACATATAAAAGGTGAAGGGGGAAAAGTCTGTATGGAACCGGAAGAAATGGCAGAGGTGCTTAATGAGTACTTTGCCTCAGTATTCACGGTGGAAAGTGATCTGGGAGGATGCACTACAAGTTTGCGGCAGACTGAAAAGATTGAGTATGTAGATATTAAAGAAGCGGATGTGTTAGAACTTTTAAATGCTATCAAGATAGACAAGTCTCCGGGACCAGATGTACCCCAGGTTATTGTGGGAGGTGAGGGAAGTCATTGCAGAGCCCCTGGCGATGACTTTTGCGTCGTCGATGGAGACGGGAGAGGTTCCGGAGGATTGGAGGATTGCGGATGTGGTCCCTATTTTCAAGAAAGGGAACAGGGATAGTCCTGGAAATTACCGAACGGTGAGTCTGACCTCAGTGGTTGGTAAGCTGATGGAGAGGCTTCTGAGGGACAAGATTTACGAGCATTTGGAGAAGTTTAGGTTGATTAGAAATAGTCAGCATGGTTTTGTAAAAGGCAGGTCGTGACTTACGAGCTTAATTGAGTTCTTCAAAAATGTGACTGAACACATTGATGAAGGAAGAGCAGTGGACGTGGTGTACATGGACTTCAGCAAGGCATTTGACAAGGTCCCACATGCAAGACTTCTTGAGAAGGTGAGAGGCATGGGATCCAAGGGGCTTTGCCCTTGTGGATCCAGAACTGGCTTGCCTGCAGAAGGCAGAGGGTGGTTGTGGATGGCTCTTTTTCTGCATGGAGGTCGGTCACCAGTGGAGTGCCCCAGGATCTGTTCTAGGACCCTTGCTGTTTGTCATTTTCATAAATGACCTGGATGAGGAAGTGGAGGGATGGGTGAGTAAGTTCGCCGATGACACGAAGGTCAGTGGTGTTGTGGATGGTCTGGAGGGATGTCAAAAGTTGCAGCATGACATCGACAGGATGCAAGACTGGGCGGAGAAGTGGCAGATGGACTTCAACGTGGATAAATGTGTGGTGGTCCATTTTGGCAGATCCAACGGGATGAATGAGTACACTATCAAAGGTAGGAGTCTTAGCTGTGTGGAAGAGCAGAGGGATCTTGGGGTCCGGGTCCATAAGACTTTCAAATCGGCCTCCCAGGTGGAGGATGTGGTTAAGAAAGCTTATGGTGTACTGGCCTTCATTCATCGAGGGATTGA
The DNA here is from genome assembly GCA_024679065.1 of Sphyrna mokarran. NCBI lineage: Eukaryota > Metazoa > Chordata > Chondrichthyes > Carcharhiniformes > Carcharhinidae > Sphyrna > Sphyrna mokarran. The sequence goes on along the minus strand of JAGIQG010000012.1, from coordinate 27,604,334 downwards.
GATTAGGAGTCAGGAGGTAATGCTGCAGCTTTATAGGACCCTTGTCAGACCACACTTGGAGTACTGTGCGCAGTTCTGGTCACCTCACTATAGGAAGGACGTGGAAGCTATTGAAAGGGTGCAGAGGAGAGTTACAAGGATGTTGCCTGGATTGGGAGGCATGCCTTATGAAGACAGGTTGAGGGAGCTGGGACTGTTCTCCCTGGAGAGACGAAGGTTGAGAGGCGACCTGATAGAGGTTTACAAGATGTTGAGAGGATAGATAGGGTGGACTCTCAGAGACTATTTCCCAGGGCTGAAATGGTCGCGATGAGAGGGCACAGATTTAAGGTGCAGGGAAGCAAGTACAGAGGAGATGCTGGGGGAAAGTTTTTCACTCAGAGGGTGGTGAGTGAATGGAATCGGCTGCCATCGGTGGTGGTCGAGGTGAACTCGCTGGGGTCTTTTAAAAGACTTCTGGATGAGTATATGTGATCCAATGGGATTGGGGGTTATAGATAGGTCTATGGCTGGGTAGGTTTTGATGTGTTCGGCACAACTTGTGGGCCGAAGGGCCTATTTGTGCTGTAGTGTTCTATGCTCTATGTTCTATGTAAAATTGTCATCAGCCAGTCTCTGACTTCTATCAAAGAGCCTTGTACATTGGCCTTTTCATTGCAAAAGGCCTAACACCTGCCCCTTTACCTCCTCTTCACCATTCAAATCCTAAATACACTTTTCAGGTTAACAGCGTTTCACTTGCACTTCCTTCAATTTGGTTTATCATATTTAGAGCTCCTAATGGGAGTGACTGCCTTATGGAACACTTTTGCTTAGTCTGCAAGCTTGAACCCAAATGAGTTATAGAACCCTATTATATCATTTTCATTCTAAGTGCTTGGTGGTGTTGAAACTGGGAGTATTTGACATCCAATTCTTAGGCCCATTCTGAGGCACCCCCATACAGACTGCCTGCAAAAATATCAGAAATTCCAAATCACGCTACAGAAGCCTGTGGGCGGGCTTTAATGTGCCTGAAACTTTGCAGCTCCAATTGCAGCCTCCAACTATGCATGTGCAAGAAAAAATGACAGAATGCTGCCCTCCTTCCACATGCTGCACGTGCTGGATAATGCTTCCCCCTGGCCCCACGGATATTGCCCCATCGCCACAATACTGGTCTCCTTATTCTCCCTCACCCCCTGCCACTCAGATGGATCGCAGCCCCCTTCCCCTGTCAATCTCAGGCAGAATGGCAGCAGCCCTCCCTTCCCCTCGACTGATCTCAGGCAGAGTGATCCTCCCCCTTCCTGGACCCTCCTGCACAAGGCTCTCATCTCCTCCTAATGGCTATATGACACCTCCCTCTCTCCCCCCTGTCCCCAATTATAGAGTAAGAAGTCTGACAACACCAGTTTTAAATCCAACCGATTTATTTGATAGTAAACTCGTAAGCTTTTGATCCTTCATCACCACCCCCTCCCCCCCAACCCTCCTCCACCACCACCCCGGTGCATCTATCAGCACACCTGCAACAGTTCACTTGGCTTCCCTTCAATGCTAACAAGCAAACTGCATGTAACTTGCTAGAATGCTCTGCCCAACTGCCTGTAGTTGATCAGCTATAACAAGGGGCTGCTCCATAAAAACCCCAAGGGTGGACAGGCAGAAAGGCAGTGCAGGAAGAAAATGAGCACATGATCAGCTCCAGATTTACTGAAGGTGATCTTGGGAGGCTGCTGGATGTGGCAGAGACAAGGCAGGACACCCTCTTCCTCCCAGCAGTACGCAGATCCAGGCTGACGGCAAAGTGGCTTGGGAGGCAGTTGCCGCTTCCATCAGTGCCATGGCACTGGCCCCCAGAACAGAGAAGCAGTGATGCAAAATCAATGACCTCATCTGGGCAGCAAGGATGAGTGCTTAACCCTATTCAGCATCTTCATCCGAATCCTCCCATACATACTTCCAGTCCCTGACCCCCAAGCACCTCCTTCCTCCTCCTTTCCCCTCCCCTCAACAGTAGCACTGTGCTTGCCCTCCCAGGCCACCACCTGTTACTCTGCAGGAATCACACCATCATTTCTTTCATGGCTCCTGTCCCCACAAGAGAAGTCTGACCATAACACCAGAGAGAAGGCAAAGTTAATGGGCGGTGAGCCAGACCTCCACGTTCTCACCCCCAGGAGCGAGAGCTACAGCATAAATTACTATGCTGTAGTGTTATACTGTGTCTTGATACTTTTCTTAGAAGTCTTTGAATGTGCTCTGAGCATCAAGCTTGTCATATCCTGCTTTACTCCATCATCTCACTGATAGTCATTCTTAACAGTTTGATTACAATAACTCACTGCCAGACTGCATATCATTACAATAGAGTTTCCATGCTAGATCGTAATCTACAACAGATAAAGAAGGTCACAGAGAAAAAAATGTTAAAAAGTTTGTTGTACAATGAATATGCATCTGATGTTACATTCTGATATTAAAAGGGAGATCCCAAGTGGTTAGAATTTAATTATTTCTGTTATTTCCTGAATAGCTTTATATGCAGCATTTATAATGTGAAAGTGATAGATTTTCATTTTGCTGAATATTACTATTCTATCATCTTGCTTTAGTCTATTTCGGCAAATATATTCACAGGAAATTAAATCAACTGAATGAATACATCGAATTTGTTCATAATACATTGCAGAAACAATGAAAAAACCAAATGTAGCATGAAAAACAATTCAGCTGATTGGTGTCTTCACTGCGATTATTTGATGACTCTAACGTCAGCACCAGCTACTTATATTGGAGTGTATGAGTCAGGAAAAAATACAAAGGACTGAAAACACACACTAACTGACTCAAGAACAGCTTCTTCCCTACTGCCATTAGACTTTTGAATGGACCTACTTGTATTAAGATCTTTCACCACCCTTTCTCACCCTCTCCTTCTCCCTCATACACTCTATGAACGCTATGCTTTATATGTATATCAAAAGAAACAATACCTTTTACAGTATGTCAATACATGAGACAATAATAAATCAAAGCAGATCAAAACCAGGTACTGAATTGGGTTTGATTAATACTCCAGAAACTTTGTTTAAATGAGGCTCTGCTGTTAAAAATTGCTTGGACTCCCTTTATATTCCAAGTGCTGCATGGTCTACATGAACGATGCCTGTATCCCATTTAAAATCAGGGCATCGATGTAATGGCTATCAGATTGCATTTTCGCTGCAATAGAACTGCTTTTGAGTTTAAAACCAGTATTTTTGTTCACATCATTTTAAATTAAAATTTGAGTTAACTTATACTACTTTTGATCATTGCTTCAAGGTGGTAAGGCCCAGGTAGGATTGTTGGTGTAAACTTGATGGGCCAGATGATGTCTTTCTGTGCTGTAGGGTTTTTATGATTCTATCAGTGAGAACAGTAATCCAAAAACTACTACATATTAATTTCAACATATGCACTGATATTTACTTTTCAAAATAAGATGAATTAAAATAGATGACACTTCTGAAGTAAACATTGAATCTTAGACACTTGACAGGTTTGTAGAAAGGCACTCTACCATGTTCCTTTTAAAACAAGCAATATATTGAATGACACTTTAGACAGTGAGCACAAGCTGCTGGAAAATCCCATGGGCTGCTGTGCAAATAATTCACAATCAGGGAAAATTCACAGAGGATGAGCTATTGAATAAATCAGCTGGTTTCACAAGATTTAGGGGAACTTGCTCTCCACCTCCTCTCCTCACCTCTGTTTACATCTGCATATGTGATTTTTTTAATGGCAAGTTATTTCCATATTAATATAATTATGCATATTTTCCAAACGTTTAGTATTTTTTATTCTTTGAATTAAGTTAAACTTCAAATATTACACATAAATCTCTTTGGATCATTTCATAAAAAGCAGAGCAAATTAAACCCAGCCAATTACTGTTCCATCAGTCTACTTTCAATCATGAGCAAAATGATGGAAGACGTCATTCATAAAGCTATCAAGCTGCATTTGCACAGCAGTAACATAGAACATTACAGCGCAGTACAGGCCCTTTGGCCTGTCAGTGTTGCACTGACCTGTGAAACCAATCTAAAACCCATCTAACCTACACTATTCCAATAGCATATGTATGTTTATCCAATGACTATTTAAATATCCTTAATGCTGGTGAGTCCAATACAATTGCATCAGGGCATTCCACGCCCTTACTACTTTCTGAGTAAAGAACCCACTTCTGACATCTGTCCTATAGTACCACCCCTCAATTTAAAACTATGTCCCTTTGTGCTAACCATCTCCATCTGAGGAAAAAGGCTCTCGCTGTCTACTCTTTTCTAATCCTCTGATCATCTTATATGCCTCTATTAAGTCATCTCTTAACCTTCTTCTAACAAAAACAGTCTAAAATTCTTCAGCCTTTCCTCATAAGACCTTTCCACCATACTAGGCAACATCCTGGTAAATCTCTACTGCACCCTTTCCAATGCTTCCACATCCTTCCTATAATGCGGCGACCAGAACTGTATGCAATACTCCAAGTGCGGCCGCACCAAAGTTTTTTACAGCTGCAACATGACCTCGTAGCTCTGAAACTCAATCCCTTTAACAATAAAAGCTAACATACGTACATCTTCTTAACAACGCCAGCAATCTGTGTGCAAACTTTCAGAGATCTATGCACATGGACATTGAGATCTCTCTGCTCATCCATTCTATCAAGTAACTTACTATTAGCACTACTACTATTACTAAAATTCCCTGTCAACCACCATCCTCTGTCTTCTTAAAGTTAGGCAATTTCTGATCCAAACCACTAAATCACCCTCAAGGTTCCTCATGGTAAGCTATTGCAGAAGGTATAGGATTGAGGGTGATTTAGTAGTTTGGATCAGAAATTGCCTCAAACACTACTGAACAATTGAATCAAACACTTTACTGAAATGCATATACACCATATCAACTGCTTTACCTTATTTACTTCTTTGGTCACCTTCTCAAAGAACTCAATAAAGTTTCTGAAGGATAACCTACCCTTTACAAAACCGTGTTGACTATGCCTAACCAAATTATTCCTTTCTAGATGATTATAAATCCTATCTCTTATAATCCTTTCCAAAACTTTGTCCACAACAGAAGTAAGGCTCATTGGTCTATAATTACCAACGTTGATTCTACTCCCCTTCTTGAACAAGGGGACAACATTTGCTATCCTCCAGTTTTCTGGCACTATTCCTGTAGACAATGACAACTTAAAGATCAAAGCCAAAGGCTCTGCAATCTCCTCCCTAGCTTCCCAGAGAATCCTAGGGTAAATCCCATCTGGCTCAGGGAACTTAACTATTTTCATACTGTCCTTGGCTGGCCCTAATTTTATCATAGTCACTCTTTTATTCCTGACATATCTATAGAAAGCTTTAAAGTTTTCCTTGATCCTACCTGCCAAGGACTTCTCATGTCCCTTCCTCGTTCTCCTTAGCTCTCTCTTTAGGGCGCTTGTAATTCTTAAGCACCCAACCAAGCCTTCATGTCTCATCTTGACCTAAGTCACCTTCTTCCTCTTCACAAGAGATTCAACTTCTTTAGTAAACCATGGTTCCCTCACTTGACCACTTCCTCCCTGCCTGACAGATACATACTTATCAAGGACACGCAGTAGCTGTTCCTTAAACAAGCTCCACATTTCAATTGTGCCCATCCACTGCAGTTTCCTTCCACATCCTATGCATCCTAAATTTCGCCTAATCGCATCATAATTTCCTTTCCCCCTGCTGTATATACCTATCCCTTTCCATCACTAATGTAAATGTAACCAAATTGTAGTCACTATCACCAAAGTGTTCACTTATCCCCAAATCTAACACCTGGCCTGGTTCATTATCCAGTACCAAAACCAATGTGGCCTCGTCTCTTGTTAGCCTATCTAAGTATGTGTCAGGAAACCCTCCTGCACACATTGGACAAAAACTGACCCATCTAATGTACTACAGTCAATATTTGTAAAGTTAAGGTCCCCATAACAAGTACCCTGTTATTTTCGCTCCTATCCAGAATATTTTTGCAGTCTTTTCTTCTGCACATCTGGAACTTTTCGGATGCCTATAAAAAGCTCCAACAGGTGACCTACATAAGAACATAAGAAATAGGAGCAGGAGTACGCCATCCAGCCCTTTGAGCCTGCCCTGCCATTCAATAAGATCATGGCTGATCCGAAATGAATCAGTTCCACTTTCCCGCTTTCTCCCCATAACCCTTAATTCCCTTGTCTTTCAGAAATCTATCTACTCATGACTTAAATATATTCAACGAGGTAGCCTCCACCACTTCAATGGGCAGAGAATTCCAGAGATTCACCCCCCCTTTGAGTGAAGAAGTTCCTTCTCAACTCCGTTCTAAACTGCACCCCCTCCCCTTATTTTGAGGCTGTGCCCTCTAGTCCTGCTATCCTTTCTAAGCGGGAAGAATCTCTCTACCTCTATCCTACCTAGCCCCTTCATTATCTTGTAAGTCTCTATAAGATTCCCCCCTTAGCCTTCTAAACTCTTAACGAGTACAGACCCAGTCTATTCAATCTCTCTTCATAAGCTAACCCCCTCATTTCAGTTATTAGCTTGTGAACCTTATCTGTACTCCCTCCAAGGCTAATGTATCCTTTTGCAAATATGGGGACCAAAACTGCACAAAGTACTTCAGTTGCAGCCTCTGTACAGTTGCCCTGTACAGTTGCAGCAAAATGTCCCTGCCTTTATATTCCATCCTCCTTGCTATAAAGGCCAACATTCCATTCGCCTTCTTGATCACCTGCTGCACCTGCAGACTCGGTTTTTGTGGTTCGTGCACAAAAACTCCCAGATCCCTCTGCACTGTAGCATGCTGCAGCTTTTCATTCTTTAAAAATAATCCGTCCTACTATTATTTCTACTAAAGTGGATAACCTCACAGTTGCTAACGTTGTACTCCATCTGCCAGGTCTTTGCCCACTCATTCAGCCTATCCAGATCTCTCTGCACACTTTCTGCGCCCTCCACACAATTTGCTTTTCCACTCATCTTCGTGTCATCAGCAAATTTTGTAACCCAACACTCAGCCCTGTCCTCCAGATTGTCTATGTATACGGTAAATAGTTGAGGCCCCAGCACCGATCCCTGCAGCACTCCACTAGTCACCAACTGTCTCCTGAATAATCCTGAGTTCATCCAGTTCCAACTCCAGTTCCCTAACATGGACTTCAAGGAACTGGAATTGGGTGCACTTCCTGCAGATGTACTCAGCTGGGACACTAATGATGTCACTCACCTCAACCATCCCGTAGGAGGAACATTGCAGTGCCTGCACTGCCATTCCTGTTATAACTTTCCTATTAAGAAGTGAAAGAGAAAAGAAGAAAAGAAAGAAAAACTTAGCTGCTTTCACACCAAGTCTTTTCTTTAGGTTAGAGGAGGGGGAGGGTGGGAGACACTGCATAGATGTCTCAGTTAACCTGCTCACTTGTGCTCAGTTTGGCTTCAGATAGGAAGACTTGACTCCAGATCTCATTACGGCCTTGATCCAAACATGGATAGATGAAATGTCAGAGGCTGCTCTTAGCACCAAGGCAGCATTTGAATGAATATGGCAACAAGGAGCCCTAGTGAAATTCAAGTTAATGGGAATTAAGGAGAAAACTCAGTTATATCAGCAGAGTGAAAAATCAAGCACTGTTTCTTTAATTACGCAATAAGAAATCTCAGAACACCAGGTTAAAGTCCAAAGGTTTATCTGGTAAGACAGAGTGTTTTGGAGTGTTGCTCCTTCTTCAGATGAGTGAGGAGTTGTGTTCACAAAGAATGCATATATAGTTACAAAGTTAATTTACAAAATAATGGTTGGAATGCGAGTCTTTGCAGGTAATCAAGTCTTAAATATACAATGTGAGTGGAGACAGCATTAAGCATAGGTTGAAGAGATGCATATTGTCTCCAGCCAGTGAGACTTTGCAAGCCCCGGCAAGTCGTGGGTATAACAGATAATGTGACATGAACCCAAGATCCCTGTTGAGACCATCCTCCTGTGTGTGGAACTTGACTATCAGTTTCTGCTCAGCGATTCTGCATTGTTGTGTGTCCTGAAGGCTGCCTTGGAGAATGCTTACCTGAAGATCAGAGATTGAATGCCCATAATTGCTGAAGCATTCCCGAACAGGAAGAGAACACCCCTGTCTGATGATTGTCAAGCAGTGTTCATTCATCCGTTGTCATAGCATCTGCATGGTCTCACCAATGTACTATGCCTTGGGACATCCTTTCCTGCAGCATATCAGTTAAGTGTTGGCCAAGTCGCAAGAATATGTACCATGGATGGTGTTCTCATGTGAGATGATGGCATCCATGTCGATGATCTGGCACTTCTTGCAGAGTTTGCTGTGGCAGGGTTGTGTGGTGTTGTGGTCACTGTTCTCTTGAAGGCTGGGTAGTTTGCTGTGATCAATAATCTGTTTGAGGTTGTACAGTTGTTTGAAGGCAAAAAGTGGGAGTGTGGGGATGGCCTTACCGAGATGTTCATCTTCATCGATGACATGTTGAAATGTTGAAGGCTCTCAGAAGATGTCACAGCTTCTCCGCTCTGGGGAAGTACTGGACAATGAAGAGTACTTTGTCTGCTGTATCCTGTGTTTGTCTTCTGAGGAGGTTGGTGCGGTTCTTCATTGTGACGTGTTGGACAATTGATGAGTCGCGTACCATATCCTGCTCTTATGAGGGTGTCTTTCGTTGTCTGTAGATGTCTGTTGTGATCCTCTTCATCTGAGCGGGTCCTGTGGACACGGAGGACTTATCCGTAAGGGATGGCTTCTTTAACATGTCTAGGGCAGAAGCTGGAGAAGTGGAGCATCACAGGGTTATCTATAGGCTTACTGTACTGTAGTGCTGAGGTGATTGTCCTTCTTGGAGATGCAAGTGTCCAAGAATGAAATTGATTCCGGACAGTAGTCTATGGTAAGTCTGGATAGAACTTATTGATGTCATCACATAGTTGTTTCAGTGATTGTTCGTTATGAATCCAAAGGAAAAAAATATCATCAATGTATCTAGCATCAGTTGAAGATCCAGTGCAGTGAAGAGGTCTTGTTCGAACCTGTGCACGAAGATGTTGGCATATTGAGATGCAAATTTGGTCCCCATGTCTGTTTTGTATGTCTGGATGAAAAACTAGTTATTGAAGGTGAAGATGTTGTGATCCAGGATGAAGCGGATGAATTTTAAAATTGTATTTGGAGATTGGCAGTTGCTGGTGTTGAGTACTGAGGCAGTTGCAGCAATGCCATCGTCATGGGGGATGCTGTGTAGTGTGCCGAGACATCCTTTGTGATGAGAAGTGTTCCTGGTTCAACTGTTCTATATGTGCTGAGTTTCTTTAGGAAGTCCGTAGTGTCGTGACAACAGCTGGGAGTTCTTTGTATAATGGGTTTCAGGATGGCCTCAGTGTAGCTGGAGAGTTTCTCATACAGGTTTGCATTGCGTGATGCAATGGGATGGCCAGTTGTCTTGGCCTTGTGTATCTTCGAGAGGCAGTAGGGATCTCCAATATGGGGAGTACATGGGATGAGAGCACGGAGAGTGTTCTGAAGGTCCGGAACAAAGGTCTTGATCAGTCTGTTGAATTGATGGGTGTGTTCTTTGGTTAGATCTGTGGATAACTGTCTGTAATGTCTGTCGTTGTTCGGTTGTCGGCATGCTTCTTTGCAATAACCTGTTCTGTTTAGTATGACAGTGGCCCCTCCTTTGTCTGCTGGTTTGATGGTCTTAAGAGCGCAGATGACATTGTGTTGTGCTTGGGGGAAGTTCGGGGCTGTCTTGTGAATGCGGCTGATGAATCTGTTTTTGAGGCACCCCCTGACGGCTTGGGCATACATGTCGAGTCAAGGGCAGCGGCCTTCTGGAGGAGTCCAATTCGACTTTTTTAATTGCAACATTTGTTTTTAAGTTTAAAATTAGGAGATTTAAATGTTTTATTAACTTGACAGTTCCAAGGAACTTGACTGTCCCAATGAATTTATCCACATTTAATGCACATTCATGTCTACGTTTTAAGCTCACAAAGGGCACCTGACCTCTCCCTAAAGATAATTGACCTCTACCAAAGATGTCCCCGTACCTATCCAAAGAGTATACTGCATTTTCAAAAGGGTACCTTACTTCGCCACAGAACTTTGGCAACTCTAGATCTACGTCTGAAATGTCTAAATGCCACAATATATATTTTGGACATTGCAGTTAAAAAAATTTGTTCTGTTTGAAGGTAGCGAAATTTTTATATGGGCAACTACCTTCATGAACCATGGGTGTTCAAAACACAACTTGCTCTCCCATTTTTCCCCCACTCCAACTCATCCGGGTGAAAATGTTAAGCGCTGGGTTTAGGGGTGGGACTTCTGGAATTGGTCCCCCATGCACTTTTGGCTAAGCTGGAGATCTCCTTGGTCCTAATGAAAATTCTTGTGTCATCATAACTTGTTTCTCCAACAATCTTTGTATGATCAGCAACTTTCTGCCAGGTGCTCCTTCAATTGGTGCGAAATAATTATGCTGAATTCCTCCCATGTGCTTTGGGACAACTCCCATATTACTTTTATCAAGCTTATTTCTCCATATGCATTATGGATCATTGAAGGTGAATGCGGTCCTCATTAGATTTGTTAACACAACTGATTTCCAACCTCCCTCTATCATGCACCAAGTTTCTTCATCTTCTTCCAGAGTCACTGCCTCCTAATTCCTATTGCTTCTGCAACTATTCAGCATCCACATTATTCTTGATCCACCATTGTATAGACTGATATTCCTGTACTCCTTAATCTCTTAGATATTGATATCACCATGTTCTTGATCAACCCGATCTCTCTTTTTCTCAAGGCCACATGACTAAGAGGAAAGATGGGAAAGGTAGGATTAGAGAGCCGTGGATTACTAGGGATATTGAGGACTTGGTTAGGAAGAAAAGAGAGGCGTATGATGGGTCAAAGAAGCTGGGAACGGAGACAGTGTTGGAGGATTTCAGAGAGAGTAGGAAGGAGCTCAAAGTGGGAGTTATTAGGGCAAAAAGGAGGCATGAAATGATTTTGGCGGATAGGATTAAGGAAAATCCAAAGGCTTTTTACTCCTATGTTAGGAATAAAAGGGTGGTTAGAGGAAAAATCGGACCTCTTAGGCACAGAGGAGGGGAACTGTGCTTGGAGCCCAAGGGACTGGGGTAGATCCTGAATGAATACTATGCGTCGGTATTCACGAAGGAGAGGAGCTTGTTGACAGCTCCTGTCTCTGAGGGAGCTGTGGACCAGTTGAGGGAAATATCCATACTGAGGGAGGGTGTTAGAGCTTCTAGGTAGCATTAAAACTGATAAATCTCCGGGGCCTAATGGCATTTATCCCAGGCTGCTTAGGGAGGTGCGAGGTGAAATTGCTGGGCCTCTGATGCAAATCTTTGTTTCTTCTTTGGACACAGGTGAGGTCCCAGAGGACTGGAGAATAGCTAATGTTTTACCGTTGTTTAAAAAAGGTAGTAGGGATAACCCTGGAAATTATAGGCTGGTGAGTTTGACATCAGTGGTAGGGAAGCTGTTGGAGGGGATTCTTAGAGATAGGATGTATAGGCACTTAGAGCATTGCGATCTGATTAGGGATGTGCAGCATGGCTTTGTTAAGGGGAGATCGTGCCTTACGAATCTGGTAGAATTTTTTGAGGAGGTGACGAAAACGGTGGACGAAGGGTGAGCTGTTGATGTTGTCTATATAGCTTACAGTAAGGCGTTTGACAAAGTCCCTCATGGGAAGTTAGTTGGAAAGGTCAAGGCTAATGGGATACAAGGACAGGTGGCTAGATGGATAAGTAACTGGTTTGGTAATAGGAGACAGAGAGTAATAGTGGAAGGGTGTTTCACTAGCTGGAGGTCGGTCACTAGTGGTGTGCTGCAGGGCTTGGTACTGGGACCTCTTCTGTTTGTAGTATATATAAATGACTTGGAAGAGGGAGTAAGTGGAGTGATCAGCAAGTTTGCAGACGATACAAGGATGGCTAGACTTGCGGATAGTGAGGAGCATTGTCAGGTGATACAGCAGGACATAGATAGGCTGGTAGCTTGGGCAGACAGATGGCAGACAAAATTCAATCCTGATAAATGTGAGGTGATGCATTTCGGGAGAAAGAATGTAGTGGGGAGGTATATGATAAAGGGTAGACCTATTAAGAGTATAGAAACGCAGAGGGACCTGGGGGTACAGGTGAACAAGTCTCTGAAGGTGGCAGAGCAAGTGGAAAAGGTTGTGAAGAAAGCATATAGTATGTTAGCCTTTATAGGAAGGGGTATAGAGTACAAGAGCTGGCCTTTAAAGTTGCAGTTGTATAAAACGCTGGTTAGACCTCATTTGGAATACTGCGTCCAGTTCTGGTCACCTTATTACCGGAAGGACGTGGAGACTCTGGAGAGAGTGCAGAGGAGGTTTACCAGGATGCTGCCTGGCATGAAAAGTCTGTAATGTGAAGAGAGATTAGGTAAATTGGGACTGTTTTCCTTAGAAAGACATAGACTTAGAGGAGATCAGATAGAGGTGTACAAGATTTTGAAGGGGATGGATAGAGTAAACAGGTTAAGCTTTTTCCTACAATGGACTCAAATAGCACGAGGGGTCACAGGCTTAGGGTGAGGGGGGTAAGGTATAATTTGGATGCTAGAGGGAGTTTTTTCACACAGAGGGTGGTGGGGGTATGGAATGCACTGCCAAGTAAAGTGGTGGAGGCAGGTACTCTGGAGTTATTTAAAAAATACTTAGATGGGCACATGAACAGAATGGGAATGGAGGGGTATAGAAAACTGATTTAAAATAGGGATCATGAGCCTTGGGAGTCCCTGGGAACTGTGTAAATAGATGATGATATTGATGTACTTATTTTTATCCTACAGTTGCTTTTGTCCACCTTGTTGTCTAACGAGGGGCATACACGCGATGGGTCGTGAGAGGACTGCTCTTGGATCTTTTTCAAGAGTATCCTACTGCTTCATGTTGTTAGTGTATGCTTGACCTGGACCATCTGATGGGCAACACGACAGCTCAGTGACTATTGCTGTGCTGTGCAGATACATGGATTAGGGCCTGTGTCTGTGGGAGTTTGTGCATTGTCCCCATGCTTGCATGGGTTTTCTCTGGGAGCTCTGGTTTCCTCCCACATCCCAAAGATGTACTCTTAGGCTAATTGGCAAAACAAATTCTCCCTAAATTGTCTCAAATTTGGTTTTTAATCCATAGATCTATAAACATGGACTGGGATCGCGGGTAGAGAGGGGATGCTCATGATGACAGGAGCAAATGGTAGAGGTAGTATATATTTAAGTGGTTGCCACATGAGATTTAATGATGATGATGTCATGGGGTGTTTCACATGTGCCTGTTTAGTTTCAATTTCTACTCTGTATAGGCAACAACTACTAGAATGAACCTTTTTTTGTCATTTTGAATCTACATGTGCAAACCATGTCTTTTTATTTTTGTTTAAAATCCATGACCCCTAAAATAGTTAGAGCCAACCTCCCATCCATTGATTCTGTCTATACTTCCCGCTGCCTCTTAAAAGCAGCCAACATAATTAAGGACCCCACACACCCCGGGCATACTCTCTCCTACCTTCTTCTGTCAGAAAAGTCTGAGGTTATGTACCAATCAACTCAAGAACAGCTTCTTCCTTTCTGCCATCAGACTTTTGAATAGACCTACCTCACACTAAGTTGATCTTTCTCTACATCCTAGCTATGACTATAACATTACATCCTGCACTGTCTCTCCTTCTCTATGAATGGTATGCTTTGTATGGAATAAAAGAAACAATACTTTTCACTGTATACTCATATATGTGACAATAATAAATCAATGACATTACACTATACATCTGTTGCCCCTGTCATTCGTAGTCTTAGAGGTCGCAGATCTGGAAGCTGCTACTGAAGGAGGCTTGGTGAATTGCTGCAATGCACCTTGTAGATGGTACACACTCTTGTCACTATATGTCAGTAATGAGGAAGTGAATATAGAAGGCTATGAATGGGTCACCAATCGAACAGATACTTTGTCCTGAATGCTGTCAAGCTTCTAGAATGTTGCAGTCATTCAGGCAAATGACGTATTCCATCAGTCTCCAGATTTGTGTCTTGTACATACTGGACAGAATTTCAGGATCAGAAGGTGATTTATTCACCACAGAATTCCCAGCTTGTGGCAGTCTCTTGTAACCACAGTATTTATATAGCTGTCCCAGTTCAGTTTCTGGTTAATAGAACCTCCAGCATATTGATAGTGGGTAGTTCAGATAATACCATTGAACGTCATAGAATCATAGAACCCTAAAGTGAAGAAAGAGGCCCTTCGGTCCATCGAGTCTGCACCAACCATAATCCAACCAGACCGTACCCCTATATCCCTACATATTTTACCCACTAATCCCTCTAACCTAAGCATCTCAGGACGCTAAGGTGCAATTTTAGCATGGCCAATCAACCTAATTGGCGTATAAGATGATCAAGGGATTGGATAGGGTGGATAGTGAGAGCCTTTTTCCTCGGATGGTGATGACCAACACGAGGGGACATAACTTTAAATTAAGAGGTGGTAGTTATAGGACGGACGTCAGAGGCAGGTTCTTTACACAGAGGGTGGTGAGGGCGTGGAATGCCCTGCCTGCAGCAGTTGTGGACTCGCCTACTTTGGGTGCATTCAAATGTTCGGTGGATAGGCATATGGATGATATTGGAATAGTTTAGGTTAGAGGCTCCACTGGCCGGCGCAACATCGAGGGCCGAAGGGCCTGTACTGCGCTGTAATGTTCTATGTTCTATGTTCAAATGGGTCAGTAACAAGAGGTCATGAATAGTTGACAAATTGACAAGCTTTGACTGTCACTTCAGTTGCTGATTTTGATTTGGTATACTCAGTAGGAGTCTGACAACGCCAATTTTAAATCCAACCAATTTATTTGATAGTAAATCTGCTAGCTTTCGGCCTTTGTAGCCTCCATCAGGCGAATGAGGTGTTCTGGTCTCCAAAAGCACACATATCAGCACAGACAGTTTACAGATTGCTGATTAGAATGCGAATCAGCAATCTGTAAACTGTCTGTGCTGATATGTGTGCTTTTGGAGACCAGAACACCTCATTCGCCTGATGGAGGCTACAAAGGCCGAAAGCTAGCAGATTTACTATCAAATAAATTGGTTGGATTTAAAATTGGTGTTGCAAGACTCTTAATGAGTTTACCCCAGTCCAATGCTGGCATCTCTACATTTTGGTTTGGTATGCCAGTGCACTGATAAGATCAAATGATCAAAGCAGACAGTTACTTTGACATGTACATGATGAAGAGTAATTTGTGGAGCTATGTAGAAAAGGGAAAAGAGTAGTAAACATTTGATAGCTCTTCCAAAGGCACAGATGCAACAGGCTTCTTTCTCTGTCTTACAATCCTCAGATTCTGTAGCCAGGATCTTAGCAGCATGGGATGATTCCTGACATCCAGACCAAATGGGGTCCTGAGCCCAGATGGTAGCTCACCAGCCTAGGCAGCACACCAAGAGATGTTGCCGCTGCTGTGACTGCAAGGTGAAGGAGAGGGCGCTTTCCTCTTGAGATCACCTGAACTGACTGGTAAGAAAATTATAAATGCGCCAGAACCGGTAGGCAGATCTTAGTGATCAGAGCAGTGAACTCTCCTGCAACGGCTTTGGGGAATAGACACTGGCTGATGGCAAGCTCTGGAAAGGAAGACTTCTCTCCTGCTGCCTTTCGCTGTGTTTTTTCCACTCCTTTAACCTTGTTGCCTGTCTCAAAAAGTTGATAAAATTTCAGCCTAACTCTACTAAAGTACTTCATTAATTGTAAAATGTTATGGAATAACTTAAGATTTTGAAAGTCACAGTACAAGCTACTTAATAAGTTACTGAACCATGAATAATATAGCTTACTTACAATTTACACCAGAGATATTGTGCAAGCAGTTTGTTACAAACCCATCTCAATTAGATTTGAAAATGTAGGTGGCTTTTAATGAATGGCAGTCTGAATGAGATTGTGCTGCAATATGATCATTATTCCATCAGAGCTTCTACTGTCACTTCAGTTGCTGATTTTGGATTGATATGCCAGTGATAATTTCACTGTAGCAGTGATATGGATGTTTTTTCTTTATAGCATAAAAGCACAAATACTTTACTTATCTATTTTTGAAATGAATTTCTGGGAATGTTGTTACTCTTTATTTGAATTTCCATTTATGTGATGACTTTGGAAGGGTTCATAGAATGAAACAACAGGGGACATTTTCCCAATAAAAACGAAGAGTCCAACGGGCACGCAAATGGGAGATTTCCCTGCCCATTTTTTGGGTGCGCTTAAATTGAAATGAATTTGCGGCACTTTGTCCTTTACAGATTCTGCCAGATAATTCACACCGATAAGGGAGGGTCGGGGTCTAATCCTGCCCAAGAGATGGGCATCAGCATGCTGAGCAGGCCATTACACATGCAGCAATCTGTCAGTAGAGAGCCAAAACATAGGCTTCCACGACCTCTTCCAACTAATCACCGGCCTCACTGACATCCTCCCAATCGCTGGCCTCCGTGATACCCTCACCTGATGATTAGCCCTGATACTCATTCCCGACTGCTGACCTCTCTGACTCATCCCCAGGCCAGCCCTTATCGCCAGTCACCCTGGGCAAGCCCTAATCTGCCCCTTACTTCCCCACCAATCCTTAATGCAGAGTGTGCAGCGGTTCCCCCGACCATCACCGAATTGCCTTGGCCCCTCCCCCCCACCTCCTCTTCCACCCTCAGTAGATCCCTCTCGGGTATTGCTGCCTTGGCACTGCCTATGCCAGTGGATAGTGTGAGGGTACCCAGTGGGCACTATCAGCGTGCCCGGCTGGTACTGCCAAGTGGCACACTATGACCCTTATCTCCCAGGGGAGCCTCAATGGCCTCTGTCCCCACCAAATGATCATCATGCCTGGTCCCCATTGATGAGGACCAGCTGTAAGCCCTACTGGTGAGAAATTCTCCTGGTGGGTAGAGGGAAACGTTAGTGAGCTTGGATGATACGACGCAGGCTCTCTAATGAGATGGAAATTCAGATTTCCATATTCTAATTAGATTCATGCTGATTTCTAGCTGATTAAGTTAAAAAATGGCTTGAAAATTCGCAATCAGCGTGTTTATTGTTTAATTGTTTAATGCGACTTCCGTTACAGGATTCCTTGACATTTACTGGTGCACTATGCTACTTACTCCAAATGTCCATCATGCCTGTGATGGAATACTCTCCACCTGCCTGGATGGGTGCAGATCCAACAACATTTAAGAAGCTTGACATCATCCTGGATAAAGCAGAGTGTTGGATTGGCATCACATCCACAAACATTCACTCCCTCAACCATAGTGCTCAGTAGCAGCTGTGTATACTATCTACAAAATGCACGGCAGAAATTCACCAACGATCCTTAGACAGCACCTTCCAAACCCATGATTACTTCCAACTAGAAGGACAAGGGCAACAGATACATGTGAGCACCACCGCCTGCAAGTTTCCCTTCTACCCACTCACCGTTCTGATTGGAATGTTTGAAGTTGCTGGGTCAAAATCCTGCAATTCCCTCTCTCATGGCATTGTGTGTCAACATATAGCGCATGGACTGCAGCTATATGGCAACTAGGAATGGGCAATAAATGCTGGCCACCCAGCAACTCCCATGTCCCACGATTGAATTAAAAAAATCTTAAACTGTTTTACTGGGCAGAATTTTCCAGTTGTTCATGCCAGTGGGATTTTGTGGTTTTGCTGGACTAAACAGAGATTTGCAGCTGTGATGAGGCCAGTGATGTCCATGGTGAAGTGAGAAGCCAACGATCTCAAAGCTGGGGACATTTGTTTTGCGATCTCCCAGAGATCGGCCCATGCAAGGCGGCCTGCGCAGTGTGCTGATATCACCTCTTAGCAGGAATAGGCCTTGCCCATTACTTTTCAGCATGATTAATGCTAGTGCACTCTGTGATGCACAGAGTGTGAGAGATTCATTTTGAAAACCCCGCTGAAAAAGCATGGGATTTATTCTAGTTTTTACGTGAATTTGACATTTAGAATTTTTGGGGGGAGAATTCCAGCCCATATTAATGTAATTTTCACTTAGTCTTACAGCCCATCATAATCTCTGCTCAAAAACATTATTGGACAACAGTATTGCTATTTTATATTTTCAAATTATTTAAGACGTTTGTAAACATAGAGATATTGGAAGAAAAATACATAATGAAAAACACTGATATGGGAAACAGAAATTAAGGTGCTGAGTGATAAAATAAATAAGGCTTTGGCTCATTACTGAATTCTTAGCATTCTACGTTATTTTGTTACATCCATACCATACGCTATGATGTTGGATGGAGACAGTTACTGATTTCTCAATGAGTGGTTTTGACAGGAAACATTAATATAGAACATAGAACATAGAACATAGAACAATACAGCACAGAACAGGCCCTTCGGCCTTCGATGTTGTGCCGACCAAAATAAAAAGCAATGCCCCTCCTAACTAAACCATTCCCTTCTCATCCATATACTTATCAACTAACCTCTTAAACGCCACCAAACTTGGCGCATCTACAACAGCTGCAGGCAGGGCATTCCACTCCCTAATCACTCTTTGAGTAAAGAACCTACCTCTGATATCCGTCCTATAACTCATACCCCTTAATTTAAAGTGTGTCCCCTCGTGCTAGCTTTCTCCATCCTAGGAAAAAGGCTATCACTGTCCACCCTATCTAAACCTCTAATCATCTTATATGCTTCAATAAGATCCCCTCTTAGCCGCCTCCTTTCTAACGAAAACAACCTCAAATCCTTCAACCTCTCTTCATAGGACCTGCCCTCCATACCAGGCAACATCCTGGTAAACCTCCTCTGTACCCTCTCCAATGCCTCCACATCTTTCTTATAATGTGGCGACCAGAACTGCACACAATACTCCAAGTGCGGCCGCACTAGAGTTTTGTACAGCTGCAACATGATGCTGCGGCTCCTAAATTCAATCCCCCTACCAATAAAAGCTAAGACTCCATAAGCCTTCTTAACAACTTTATCCACTTGACTGCCTACTTTCAGGGATCTATTGACACATACACCAAGATCCTTCTGTTCCTCAACACTATTAAGAGCCCTACCATTAGCCCTATACTCTACACATTTATTGTTCCTGCCAAAGTGCATTACCTCACACTTTTCCACATTAAACGCCATTTGCCACCTCTCGGCCCAGCTCTGCAACTTGTCCAAGTCACTCTGTAAACTAAAACACCCCTCTTCACTATCTACCACACCACCAACTTTAGTATCATCTGCAAATTTACTGATCCATCCCTCAATACCCTCATCCAGATCATTTATAAAAATTACAAACAGCAGGGGCCCCAAAACAGACCCCTGAGGCACACCACTCGTCACCGAACTCCACGAAGAAAATCTCCCATCAACCACCACCCTCTGTCTTCTATCTGCCAGCCAATTTCTAATCCAATTAGCTAAATCACCCTCTATTCCACACATCTGCATTTTCTGTAGAAGTCTTCCATGGGCCACCTTATCAAAAGCCTTACTAAAACCAGTAGTATCGCCTGAACAATCCATTAAACACCTCTCCCAGCTGATAGCAACAGAGAGGAAAATTAGGAAAGGCATTTTGCATTAGGCTGAATTGATGTTGCATGTTTTGCACACACACCATAAGCAAAGTTACCCCCACTGGTTCAGTGTATGATAGAATATGGTATTGATCCATGCACACCACATGATGAACAGTGCTTAGTAAGTGTATCAGACTTGATTCAGTGGTAGCGCTCTTGATTCATCTAAGTTGGCTGATTGTGGATCCTAGCCTCATTCTAGACATGCAGTGGAGAAGAGACAACAACTGCTGGAGACCCTAAGAGCCGTTACACAAGGCGTCATGCAACAAATGCCATATGGGAGGCAGAGGCTGCAGCTGCAAGTGCCCATGCACTGGTAAATCGTTCCAGTGCTGGAAAAAGATGAACGACTTCTTCAGGCAGCAAGGATAAGTGTGCATCCCATTCTGAAACCAGAATGTGCTGCGCTTACAATGTGAAAATGTATCTTGACACCTCCCCAGGATTGCCTCCAACCCCTGTGGAACACCTCCCCCAAGGAGTACCTCCCAGTGGGGAGGCATTGTCCCGGAACAGCCCACCCGAGCACCTCACCTTACTCCTGACATACATCATGCTTTCAATCCCCTTTACATCCCTATAGGAGAAAACTGAACATCACCATCAAGAGAAGAGAAAAATTAGTGGTGGAATATCCGAGTTGTGGCTATTGAAAGACTTTCAGCAAAGTGCCTGGAGTTGGCAGGAGAGGTGGAGCTGAGAATGGTCATTGACAGCCAAACTGGCATCCGGCATGCAAGTAAACATCAGTTGAACCTTATTCCTAAGTCTTCTTTGAAGTAAATTCCATGCTATGCAGACTGTTTTCCGTTCCTTTCGCTAACATGTGCCCTTTCTTATAGGGTTGGATCCTGATGCTCCAGGCCTTCCTAGGCCCTTCTAAATTCTTCCAAGCACTCCTCTTCTGCTCATGCTATCATTCCTTACAATACCTCGGAGGGAGACTCTGAAGAATCACCCAGGAGAGCATCAGTGAATCTGCAAAAAAACCTACCAACATAGTGACTATCATGACAGTGAGTCATGTTAGTGCTAAGGCTTCTGGGTCAATTATCAATGAGCACATCACAGCAGGAGGTGGGGACGTCAAAGGGCTTGTGCACGTGGGTGTCTGCAGGAGACAAGGATTTAGCTGGCCCCAAGCCAGATGCCAGGCCTCAGGCTGGTGGAGATGCATTAGCAAACTCAGGGAGTTGTGGATGGGCAACCATGCTGCAACTGCAAGGTTGTTTTGAGGAATTAAACAGAGCACTATCATAGGAGGAGGTGTCGGCACAGAGTGGTAACCAGATCAACACTGTAGGGGAAGTGTCGACAGTGGAAAGTTTAGCTCAGGGATTTGGGCTCATGGGTGACAGCGTGAAAGCTGTCCTGGAGACACAGCATGCCGTGACAGAAACTGGCCACATTCGAGGGTGTTGGTTGCATATTGACACAGCTGGCCATGGCTGGGGCTCTCACAGGGATTCTGGAAACACAGCAAGCCCTGGCAATGGGCTTTGACAACTTAGCTAAATCTCATAGGGCTAATGCTGAGATGCTCCAGAGCTTGGCTAGTTCGCAGAGTGCTGTAGTGGAGGGGTTCCAGAGCTTGGTCCAATCTCAGAAGGCCAGTGCACAGGGATCACAGAACAGGAGGCAGAGATATCTGGACCTTCAGAAGTGGCAGAGTCAGGTGACATTGGAGCTTCAGAACTCAGTTCAGCTGCTCTAACATTCCATGGAGGCCAATAGGCACCCTGAGGGAGGAAGAACGGCTAGAGCCCATGCCAGGTCTTGCACCCAGAAGACTCTGGATATCCCGAGAACTTCCAAGTCCCCCGTCCTCACACCGGGGCATCTCAGGGCCAGCAAGATGAACAGGGTGGAACAGAAGCATCTGTGTCATCTGCAAGTCAACTGGGACACTTCAGTTCTTGGCTGCTCAGGGGATGCCTTCAAGGACATTACAGATAATGAGGCAGCTGAGTGCCTCCACCTCCGATGTGCATCCCAGAGGAGCACCTAGACAAAGCAGTAGGCCGCACAAGATTAGAAAATTGGAGAACACTGGAGGCCTGGCAGCCAGCAGGAATCCTGAAAGTGGTCACCACTGAATCTATATTCTACAATGTCAATACACTTAACTACTATTAGAAGATATCAAATTTTAAAGACACATTTTTGAGTACATATAGCTTTTCCTGATGTTTTAATAATTCCCTGATGTTGTATTATTAGATGAGAGTAAAATTCTTGCATGCTGCTCTCAAAAATATTATTCCACCCCGACAGCAGAATTTCATATGCTAGCTACCAGTATGACTTTCGTTTCAGAACTTTAACTTAGTGTCAGTTTATGCCAACATTGCATTTTGGGCTTTTGTTCACTAGGAATAGAAAATATAATATTAATATAACATGAATATAATGACTCCCCCCCACTAACAATTCTCCTTTTATGGCATGATGTTACACTGTTGGCATTTACCATTGCTCTATAGAAGTCTATAAATGCTGCTACTTGGCATGGTAGCACTGAAGAGGAGCAAGGAGGCAAGAAACTACAAAGGGCTGTGAATGAAACCCAGTCCATCACTCAAACCAGCCTCCCATTTATTGAATCTATGTATATTTCCCACTGCCTCAGAAAAGCAGCCACTGTAATAAGGACCCCACGCACCCTGGACATTCTCTTTTCCACCTTCTTCCATTGGGAAAAAGATACAAAAGTCTGATATCACATACCAACTGACTCAAAAACAATTTCTTCCCTGCTACCTTCCCAATTGCCTCCCGGGCCTCGGCCCATCAGAACCCACCCTATGATCAATGAGTATGTCCAAGATGGCCCCTGGGCATTGGCACTTTGCCCTTGGGCACTGCCAGGGGCCAAAGCTGGTACTGTCAGGGTACTAATGCCCAAGAGATATCACGCCTCCCGACGTCGGGAGTGCCCAACCCCCGGGGACCCCAATTGTTCCGGGGGGGCACTAGCCCCCCAAAAGTGGCAGCAATTGTAATCCCGCTGGAGTGAAATACTCCCAGGCCTGCTAATCATTTTCAAATAACTTTGAAATGACCATTTAAATGGTCTCTGCGTCTCTCTGTCGATTTCCAGTGCTGAGCAGACACCGCCAGAAATCCAGCACTGGGTGACGTAAGTGGGACATGAATGCTTGCGCAAACCCCTGTGAATCAGCCGCCACAGGACTGTCCTGATCCATTGGGAGAATCGCGTCATAGTCATTAGTGGTCTGCTCATGCAATTTCCAACTGGCCTACATTACCCAAAACCAGCTTAGATTTCTTAGAAGGGATGTGTATTCTGACTGGATCAGAGGATGGAAGTAATTCTACAATTGATTCTTACATTAGAAAGACAGAAGAATGGCAGAGGACAGGCCCCAATTTGTTCCAATGCTGCACATGAAACCATCATCAAGCCTGGAGAGACAAACTTTGTGAAGATAGTGCAACCAAATAACCTTACAGGCAGTCAATGCAATTGATGGACTTTTGCAAAACATTCATTCACCTCACACTAAGATAAAGTCAATAAATGTATCTTCAAATGCCACATCATACCAACTGCGTCACTGGCCTCAGACACTGCTAAATGAACCTAACTCCTGTCATGCACTTACCAATATATTAATCACAATTTACACCAATTAGTTCAATGTGAAATAATGAATCTAGCAGTCAGTTCAGTTAATGAATTTTAGGAAAGAAATGGGAATGGGCTACTTGCTACTGGGGGATTCTGATATTCATCCCATGATCACTCCCTTTGGTCTTGTAGCATAAAACCCTTTTATCATTAAATATCTCCTGTTATCCACATAATTAGAGATCTTCTCTTGAATTTTCTTTCCCACCTCTCACTTGATTAAAAATTATTACATCGCCAGGTTTTCCAAACTGAAATGAAAGGTAAACTGAAACATTTACTCTTCCTCATTCCACAGGTTTGTTGCTTTTTTCCAAGATTCTCTGTTTCTATTCTGAATTTGCAGCATCTGGAGTATTCTGCTTTTGTTGTTTTAACTACTTCCTCCTATTGAAACACTGATCACTGTGAAACCATTGGTACAAAGTGTCAAGATATTCGATTAGGTTGAATTCAGTGAGCAATGCTAAATACTTAGATTTTATTTTTAGGTAAAATTGTAATTCAGTGTTCTTTTTTGCATTGTAAAATTATAGCAAATCAATTCTACTATTTACATATCTTAGTTAAAGCAACATTGATATTATTTCAATATTACAGTACCGTTGCTTAAAATATACAAAGTTAATCCATTCCATCAATAGTACTGTTCTAGTACAGCTACAGCGTTGGCATGTACCAAACAACATAGAAAACTGCCCAGATATGTCCAATCAGCAAAAAGCAGGAGAAATCCAATCAGGTCAATGACCACATCATCAGTCTCGATCATCAGCAAAGTGATGGAAAGTATCATTGACAGTGCTATCAAATAGCACTTACTCAGCAATAACCTGTTCATTGATGCTCAGTTTGGTTTCTGCCAGGGCCACTCAGCTCCTTACCTCATTACAGCCTTGGTTGAAACACGAACAAAACAGCTGAATGAATACAAGACGCAAAGTAAAAATGACGGCCTATACCGTTAAAGCAGCATTTGATAGCATTTGGCAACCAGGAGTCATAGCAAAATTGGAGACAATGGGAACCTAGGGGAAATTCACCACTGGCTGAAATCCTACTTAGCAGAAAGAAAGATGGTTATCGCTGTTGGCGGTCAATCATCTCAATCCAAAGGCATAATTGCAGGGGTTGATCAGGTAGTGCCCGAGGTTCAGCCTTCATCAGAAGTGGTGATATTTGCTAATGATTGCACAACCAAGGCTATAATGAGGTAAGGAGTTAAGTGGCCCTGGCAGAAACCAAACTGAGCATCAATGAACAGGTTATTGCTGAGTAAGTGCTATTTGAAGCACTATCAATGATACTTTCCATCATTTTGCTCATGATCAAGACTGATGAGGTGGTCATTGACCTGATTGGATTTCTCCTGCTTTTTGCTGATTGGACATATCTGGGCAGTTTTCTATGTTGTTCAGCACCATTCACTATTACTGAAGCAGTATAGTGAAAATATTCAAGCTTGGGCTAAAATGTGGCAAGTAAAATGCCTGGCCGGGAACGGAAAGGGTTGACTGATTGATAGTTTTTTCTCGATTCTGTGAGTGGTGGTGCATGACTGTTCTTAGTTGGTGGAGTGATTTGTCTGGTTAATTCCGATAACGAATGAGACTTCACATTGCTAAATAGTTACGCGACCCCCGAGCGGTCTGCATCCAACTTCTTAGAGGGACAAGTGGCGTACAGCCACATGAGGTTGAGCAATAACAGGTCTATGATGCTCTTAGATGTCCGGGGCTGCATGCATGCTACACTGAATGGATCAGTGTGTGTCTATCTCACACCACACAAATATCAGACATTGATCATCTCCAACAAAAGAGAATCCAGCTATCACATCTTGACATCTTGAGGGGCGGCATGGTAGCACAATAGTTAGCACTGTTGTTTCATAGCTCCAGGGACCTGAGTTCGATTCTAGGCACGGGTTACTGTTGTGTGGGTTTGCTCATTCACCTTGTGTCTGCCTGTGTATCCTCTGGCTGCTCCGGTTTCCTCCCACAGTCCAAAGATGTGTGGGTTAGGTTGATTGGCCATGCTAAAATTGCACCTTAGTGTCCTGAGATGCTTAGGTTAGAGGGATTAGTGGGTAAAATATGTAGGGATATAGGGGTACGGTCTGGTTGGATTATGGTCGGTGCAGACTCAATGGACCGAAGGGCCTCTTTCTTCACTGTAGGGTTCTTTGATTCTATGACGTTCAATGGTATTATCTGAACTACCCACTATCAATATGCTGGAGGTTCTATTAACCAGAAACTGAACTGGGACAGCTATATAAATACTGTGGTTACAAGAGACTGCCACAAGCTGGGAATTCTGTGGTGAATAAATCACCTTCTGATCCTGAAATTCTGTCCAGTATGTACAAGACACAAATCTGGAGACTGATGGAATACGTCATTTGCCTGAATGACTGCAACATTCTAGAAGCTTGACAGCATTCAGGACAAAGTATCTGTTCGATTGGCGACCCATTCATAGCCTTCTATATTCACTTCCTCATTATTGACATATAGTGACAAGAGTGTGTACCATCTACAAGGTGCATTGCAGCAACTCACCAAGCCTCCTTCAGTAGCAGCTTCCAGATCTGCGACCTCTAAGACTACGAACGACAGGGGCAACAGATGTATAGTGTAATGTCATTGATTTATTATTGTCACATATATGAGTATACAGTGAAAAGTATTGTTTCTTTTATTCCATACAAAGCATACCATTCATAGAGAAGGAGAGACAGTGCAGGATGTAATGTTATAGTCATAGCTAGGATGTAGAGAAAGATCAACTTAGTGTGAGGTAGGTCTATTCAAAAGTCTGATGGCAGAAAGGAAGAAGCTGTTCTTGAGTTGATTGGTACATAACCTCAGACTTTTCTGACAGAAGAAGGTAGGAGAGAGTATGCCCGGGGTGTGTGGGGTCCTTAATTATGTTGGCTGCTTTTAAGAGGCAGCGGGAAGTATAGACAGAATCAATGGATGGGAGGTTGGCTCTAACTATTTTAGGGGTCATGGATTTTAAACAAAAATAAAAAGACATGGTTTGCACATGTAGATTCAAAATGACAAAAAAAGGTTCATTCTAGTAGTTGTTGCCTATACAGAGTAGAAATTGAAACTAAACAGGCACATGTGAAACACCCCATGACATCATCATCATTAAATCTCATGTGGCAACCACTTAAATATATACTACCTCTACCATTTGCTCCTGTCATCATGACAACCAATCACTATTATGTTATCCATAGAATCAATAATACTTTACACACAGTACAATGCACCATCAATCATTATACACAGTCAAAAAGAAATTCAATCAGGATGACATCTATTCCTCTTTGGTTGAATAAAACGTTTTGGAATTTGACTACAGAAATATGATTTGGAAGTACCACAGGCATTTCTTGTCTTGGAACTAATTGAATAATTTGCACATGGTATAGTGACAAATATACAATCCTCAGGCAACTAAAATTCAACCAAGTCATCCATTATGGTACTCACAACACTAGGAACTAAAGAGGTTGGACTTCTAGGAATGATTCAGAAATATCATTTTGCAAGGAGAACAGTTGGTCAGCATAGCATTGCCAAATTAGTTCATTTTAAGTTTGAACTGTGTAAGAAATTGGATCTGTTTTGCTAAAACTTTGGTTGATACCCATTTCTTACTTGTGGCATAATTATGCTCTAACACTTGAACTCTGTTGAAATGAGTGTTATTTTACCCTCACATCTTATGCAGCAACTTGAGATTGTTGTTGATGCTCTGAAGTTTCTGTAAAGAATAACAAAGAACAAAGAACAAAACAGCACGGGAAACAGGCCCTTCGGCCCAACGAGCCTGCGCCGCCACCCCGATGTTCCCATCTCTACCCGCGATCCCTGTCCATGTTTATAGATCTATGGATTTAAAAACCAAATTTGAGACAATTTAGGGAGAATTTGTTTTGCCAATTAGCCTAAGAGCACATCTTTGGGATGTGGGAGGAAACCGGAGCTCCCAGAGAAAACCCATGCAAGCATGGGGAGAATGCTCAAACTCCCACAGACACAGGCCCAAATCCATGTATCTGCACAGCACAGCGATAGTCACTGAGCTGTCGTGTTGCCCATCAGATGGTCCAGGTCAAGCATACACTAACAACATGAAGCAGTAGGATACTCTCGAAAAAGATCCAAGAGCAGTCCTCTCACGACCCATCGCGTGTATGCCCCTCGTTAGACAACAAGGTGGACAAAAGCAGCTGTAGGATAAAAACAAGTACAACAATATCATCATCTATATACACAGTTCCCAGGGACTCCCAACGCTCATGATCCCTATTTTAAATCAGTTTTCTATACCCCTCCATTCCCATTCTGTTCATGTGCCCATCTAAGTATTTCTTAAATAACTCCAGAGTACCTGCCTCCACCACTTTACTTGGCAGCGCATTCCATACACCCACCACCCTCTGTGTGAAAAAACTCCCTCTAGCATCCAAATTATACCTTACCCCCCTCACCCTAAGCCCATGACCCCTCGTGCTATTTGAGTCCATTCTAGGAAAAAGCTTAACCCTGTTTACTCTATCAATCCCCTTCAAAATCTTGTACACCTCTATCAGATCTCCTCTAAGTCTACGTCTTTTTAAGGAAAACAGTCCCAATTTGCCTAATCTCTCCTCGTAACTCAGACCTTCCATACCAGGCAGCATCCTGGTAAACCTCCTCTGCACTCTTTCCAGAGTCTCCACGTCCTTCCAGTAGTAAGGCAACCAGAACTGGACGCAGTATTCCAAATGAGGTCTAACCAGCGTTTTATACAACTGCAACATTAAAGGCTAGCTCTTGTACTCTAAACCCCTTCCTATAAAGGCTAACATACTATATGCTTTCTTCACAACCTTCTCCACTTGCTCTGCCACCTTCAGAGACTTGTTCACCTGCACCCCCAGGTCCCTCTGCGTTCCTATACTCTTAATAGGTCTACCCTTTATCATATACCTCCCCACTACAATCTTTCTCCCGAAATGCATCACCTCACATTTATCAGGATTGAATTCCATCTGCCATCTGTCTGCCCAAGCTACCAGCTTATCTATGTCCTGCTGTATCGCCTGACAATGCTTCTCACTATCTGCAAGTCTAGCCATCTTTGTATCGTCTGCAAACATGCTGATCACTCCACTTACTCCCTCTTCCAAGTCATTTATATATATTACAAATAGAAGAGGTCCCAGTACCGAGCCCTGCGGTACACCACTAGTGACTGACCTCCAGCTAGAAAAACACCCTTCCACTATTACTCTCTGTCTCCTATTACCAAGCCAGTTACTTATCCATCTAGCTACCTGTCCTTGTATCCCATTTGCCTTGACCTCCTCGACTAACCTCCCATGAGGGACTTTGTCAAACGCCTTACTAAAATCCAAATAGACAACATCAACGGCTCGCCCTTCATCCACTGATTTCGTCACCTCCTCAAAAAATTCTACCAGATTTGTAAGGCACGACCTCCCCTTAACAAATCCATGCTGCGTATCCCTAATCAGATCGCAACGCTCTAAGTGCCTATACATCCTATCTCTAAGAATCCCATCCAACAGCTTCCCTACCACTGACGTCAAACTCACCGGCCTATAATTTCCAGTGTTATCCCTACTACCCTTTTTAAACAACGGTACAACATTAGCTATTCTCCAGTCCTCTGGGACCTCACCTATGTCCAAGGAAGAGACAAAGATTTGCGTCAGAGGCCCAGCAATTTCACTTCGCACCTCCCTAAGCAGTCTGGGATAAATGCCATCAGGCCCTGGAGATTTATCAGTTTTAATGCGACCTAGAAGCTCTAACACGTCCTCCCTCGGTATGGATATTTCCCTCAACTGGTCCACAGCTCCCTCAGAGACAGGAGCTGTCAACAAGCCCCTCTCCTTCGTGAATACCGATGCAAAGTATTCATTCATGATCTCCGCCATTCCCTCGGGCTCTCAGCACAGTTTCCCTCCTCTGTCCCTAAGAGGTCCGATTTTTCCTCTAACCACCCTTTTATTCCTAACATAGGAATAAAAAGCCTTTGGTTTTCCTTAATCCTATCTGCCAAAATCATTTCATGCCCCCTTTTTGCCCTTCTAACTCCCTGTTTGAGCTCCCTCCTACTCTCTCTATATTCCTCCAACACTGTCTCTGTTCCCAGCTGCTTTGACCTATCATATGCTTCTCTTTTCTTCCTAACCAAGTCCTCAATATCCCTAGTAATCCACGGCTCTCTAATCCTACCTTTCCCATCTTTCCTCTTGGCCGGCACCTACTTATCTTGCAACATTTTCAGTATTCCCTTGAAAGAGTCCCACATGCCTAGCGTGGACTTACCCTCAAACAACCGTTCCCAATCAGTTTCCCTAAGTTCCTGCCTAATCTGACCATAATTAGCCTTCCCCCAATTTAGCACCCTGCCCCTAGGGCAACAAGCGTCCTTTTCCATCTGAATCCTAAAGTAGACAGAATTGTGGTCACTAATTAAACATAGTTCTCATAGTAATGCAGGTAAACTTTGAATAGTTGCATGAGTAGTGTATCTATAAGACTGTCATAAAGCTATTCACATGATGTGATAAAGAACCCAAAGCTTTTAAAGCATTAAGTTTTAAGTATTGTACCAAATGTTCAGCTAATCCAATGGTTGATGAATGATCACCTCTGGCTACTTTGAGCCTTAATCAATTATGACTAAGAACATGCAAACCTCACATGGACCAGCAAAATTTGCATACAATTGTTGCCATGGCATTTTAGACTATCCCAAGGATGTAAAGGAGACACTATTGTTGTATTTCTTATATGTGCACAGGATTGACACTGTTCCACTTTTCCTTTAATCTGAGCATCCAGACTCGACCATCAGAAATAACTAAGTGCTACTTCTTTCATTTGGACTACACCAGGAAGTCCTGTAGTTACTCAAGAAGTCTTCCATGCAGACTAGGAGGAATGATCAGTCAATTTCCAGACAATGGACATCCACTTTGGACAATCAACTCAAACTTTCTTGACAAATATGGTTTCAAATCAGGATAAGGACAAAACGTTCCAATTATGTTGCTTTCAATACCATATCCATCAACTTCCTTATCATGGGATCATTTCTCGTATGTGTCAAAACTTGAGAAGCTATCACAGGCAAATGAAAGTAAAAACAAAGACTTCTAGGAAAACCAATTATATCTGCTGAATAGATAGTGATAAGTGTGACAATGCATCAGCATTAGCATGGCACTGTAACTGGTGATACATTATATTGTATGAGTATGCAGATAAAATCATAGACCATCTTTGCAATCTGCTAGCAGCTAACGAAGGTATGCCCATATATGATCCAAGAATAGAAGCCTGGATTTCTTATTGTTGTCAGTGCACATTTATCGAGCCTGCAGTGACAACAATCCCACCGAGGTCCTATCCATGTAACCATATAATTTATCCTACTAATTCCTCTGACACGAAGAGACAATTTAGAATGGCCAGTCAACCTAACCTGCACATTTTTGGACTGTGGGAGGAATCCAAAACACGTGGACACAGGGAGAATATGCAAACTCCACAGACAGTTCCCAAGGTTTGAATTAAACCCGGGTCCCTTTGAGGCAAGAGTGTAAACCACTGAGTTACTGTGCTGGAGTTAAGGGTTAATGATCAGTCAATGATGTGAAATGTGGAACATATAAATAACATTGAAACCTTTGTATACCAAATATTATGCTCAATCCTTATTTTGTGACTCAGTATAGTTAAGATTTGGCACTAATTAGAGTATGCAAAGCAAAAGCTATTAGTCATTCTTCTCCCGAAGGCCTGATATGTGAAACAATTGCCCCATCTTCATCAGGTGAAGCATCGTAATCAAATAGTAAAGCTAGCTTCAGACTGAATGGCCTCCTCCTGCACTATAGGGATTCTATGGATTAAAATGAACCTTACTTTAGACTTCTGTAAAGCAGCTTTGATATCTGAGTACACTTTCTCACATTCTGTTGTCCATTCTGTTTCATACATAGTAAATTATATAGTGGCTTCAATAATATAGTTAAATTAGGAATACATATGCTGTAATAATTTATTCGTGCTAGAAAGGACCCCAATTATATTAGTCGGAGGTGGTACTTCTAAAATAGTTTACATCTTTTTAGGTGCTTTATGTAGGTCTTTACTATCCATAATGTGATCCAAGTACTGGACTGATATCTGGGAAAAGTCACAAAACAAGATTTACTTTCTTGATATGTAGATCATATGCTTGAAGATGTTGCAATGTTGCTTCAAAATTACTCAAATGCTCTTGCTCACTCGATATTAGAATAGATATTAGAATATCATCCAGGTAACGTTATTCAGCAGAGATATCTTCTCTGATCAGAAAAGAACTCTTAAAACCACACAAATGGTCTCTACCCTTTTTCAACTGCATAGTGATTCTCCTGCTCTGTTGCTACACATTGCAATATGTAAGAACATAAGAAATAGGAACAGGGGTAGGTCATACAGCCCCTTGAGCCTACCCCGCCATTCAATAAGATCATGGCTGATCTGTAGTGGTTCAGTACCACTTTCCTGCTTTCTCCCTGTAACCCTTAATTCCCTTGTCAATCAAAAACCTATCCACTTTTGACTTGAACATATTTAGCGAGGAAGCTTCCACCGCTTCATCAGGCAAAGAATTCCAAAGATTCACCATCCTTTGCGTGAAGAAACCCCTCCGCAACTCCGATCTGAACCGCCACCCTCCCACCTCCCCCCAATCTTGAGGCTGTGCCCTCTAGTCCTGCTATCTTTGCTAAGCGGGAAGAATCTCTCAACCTCTACCCTATCCATCTCCTTCGTTATCTTATAGGTCTCTATAAGATCCCCCCTCAGCCTTCTAAACTCCAAAGAGTACAAACCTAGCCTATTCAGTCTCTCCTCATAATCCAATGCCTTCATTTCCGGTATGAGCCTCATAAACCTTCTCTGCACCCCCTCCAAGGCCAATGTATCCTTCCTCGAATGCGCCAACCAAAACTGCACACAGCTGTGGCCTCACCAGTACCCTATACAGCTGCAAAAGTACCTCCCTACTTTTATATTCTATCCCCCTAGCTTTAAAGGCCAACATTACATTTTCCTTCTTAATCACCTGCTGCACCTGCATACTGTGTTTTTGCGATTCGTGCACAAGGACCCCCAGGTCCCTCTGCATAGTCGCATGCTACAGCTGTTCACCATTGAAACAGTAATCCTTCCTGTCATTATTCCTACCAAAGTGGATAACCTCACACTTGCTAACATTATACTCCATCTGCCACTCACCCACTCACTCAACCTATCCAGATCCCTCTGCAGGCTTTCCATACCCTCCACGCCATTTGCTTTTCCACTCATTTTTGTGTCATCAGCAAATTTCATCACCCTGCACTCAGCCCCTTCCTCCAGATCATCTATTTAAATGGTAAATAGTTGAGGCCCCAGCACCGATCCTTGGGGCACTCCACTAGTCATCAGCTACCAATCAGAATAGCACCATTCTGATTGGCAGCTGTGCATGACTGCAATTTAGAGGAGCCTACCTCATTTTTTTCCAGAAAGAAATGTGTATTTTTTCCTTTTTTCTTTTACGAGAGAAATCTGATCCATTGATCTGGTGCGGACGTTATTCTAAAAGGCAATCTTTTAAAATGAGAAAGACTTTATGGGTAACAATGGTAAGCAATGGTTGAGATTTAGTAACTACATTCATCTGCTCAAATACTTGTGAAATCTCAATCTTGCTGAATTTATGCCCACCTGATAATCCAGCAAACAAATCTTCAATTAAAAGGAAGCAGATATTGATCAGCACACAATACTGGATTTATGGTTGTTTTAAAATTACTACAAACAAACTAAACCATCTGGTTCCATGAAAAGTAGATAGCACAGTCACATATTTTAACCAGCTCTTAACACATCAGTGTTAATAAGTTGTTCTAATTCTTGTTCAACCTTGGGAAAAATTGTATACAGTACTGCTCTTGCTTTGACACTTTTTGATTGACTAATAGGCTTTAATTTGAGTTTCACTTGAACTCCTTTCATTGAACCAAGCGTCTCTGTGGGTACACTGTTGGATTTATCCAGAAGTTGTTGTGTAGGTCTATTTTGAATTAATCAATCTGTTGACACACTTCTGTTTAATTTTATCTTCTTCAATCATGATCTCCAAAATAGAGATGAAAAATTATCATGGACAATATGGAGAGGCAACTCCATTGTTTGTCCATTCAACTTGACATTGACTATGATGTAATCTTTTAACAACATGATCTCTTTCATGCATAACCCTAAAATCACTTCAGATGGTTTTAAAGGTGATTATGCTTTTGTTGATATGTAGTCTGATGAATTAAAAGTATAGCAGCACCAATATCCTAATAGATTGTCCACTTAATTTCAAAATCACCCAAAAACTATGTTATTCACCCTGTATAGATAAGACATTCAGTTAAATCTCTTCATCAAATTCCTCCATATTCTCTACTTCATAACCCTAATTTTTTTCTTCTACATTGTAAATTCTTTTATAGAATGCAATTTGCTCTTCTTCTTTAAGATACCTAGATTCTTTTCTGAATATTTTTTTTCAGAGGTCTAACACAACATGCTTTTGCAATGTAATACATTTTCCCATAATTCTTGCACTGACTTTCCTTGTTCAAGCATCCAGTTGCTGAATGGTCCATTTTGTCATACGTGTGACATACTTGTTGCTGTCTTGACTTCTTATGGCAGTTCCCAAATTGTGGCTCTTAATTTCTGCCCCAAGTTTACACTATCAAAGGTAGGAGTCTTAGCTGTGTGGAAGAGCAGAGGGATCTTGGGGTCTGGGTCCATAAGACTCTCAAATCGGCCTCCCAGGTGGAGGATGTGGTTAAGAAAGCTTACAGTATACTGGCCTTCATTCATCGAGGGATTGAGTTCAGGAGTCAGGAAGTAATGCTGCAGCTTTATAGGACCCTTGTCAGACCACACTTGGAGTACTGTGCGCAGTTCTGGTCGCCTCATATAGGAAGGACGTGGAAGCTATTGAAAGGGTGCAGAGGAGATTTACAAGGATGTTGCCTGGATTGGGAGGCATGCCTTATGAAGACAGGTTGAGGGAGCTGGGACTGTTCTCCCTGGAGAGACGAAGGTTGAGAGGCGACCTGATAGAGGTTTACAAGAGGTTGAGAGGAATAGATAGGGTGGACTCTCAGAGACTATTTCCCAGGGCTGAAATGGTCGCGATGAGAGGGCACAGATTTAAGGTGCAGGGAAGCAAGTACAGAGGAGATGCTAAGGGAAAGTTTTTCACTCAGAGGGTGGTGAGTGAATGGAATCGGCTGCCATCGGTGGTGGTCGAGGCGAACTCGCTGGGGTCTTTTAAAAGACTTCTGGATGAGTATATGGGATCCAATGGGATTGGGGGTTACAGATAGATCTATGGCTGGGTAGGTTTTTGATGTGTTCGGCACAACTTGTGGGCCGAAGGGCCTGTTTGTGCTGTAGTGTTCTATGTTCTATATTCTATGTTCTAAGTTAAGAAGCCTCTTTAGCAACCAGTTCCATTGATGTTGTTCTTCTATTTCTGTCTTTGAAGTCAAAATATTTTCAGTGAGCAATCTTCTTCGGAGAGCATCATTTTGGAGATCACAATCTAGACAATCTTGAAGAATATATTCTAATGACTCAAATTCACAATGTTGTATCAGCCTTTTTAAGGTTGCTACATACTGAGCAATGTCCTTGCATTCCACTTGATTTCTTTGATGGAACTTGAAAGTTCCAGAATGATTAGTGGTTTTGGAGGGAAATGTTTTTCAAGGTTCTCTGTTGTTGTACATTTTGGTTCATTTTGCCGGATGAACCAAGAGCGGAGCAATTTCAAGGTTTTACTTTCTATTATACAGAGAAATGTTGGTGTAAGCAACTCACTTGCACTTTTATCCACTTGTACAAGGTACTGAAATGCTCTGCCTCGGAACTCCATGATTCATTTACTTCATCAAAGGGACCCATGGCTGTTAATTGTGCTGCCATTTCTTTTGCCATAGTACCGACTTATGACGGTTCAGTATTTTCTTTACTGTCTTTTTACAGTGGAGACCATTGATTTGATGTATTTGTTTTCAAACAGCTCGACCATATTGCAGAGTGTTCTTTTTAAATATGCCAGATACTGCCTGGAATCTCAACCTTCTCTGATCAGAAAAAAACATTTTTAAAATCACACAGTTTCTCCCCTTTTTCAACTGCATAATGATTCTTCTGCTTTGTTGCTGCACACTATAACAGGTGTGTGATTACACTTTGGAGGAGCTGACCTGATTTTTTTTCCAAGAAAGAAAAGCGATATTTATTTTTCCTTCTTTTTCTTACAGATGTTCACTGGTACTTCAGTCTTTAATCTTGTTGTTGATTTTACCCAGTCTTCTAATATTCAAAGTGTGAAGGCTCACAATGTTTTGTTTTCTCTATTTGGGATTTTTAATAGTGTTCTTGATGAGACAAAATTTTCTTTTTGCAATGTGCTAGCTATGTTGGAGTTGTGGGTTTGAAACAAAAAGGAAAATGTGATTTGCACATGTAGCGTCAAAGCAATAA
The DNA here is from genome assembly GCA_024679065.1 of Sphyrna mokarran. Lineage (NCBI taxonomy): Eukaryota > Metazoa > Chordata > Chondrichthyes > Carcharhiniformes > Carcharhinidae > Sphyrna > Sphyrna mokarran. Next base: position 27,568,309 of record JAGIQG010000012.1, on the reverse strand, counting down.
GGAGCTATTGCCTGTACAAAGCAGAAATTTAAATTGACAGGGACTTATTGAACACCCCAATGACATCACCATCAAGTCATATGACCAGCTGTTAAAGCTATCATAGAACATAGAACATTACCGTACAGGCCCTTCGGCCCTCGATGTTGCGCCGGCCAGTGGACCCTCTAACCTAAACTATTCCAATATCTTCCATATGCCTATCCACCGAACATTTGAATGCCCCCAAAGTAGGTCAGTCCACAACTGCTGCAGGCAGGGCATTCCACGCTCTCACCACCCTCTATGTAAAGAACCTGCCCCTGACATCCGTCCTATGACCACCACCTCTTAATTTAAAGTTATGTCCCCTCGTGTTGGTCATCACCATCCGAGGAAAAAGGCTCTCACTATCCACCCTATCCAGTCCTTTGATCATCTTATACGCCTCAATTAGGTCACCGCGTAACTTCTTCTCTCTAATGAAAATAACCTCAGGTCCCTCAGCCTTTCCTCATAAGGCCTTCCCACCATACCAGGCAACATCCTGGTAAACCTCCTCTGCACCCTTTCCAATGCTTCCACATCTTTCTTATAATGCGGCGACCAGAACTGTTCGCAATACTCCAAGTGCGGCCGCACCAGAGTTTTGTACAGTTGTAACATAACCTCACGGCTCCTAAATTCAATCCCTCTACCAATAAAAGCTAACACACCGTACGCATTCTTAACAACTTTATCAACCTGGGTGCCAACTTTCAAAGAACATAGAACATAGAACATTACAGCACAGAACAGGCCCTTCGGCCTTCGATGTTGCGCCGACCAATATAAAAAGCAGTGCCCCTCCAAACTAAACCATTCCCTTCTCTTCCATATACTTATCAACTAACCTCTTAAACGCCACCAAACTTGGCGCATCTACAACTGCTGCAGGCAGGGCATTCCACTCGGGAACCACCATAGCTCCCGAAAGAGCTATGTACTTGTACCCCAAGATCTCTCTGCTCGACAACACTATTAAGGGTCCTTCCATTAGCCCTATATTTCATATGCCTGTTATTCCTACTAAAGTAAATCACCTCACACTTATCCGTATTGAATTCCATTTGCCACCTCACGGCCCAGCTCTGCAACCTATCTATGTCCCTCTGCAAACTGTAACATCCATCCTCGCTGTCTACAACTCCCCCCCACTTTGGTATCGTCAGCAAATTTACTAATCCAACCCTCTACACCCTCATCTAGGTCATTTATAAAAATGACAAACAGCAGTGGCCTAAAACAGATCCTTGAGGTACACCACTTGTAACTGCACTCCAGGTTGAATATTTCCCATCAACCACCACCCCCTCTCTTCTATCAGCTAGCCAATTCCTAATCCAAACTGCGAAATCACCTTCAATCCCATGCATCTGCACTTTCTGCAGTAGCCTACCATGGGGAACCTTATCAAACGCTTTGCTAAAATCCATATACACTACACAAACTGCCTTACCCTTATCTACCTCTTTGGTCACCTCCTCAAAAAACTCAGTAAGGTTTGTGAGGCACGACCTACCCTTCACAAAACCGTGCTGACTATCCTAATCAATTTATTTCTCTCTAGATGCTTATAAATCCTATCCCTTATAATTCTTTCCAAGACCTTGCCCACAACAGAAGTCAGGCTCACCGGTCTATAATTTCCAGGATGGTTCCTACTCCCCTTTTTGAAAAGAGGGACAACATTTGCCATCCACCAGTCTTCCGGCACTATACCTGTAGCTAACGACGACATGAAGATCAAAGCCAAAGGCTCTGCAATCTCCTCTCTAGCCTCCCAGAGAATCCTAGGGTAAATCCCATCTGGCCCAGGGGACTGATCAATTTTCATACCCTCAAGATTCGCTAACACCTCCTCCTTATGAACCTCAATCCTATCCAGTCTACAACCTGGTATCGCAGTATTCTCCCCGACAACACTGTCTTTCTCCTGCGTGAATACTGACAAAAAATACTCATTCAGTGTCTCTCCTATCTCCTCAGGCTCCACGCACAACTTCCCACTGCTATCTCTGACTGGCCCTAATCTTGCCCTAACCAATCTTTTATTATTTATATATCAAGCAACTACTTAAATATATACACTATATATATCAAATGAGAATATCAACAGTTCACTCCAAGCCATGCAATATCCTGACTTGGAACTATATTGCCGTTCCTTTCCTGTCATTGGGTGAAAATCTTCGAACTATCTTTTTAAGAACACTGTGGGTGTAACAACTGTTCTACATGTTATATTGATATAAAGGCACCAATCTTTCACATGTGATTGTAAATACATATTGTCTGTTTATTAATTAAGAAGTGGTACATGTGAACATACGTATGTGGGCTTCAGAAAACTTCAGAACTATAGTGCTGTATGACTGAGTTCTTCTCCTGGCTGAAGTGAAACTGAGACTAGATCCTTTCCTTAAATTGATGTCAAGCTGCTATCCCTTCAAGACATATTATATCTCCCTTTCTTTGTATTCCCTTTCAATAAGTGTAACTATTTATAAGGCATGCTCATGTTTAATTACCATTATGTAAGTGTATAGGATTGGTGAAACTATCTGGTGGGTCTCTAAAGCAATAAGGCAATCTGCTAGTCTGATCAGTTTTAGAATAGTCACTGAAATAACTCCCATGAGGCCACTGTCACTTCACCAAATCTAGATTTATTTACAATAGTTAGTAATATTCAGACAGGTACTTCCCAGTACTGAGCATACACACTGAGTGCCAGTAACCCGAACACTACACATTATGTATCTCTGCAAGGACAGCATTAACTGCTTCAATCAAGGAGCTCATATTCCAACAAGTCCACTCATGAACCTCGTTAAAGTCTTACAGTCATCTTTACTCTGTCAAATTTTCACAGTGATCTGTCAGATCTATATTATTGAATGTATTCAAGTATTGTAATCTAATCCTCCAGCAGAATGGCATGGTGGTTGATGATCTGGAATAGATCTGATTTGTCCTCAGTTGCATCTTCTTATGTGCTTTTGTGTGTAGTGGCACCATTGGAATTTGGTTCCAAACAAACCCATGTCACATATGAGACTGTTGAACATCATTTCTTTATTATGTACCACTTACATCAGTAATTGCTGATGATGATTACATTCTTGCTTTGTTCTTCCCACAATGGCAATGTCATCAGTGACACAGATACATCCTGGTACAGTATATGTCATATGGTCTATATGAGCTTGGAAGAAATTCTGGTAACAGAAAGTCATTGAAAACACTATTCTAGATGAGATAAAAATGTGGTAAACTCTTGGGACTTCTTCTGCAGGATGCATTGGGGAATCTTACCAAAAATGGAAGAGTGTGGGTTCAGGTGAGAAAAATAGCACGTATCCCCAGATGTTACCACACTTTATCACAATAAAAATAGCTGTACATGTTTCATGCCATCATGTAGGGAGTGGGGCCTCAACATATCTACAAACTTGGCTGCAGTGAGATTGGTTGGCATACTTAAAGGGTGTCCCAATCAGGGAAACAATGACCTCTCCTGCATAACAGCACAGAGGACTCAAGGGCTTGCACCCTCTCGTACCCCCCCACCCCCACCCCTCCCACTCCAACGATCAGAGCTGGCATTCACTCTACATCCTCTGATCAGCAACCGCATTTCCTCTGATGATTGAAGCTGGCATTCTCTCCCTTCCCCTCAAACATCAGATCCCTTGTGGCACCCCACTTCCCCCTGAACATTGGACCTCTTTCCCCACCATCACCCACCCAAACAGACATAGCCAGCATCTCCAGCTTCCACGTCCATCCTCAATCACCACCACGAATAAATAAATTCCTGTGATGCTCCCACTGGGATGCACCACTGACACTGCCGCCTGTCACAGGATGGCACTGCCAGATTGGCATAGTGCCAATGAGATTCCAAACTTTCAGGTTTTACCAAATATTGAGTATCCATTGCCAAATCTGTGGACAACGAACAAGGTCTCAAGCTCCTACCTATATTGACCAGTAACCATGCTTTGCATCAAACTTCAAGGAGAAGTTTGCAGCTGCAAATCTCATTTGTTTCATTTAAGTGTTATATTGAGGCATACTGTCAATCATCTGTCCTTCTTTATGACACATAAATCCATGGCTAGATCCTGGACTGTGGGGCAGTACCCACAATCTTATAGAGACTTACAAACCATCTTATACTTGGGAATCTTATAGAGACTTACAAGATAATGAAGGGGCTAGATAGGGTAGAGGTAGCTTCAAAATAAGATGGGGGGCAGTTTAGAATGGAGTTGAGGAGAAACTTCTTCACTCAAAGGATGGTGAATCTCTGGAATTCTCTGCCCATTGAAGTGGTGGAGGTTACCTCGTTGAATATATTTAAGTCACAGGTAGATAGATTTCTGATAGAGAAGGGAATTGAGGGTTGGGGAGAAAGCAAGGAAGTGGAACTGATTCACTTCAGATCAGCCATGATCATGTTGAATGGTGGAGCACGCTCGAGGGGATAGACGGCCTACTCCTGCTCCGATTTCTTATGTTCTTATGTCTTTACCAGTAGGAACCAATAAAGTAGGCAAAGTTGGAGATTCAAGATGCTTACTGAGTGAATAAAGGCATACTATTCCATGTGTTTTGGATAAACAAAAATAAACTTTACTATCCAAGCTTAGAAAGATAAAAATGTTTACAACATTTATCTTATACTCTAACATTCAGGGCAACTATGTGACCAAGTTACATGTGAATTAACAGATAAACTGTGGTCAAACACACCACAGTGCCCAATAAATATCAAATGCAACCGAAGTATATTCCATGGAGTTTTAAACAACCCATCTAAATGTTAGTGACATGGTGAGTCAACCAATCTCACTGGAACCCCATCTCTTTCACAAGGGTTTCCAATCTTCACTTTTGAAGATTTTGCCTTGGAATTCTCTCCACAAGTCATTCCAACTTGGATAACTTAAATGATGGTCCATCTTACATAGTTTCAATCATGCTTCTGAAATTATATTCCCCTGAATTTTTAAGTATACTCAAGCATCAATTTTTAAGTATATTTTCAGATTTTTGACTGTGCCAAGCAGAACACCATTGTTCCAAAGGGGCGCCTTCGTCTCAATGGACTGTGGCAGTCACCAACGTTTAGCTGCCTTCTCAGGTCTTCAGAGCTTCTTCCAAACCCACTTCACTTAATGTCTGCTCTCTGCAAGTCTTTCTTTAACTTGTTTCTTGGGTTCCTTTATTTTTTCTTTACAAGGATATATTCCTGTCCATTGCCTTTGTCATTTGCCTAGGGCTTCTTTTTGGATCTCTTCCTGTGCTCCTCCCTTGTCTTTCTCTCCTTGGAACACTTCAGATTTGAACTGACTTTCTTACTAAAACACTGAATCACTACATGTTGAACTTACCTTGCAACCTATCACAACATTCCAAGAGAGTTTCATCTTTGTTTTAGGAACAAATGGAACAAGCATTGGGATATTCTGTACTTCAAATGTGACAAATTCCACAGACTGCTAACCGAGCACACAGAAACAGAATGAGTAAATTTCATAACACCTCCCCACTTACAAGAAAGAAACGTTCACTGTTGTGAATGTTTCTTTACAGTGGCTTCACAATTTCTTTACAAGGATCACTTAACCTCACATACTAGAAAACAAATGTATTTTGCTTTACTACTACACACAACATATTATAAAATTCAAAGATTTAAGCAAAATAAAAGTCAATTTATGATAGAAGTATCATTACTCCTTATCTGCCTTTTGTCTCAGACCCTTTCTTTAACTTACAATTGAACCTACATGGGTCTCACCCATAATCTTTTCACAAGTTAAAAATGCTCTTTAGAAAATCTTGAATAGCTTGTATTTCTGTTTTGTGTTATGGTTTTCAATCTTGATGGTATGACTGCAAACCAGTTACTGACAATCTTCCCTCCTTCAAATATGGATGCATATTAGTTCTCTTATGGTCAAACTAATCTTTCATCAAAATTTCTTAACTTTAATACAGAAGGAAATGGGATTTTTCTTACTCTTCTCCTCTGTGAACAGAAACATGCCTTCAATGGATCCTTTACGTTTATGTCAGATTGACAACCAACTCTAAAATTTTCTTTCTCACGAACTGATTTGATCAACACTAGATGAATAAATTTGAAGAATTTTTTATCTTTACTCAAGTCATTGTCCAGTTTACCCAAAATGTATGGAGCAGTCTTCCAAACAGGTTAATATTTTTCATGTTAATATTTCAGAATAAGAAGTCTTGCAACACCAGGTTAAAGTCCAACAGGTTTATTTGGTAGCAAAATCCACTGACTTTTGGAGGACTGCTTAGAATCCCTGTAATTCAGAAGGAGGTCATTTGGCCCATCAAGTCTGTATTGACCACAATCTCACCCAGGCCCTATTCCCGTAACCCCACACACCTACCCTGCTAATCCCTGACACTAGGGTCAATTTAGCATGGCCAATCAATCTAATCTGTACATCTTTACACTGTGAGAGGAAACCAGAGCACTTGGAGAAAACCCATGGAGACACAGGTAAAAAGTGGAACCTCCATGCAGTAACCCAAGGCCAGAATCAAACCTGGGTCCCTGGTGCCAAGAGGTAGCAGTACTAACCACTGTACCACACCAAATAGATTACAGAATGAGGTCATTCTGTCTGTCATGACTGTGCTAGCTTTCTGCAAAAGAAAGTTATCTAGTCTCACTCCCTCTCCTTTTCCCCATAGCATTGCAAGTCTTTCCCTCTTCCTCACGAATTGTTTTGATCAACACCAAATGCATCTGCAAAATCCTTCATACAAGCTTAACAACTCCATCTGGACCTTCACTTCATTTTGGAATCTTTCTTGCATGGTCACTGTCAGTTCCTTAAACTTTTCCAACCCACTTCTTTGATCTTCAATCAAAGAAAATTCTTTGAATTTTCTTTGGCTTAAAAATTTGACTTTGCTGTTCCATAGTGAACATTTTGTTTCTGAATGTTGGTTCCCTATATTGATGAGGTTTTCCTTCAATTGCTCCTGATCAGTAATAATGATCAGTAATTGTTCTTGCACGAGCAACATGCGGGATTCCACTACCCTGTCTGCTATTTCATAGTTCCCCATATCTGTGAATTATTTTCCTTTTCCGATAATTGTCCAATTGCGACGGTACTGTGCCTTTAAGAAATGCAATTTAATCATGCTTCTCTACAGGATGCTTCTACAATCCTTGGCAGTTTGTCAGCACCATGATGTTTATGACCGATGCCTTTATTGCTGTTGATGCAATATAATTGATACCATGTTGATTTCAATCTGGATTAATGCAGTGTCCTTGGGTTTTAATGGTCCTTTGGGAATTGCTGAGTAGAGCTTGATTTTGGGATAATTGAATAATGTGAAAAGTCAGAGGACAGTGAGGGCAGTGTAGAACTTCAGAAGTAAACTGTGAGAACAGTGCAGAACCTCAGAAGGACATAAACAATTTAGTGGAGTGCGCAGACAGGTGGCAGATGAAATTCAGATCAGAGAAGTGTCAGGTGATGTATTTTGGTAGGAAGAGCTTGGACATATAATATAAAATAGGGATTAAAATGCTTAAGAGGTATTGAACTGGGATTTATATATGCATAGATCATTAAAGCCTTTCTGTGCAGTCACCACACCTCAATTTCAAGACTCTCCAATGTTTGACTCAATCAAGGACTGACCAAAACATTGAAAGTTTGTGCAAACACATTGTGGGCTCATTGATTAAGAACAGGCACATGTCCAAACATATGCAGGTTAATGGATTGGCTGTACTAAATTGCCCCTTGTTGTCCAATGATATGTTTCTTAGGTGGATTAGCTACAGTAAATGTGCAGGGTTAGAGGGATGGTAGTGGCACTGGGTAAGATGCTGTTTGGAGAGTTACTGCACACTCGATGGGCTGAATCATTATTTCTGTACTGTAGGGATTTTATGGTTCTATGAAGATATATACGTGAGTTGAAAGCTTGAAAACATCAGAGCTGCAGAACTGTGTTTTGTATTCTGCTACAGGCAAACATGAATCAAACATGAGTCACGTTGCACACTTTGCTTATAGCAAAGTTTCTCTAAGCTGCGGAACCAGTAGTGACCTTCCAAGCACTCATAATGTCAATACTCCTCTTTTTGCTATGAAACAGTTGTGAACACAGAAATCAAATGTAAACAAGTATTTTCTAGCTATTTCTTTGAATTTGTTAGGAATTTGGAAGAAGAACACAGTCACCAGCTACATGGCCGCCTCACGCTAATTCCTGGCCAAGACACCCTCCCATGGCCCCTTAATATTAACCCTGGAAGTAATACTATTTTTATGAGTGGATAATGTACATGCACACAACCAAATATGTACACACAAACATACACATACTTAACCTCCTCTTCACTTAACTCTCGTTCATCAGTGCTCGAAAGCTCGTGATTCCAAATAAATCTGTTGGACTTTAACCTGTATTGTGAGACTTCTTACTCCACAGACATTTGATTTATTGCTTCCCCCTTTTCCCATACTTTGTAGTTGCTTAAAAGCTTAAAATCTCAAATACCTTTTTCATTTGTGACAAAAGATTGTTAGCTTTCCATAAAAGGTTCCTGACCTGCTAAGTTTCTAACATTTTGCATTATTGCCATCATTTTCTCTAACTTTTCACATTATTCAGTCATTATACATTGTATCACTGGATCTGATTAATTTCAACAAAATATCACATTTTCAGGATATGGTTAAGAGTTTAATTTGGAAACCATGGATTAAACTGAATAAATAATTACTGTTGCAATGCTGAATACTTTCAGCTCACGAACTCTGTACTACAATCTTTATTCAACTGTGCCTTCTTGATCATAGAAACTATCATTGCTGATGCATCTGATTTCATGCAATATAGAAACATATACTTGTAATCAAAATTCTCTCTTTCAATACACAAGAGATTTCTAAATGTTGAATTTTTATTGTCTGTCTTGATCTAACAAGTGGATACTGTGACAAGGACAACAACAATCTTATAAACAAAGCTGTAATTTAAAAGGTTTCTGACAAACACTGCCCACACACAAAACATTAAACTGTCATAGAACATAGAACATAGAACATTACAGCGCAAAACAGGCCCTTTGGCCTTTGATGTTGCGCCGACCAATTAGGAACAAGCAGTGACCCTCTAACCTAAACCATTCCCCTTTCATCCATAAACTTATCTACTAACCTCTTAAACGCCACCAAACTTGGCGCATCTACAACTGACTCAGGCAAGGCATTCCATACCCTTACCACCCTCTGGGTAAAGAACCTACCTCTGACATCTGTCCTAAAACCACCACCCCTTAATTTAAAGCTATGTCCCCTCGTGCTAGCTTCCTCCATCCTAGGAAAAAGGCTATCACTGTCCACCCTATCTAAACCTCTAATCATCTTATGTGTTTCAATAAGGTCTCCTCTTATCCGCCTTCTTTCTAACGAAAACAACCTCAAATCCCTCAGCCTCTCTTCATAAGACCTGCCCTCCATACCAGGCAACATCCTGGTAAGCCTCCTCTGTACCCTCTCCAATGCCTCCACATCTTTCTTATAATGTGGCGACCAGAACTGCACCCAATACTCCAAGTGCGGCCGCACTAGAGTTTTGTACAGTTGCAACATGATGCTGCGGCTCCTAAATTCAATCCCCCTACCAATAAAGCTAAGACTCCATATGCCTTCTTAACAACTTTATCCACTTGACTGCCTACTTTCAGTGATCTATTGACACATACACCAAGATCCTTCTGTTCCTCAACACTATTAAGAGCCCTACCATTAGTCCTATACTCTACACATTTATTGTTCCTGCCAAAGTGCATTACCTCACACTTTTCCACATTAAACTCCCTTTGCCACCTCTCGGCCCAGCTCTGCAACTTGTCCAAGTCACTCTGTAAACTATAACACCCCTCATCACTATCTACCACTCCACCGACTTTAGTGTCATCTGCAAATTTACTAATCCATCCTTCAATACCCTCATCCAGATCATTTATAAAAATTACAAACAGCAGGGGCCCCAAAACAGATCCCTGTCTTCACCCTTTCAGATGCCAATGATTGAACAAATGTATTTCCATTACTTGCTTTTTTCTCTAGGTTTTCAGTAATTTGCCTTTTAAACCTGAAGAGAAATAGTTTAAAATATTGCTACATTTTATTTACTTTTATTTCTTCATGAGTTCTTACTACTGTTATTCATCAATATGTCATGATTTGTTGTTCTCTAACAAGGTGAGTTGCATATTGTCTTTTTATGAATGCAGCTTTGGACAGAATGAGTAAATGTAGGCAGAAAGCAAATCCCTGAGCTCTACACTTACAGGGCTAAATTTAATGCCCCCACCCCATGGAGGTGAATTTGGAGGCCACGATTGGTATGCCAATTATTCAGGAGGAAGGGTACAGGATGAATCCTACTTGCTAGAAGACCAATTGAAGCCCTTAAGTAGCCCTTTGAGAACTTCATCCTACTGCTGCTGATGTTCAACTGGAGGACTTGTCCTGCGGAAAGGCTGGTCAGCAAACCTAATCAGGAGATTTGGCATCAGGAAGAGTGGCCTGCTGAAAGCTTCCTATCCTAACAGTTTTTCTGAATCTCCTCTTCAACCAACATTCTCTCTCTGTCACCCCATCTTGTCCACATTTATTTATCTCCCGGGATCCAGCAATAAACAGTCCTAAGTAATACTGGTAACAGCCTCTGCTCTTGGTGGTGCTTCAGCTACTGGAGAGCAATCAGTCTCTGATTAGCTGAAAAATCTCAGTGGTGGGACATCCACTCTACTGGCGACTTGATCAAATGGGAGATCTAATGTTACCCTGTTAAATTCCTGATTGCTTTGAAATAGCTTGGGGTCTCCAAGAAAGAAGTGACACAGTGCTCCATCCTGTTCTCTCTTAATTTTACCAAACACCTCACTACCCTTCAACATCCCGACAAGCATCCAACCAGACCCAATTACCTCTCCTCTTATTACAAACTGACTATCCAACTATACCAAGTGCCCAATTACTCCACTGACCACCTGTAACAAACTGCCTAGTCAGCCTTGAACCCACTTCACTCACTGTCCACTTCACATATTTACCGACCTCACTGATTCATTCACCTAGTACACATTCACTAACCGACATAAATTCATCAAGTTATATGAAAACGTTTAAAACTTACTTGAATATGCCAGTACTGTCATAAAAAGGTGACATATGCTCTGCTTCTCCCAATTCTCCTATGCTCCGTAGACTTAACCTTGGAGTGCCTCCACTGCCCATTTCTGCTTCAGCTAGGTTTAGAAGATACTGGGAGGAAATCTTCAGCCCTCGGAATGTGGGAATGGCATCTCTCAATACATAGGAATGGCACACTCAAAATCTGGAGAAACTCAGAAAGCACAATTCCCACTGGCGAGTTTCTGATCTTCCAGCCCCCTTGCCATCAGAGTGATATGAAACACACCATGAGACATCAGGAAGTTAATTTTAATACATTAGAGTGTCAGATGGGCTGAAGATGCTCTAGGTCGTCTGGTTGGAAAGCCCTGGGCTGTGTTACTATTGATCCTCTTCTCTTCAGGTTCCCGGGGGCCCATATGGGTGTTCTCTTTGTGGGTTGGAAGAGCAACTAGAATGAGATTCAGAAGCACCACTATCCTCTGGTGCTGACACTTGTGGATTCCCACCAGTACCTGCACCATGCAGTCAAAGCCCAACTGATTGAGCTCTCGCATTTAGACATGGAGGTAATGAGCTAAGCCATGGTGTGGGCACTCTAGCCATGGCGTATTCATTCTGTACCAAGGTCTCCACTGTGGACACCACCCTTGCAGTGTTGGCCTTGTTGTGCTTAGGTTATAGTACCGGCTCTTCAGATAGAAGGCAATGGGACCCCTCCCGTTGGCCTTTCCATCTGAGGGGGGCTTCTCTCATCCCCTCAATGATGCTCATGACTCCAGCAGCTGAGATGACCAGATCCTGAGGTACATCATCGACATGGGGCTCTGGCATCCTTCCAAATGTCGGTTCTCTGGGGTGTCCCTGCCTCGACCTGCTGTGGATTTTCAGATGTGAAGTGCTCACCAGTAAGTGACCCAGAAGCCTGCTAACTAAGTGATCCTCCAAGATATGAGTATCTGCATTGGTGCCACGTGCGGATGAAAGCTGTGACACCTTTTCAGTTGTGGGGTTTAGAAGACCTCACGAAGCTGCTGGAGTCTGTTGGGTCCAGGAGTCTGAGGATGGTCCAGCCTATTCCGCTGGTGGGGTCTGCAAGAGATGGGAGATGGTATCAATGCATTACAGATGATACAAGGGAAAATTGATTACTCACTTGAGATTTGAGGAATGACAAATGTCATTCTCACATTTGTCTGCTGCCCCCACTTCACTAGCAGCACAGGCCAAGTCTTCCTCCTCCATGGCCAGCTTGACAGCTCACTCCTCAAAACGCGTGAGGTGTCAGATCTCCAGCATTCTCCAGATGGTTGCATCTGCTCTTGCTTGTTGTGGTTGAGTTTGTCCTGCAATGATACAGATGGGAAAAGTACAGGTGGGAGTGTTAACACTTAAGATGATTATGAGATGTTTTGATTTGATTTGATTTATTATTGTCACATGTATTGGTATTGAATGAATATTGTTTCTTGCATGCTAAATAGACAAAGCATACTGTTCATAGAAAAAGAACAGAATGCAGTGTTACAGTCATAGCTAGAGTGTAGAGAAAGATCAACTCAGTGAGACAGTTTAAAAGAGTTAGAATGAAGTTTTAGAAGCATAGAACGAGAGTAAAAGAATTAGAAAGGTATGTGGGCACAGCCTCGCTCCAGTGCCATCTTGATTAAGGAACAACACCTTGGTAAAGGTGTGGCAGGCATGAAGCATGTGTGAGAGCTGGAATGAGGAGCATAGCAGCTACTGGGAGAACATTGTGATTGTGGAAGGGAGAAGAGAACCTGGCATTTACAAAGGTCATGATGGCTGAGTGCAAGAAAGGTTTAGCGAACGTTGGCTGAAGAGGCGGAATGAGACTAGAGACAGGGGTGATTCACTGACCCTGGCTGACTGAAGAAGATCATTCATCTTCTTCTGGCACTGTTGCCCATTCACTTCTGGAATGTGCTTACACTGAACAAGACTGACACTGCCTCCCAAGTGATGCAAATATTTTCTGCCTCTGCTTCATTCCGTCCAACATCCTAGTAAGGGTCCCCTCTAAAAAGCACAGTGCGGGTTTCTTGGTGGCCATCTCTGCAGTTAATGTGGAACAAGTGCTGGGGAGCCTTTTTTATGGAGCTCTCAAGCATTTGCAGCAGTTAAGTTGTTGCAGAGTGGGTGTATCAGGTGGGCATATAAACTATTATTAATGAAACATAAGATTTGATCCGCAAACACACCATCAATAGGAAAAACTCCATTTTTTGCACCTGAACCAACACTAAGCCATTTTTGGTAAGATTTTGGTAATAGTTGAAAATTTTACAAGCATTTGACCAAAAGATCCAGGCAACTGTTTCTAGCACTTGAGTGTGTCCTAGCTGTTTTTGCCTTGCAGTAAAGATCCCTTCGCGTGACTATCACTTCCCTGTGAATTAATAATCAGAGCAGCACGACATGTGTCGAGAATACAGCAGCAGCTTTGTATTCTACATCAATTCAAAGAAATCACTGTTATTGTGGGACTGTGTTAATAATGTTTTTTCTCTTACAGTGTGTTAAAAATGAATTAGCATTCCATGGAATTTTTCATTGATTCCATCCTGTTCGAAATCAAAGTAGTCACTGAGGAAAAGAGACAGTTCAAATAGATTTGCAAATGAGCAATACACAGAAGATAGGATGCAGATGATTTGCGAATGAATCCTCATGAGTGGCATTATTAAGGCATATTAATTTTATGCAGTGAACAAAGAATTAACAGTGCTCCAGGGAGGAACTTTGAAATTGTGATTAATATTGCACAGTCAAAAAATATGTATCTAAAGCTAAATAGATAATAATTGTCTTATATGCCTGGATCGAATGTACTACTGAGTGGTTGTGTTGGAGAACTTCATTTTTATATAACAATGAATGACGAGATAGAAACCAAAATAATTCCCTAATTTTCTCATACCTCTATGTAATAGACAAACAGTGTCAGGCACATGCTGAACTGACATGAAGTCAGGCTTTAAAAGGGAACTAGCTGTGCTGGAACCAGCAATGTTTTTATTTGGAGCATATATAAAAGAGAACATTAACTCTGTGAGAGCTGAATTCATCAGTATTTGTCCCGACCAGTAGAAGTAAGATTCGTCATTGATATTGTTAAAAATCTATGAATAAGAATTAAAACTCAAATGGCATTCTTTTTGTCTTATTCGCAGCAGGGAGAAAGGATTAAAGCAAGGAGAGCAAGAGAGTTTCAACTGCACCAGAAGCAGACTGCCTACAGTTAACCTCATTCAACTGTGAATTTAAACCCAGGAGCATCTAGCAGGAGCAAGAAAAACTGCACCATAAAGATAGTAGCATAGTTGCATCATTTTAAATCTGTTAACCTCCACGATAATTATGGCAATTACAGTGGCACTCAATAACTCTGCATTGTTAAACTGTATCATACTTATCAGACTTAAGCTTACACAAAGAAATATAAAGTGGCCTATGGTGCACAGATCCATCAACCATTTGTTGTTTAATGAAACAAACTTCGTTATCAGTTGCTCTTCTGGAAACCCAACATCAGAGTAAAAGGGTGCTGAAAATTCTTTTCCTTTGAAGTATTCCCAGCTAGTGATGAACCTAACCCAATCATCCAGGCCTTTGCATGTAAGTTGTGAATAGCAAACAATACCAACCCATCAATCAGCAAGTTCTTAGTGGTCAGTGACAAGGAATCATGCACTGTTAGATTTTCTCTTGTTGGAGATGGTCATCGCCAGGTACTTGTGTGACACAAATGTTACTTGTCACGGATCAGACCAATCCTGTGAATGTTGGCCAGAACATGCTGTATCTTGCGAAAGGTTGCTTTACTGTTTGAGGACATGTCGATAGAATTTAACAATGTGGAATCATTAGTAACATTCCACGTCTGGCCTTATGATGGAAGGAAAGTAATAAGTGAAACAATTGAATAACTGGCTTTGACTGGAGGCACTGCTCTGGGGAACACCTGCATTAATGTCCTGTGATGAAAATGATTAGCCTCCCACAACTATACCATTTTCCTTTTGGCTCCATATGAATTCAAACAGTGAAGAGCTCTCCTCCCTATTCCCATTGACATCAATTTTATTAGCACCTCTTGATGTCACACTCAAATACTGCCTTGATGTCAACTGTGGGTGGGACGGTGACACGAGGCACTGGCGCCTCACAATGCCATGGACCTGGGTTCAATGCCCGGCTTGAATCACTGTCTGGGTGGAGTTTGCACATTCTTCCCATGCCTGCATAGGTTTCCTCCCACAGTCCAAAGATGTGTGAATTAGGTGGATTGGCCATGCTAAATTGCCCCATAGTGTCAGGGGGACTAGCTAGGATAAATGCATGGAAATATGGGGATAGGACCTGGGTGTGACTGTGGTTTGTGCAGACTTGATGGCCGAATGGCCCCCTTCTGCACTGTAGGTATTTTATGATGACTTTCACCTCACCTTTGGAACTCAGCTGTTTTATCCATATTTTCACTGAAGTTTATAATACGTGTTCCTGAATCCATAACCTTCTGAGTTAGACGTGAGAATGTTGCTGACATCTCCTCATTTTAAGACAATCTCCTGTGTTTGGGTAGTTTGGAAAAGCAAGCAAAGATTAAGCACAGCTCTCAGGAAATCAATGTTTCTCAATTCAGCCTGGTTCTGACAATATTGAGAAAGAAAAAAGTAGCAGCTGAGCAAAGATACAGCTCATTCAGTGACCAGCATCATGATGTGTTCCATTCTTAAGGTTCACTTATAATTTAACAAGTTTCCAAAGAGGAAAGCATCGGTGAATATCCCATAGACACCTGTTATGCATATTTATTGAAGATGAAAACTTTCTCACTGCAGACACTCTATGCAGGATTTTCCAGCTGCACTCACTCCAAAACCTGAAAACCCCCTACGTATGTGTTATACTGTTCAAGTTTAATGAACATAAAGGGCCCAATTTTACCATTGTGTTGCACCAGCTTTGGGCATGAAAACTTGGTAAAGTCTGGCATGAGATGAGTAATGTGATCTATGTCCACTCCTTTATGAAGGCCCAAAAATGGTCGTGATCAGGATGTGTCTGAAATGGGTGTGACAGCCATTTAAATACTTTTGCTTATATTTAAATTGAGTTAATGGGCTGCACACCTAACATTACTGGCACTTCACTCTTTACCACTGTGTTCGCCCACCCAGATTCAGTGCGAAACATACATGCTCTACAAAAGTCTGATTCGGGCTCTCCAGTTAGTGATGAGATAAGTGCTGAGCATCCAACAACTCTCGGCTTGACATCAGTTGGGAGGGAGGGCCAGGGTTGAGAAGGGGGTCCACTGACAGTCTGCCTGTGATCAGTGAGGGGGAAGGGGGGAATCCGCTGCCATGCTGCCTGAGATTGGTGAGAGCGAAATGGGGGTTCACTGCCACTCTGCCTGAGATCAGTAGGTGGGAAAGAGTCCACTGCCAGTGCCTGAGATCAATGGTGGGGGAAGAGGGGAGGGGCCTGCTATCTGTCTGGATGGCAGAAGGTGGAGGGGATAAGGGGGTGAGTATTATTGTGGGGGTGGGATAATATGTGTGGAGGCTGGAGGGAGGGCATTATCCAACCCAGGAGGGATATGGCAGGGGAGCAGCATTCTATCATTTTTTTTTCTGTGCATGCGCCGTTGGAGTTACCGATCAGAGCTGCAGGATGTCAGGTGCTTTAAGCTCCACCCACAGGCTTCTGCAGCGCAATTCGGAATTGCTGATATTTTTTCAAGCAGAGTGCATATGAAAACGGATCAAACCTGAAAACAGGTCTAAAAGTCAGACCTGAAACACTCCCGCTTCAAGTCCACCCAGCATTTAGAATCAAAATGGTAAAATAGGGCCCAAAATGTCAGATGTGAATATGAAGTAGACAAAAAAGCTGGCTATCTTCTCTTTTGAAGAGTCAACTGAACTCATAAGATCCGAACATGTCTGTGTTGCACACAAAAGATGGATTTAGGATGGATCATGACTGACAACTGGAATCAGACCAATGTTTCCAGGAAGGACCATGTCAGTGGCACAGTGGTTCGCACTGCTATCTCGCAGTACAGGGAAACAGGTTTGATTCTGGATTGGGTCACTGTCTGTGCAGAGTTTGCATGTCCTTCCCGTGTCTGTGTATGTTTCACCCCACATTCCAAAAGACGTGCTGGTTAGGTGCATTGGCCATGCTAAATTTTCCCTCAGTGTACCTGAACAGGTTCCAGAGTGTGGCAACTAGGGGATTTTCATAATAACTTCATTGCACTGTGAATGTAAACCTACTTGTGACACTGATAAATATCTTTTAAACTTTAAGCAGTAGAGGAACTGGTTCAGGTCAGGTCTGACCTGAAGTCCAGTTAGATCAAGGAATCCAAGGGCAGAATTTTATGTTCCTCTACTGGTGGTCTTAATATTCATTGGATGGCCTCCTCACTAAGCTCCTTCCAGTTTAATGGTGGGATTGGTGAGACCTAGGCAGTCATCCCCATCCAAGTCACAACTGAGGCCCAGAAGTGTGCAATTAAGGATCACTTAAGGGTTGGATCCCACCCAGCCCCAGTTTGGAAGTGAGTGGGAGGAGTTTGGGAAGAGGGAAGTCAGAAAAGTGACCCTGTTTTGGCCTCAGGCGAAGGGGGCAGGGTAAGTGAGACCATCTCCTTCTACAGCTAAAGAAAGAATAAATTTATTTACCACTAAACCTGAGCCAGAGGATAAGTAATAAAAATGTGACATCAAATATTCAGCTCTCATTGTCATTAAGAGAACTTTCAGCCGGTCTCTTTTCTTCGAGTCCTTCCACAGTGGCTGCAGCCTGGCCTGTTTTACTTCACTCA
Source organism: Sphyrna mokarran (assembly GCA_024679065.1). Lineage (NCBI taxonomy): Eukaryota > Metazoa > Chordata > Chondrichthyes > Carcharhiniformes > Carcharhinidae > Sphyrna > Sphyrna mokarran. The sequence goes on along the minus strand of JAGIQG010000012.1, from coordinate 27,550,201 downwards.
TTGTGTATTTCTAAAGGCCTTTTGTGGGTAGGTGTGTCTGTTCTAAAAGTTCTAAAAGGTTTCCCCCTTATCCTCAAACTATGACTTCTAGTTCTGGACTCCCCCACAATTGGGAACATTCTTTCTGAATCTATCCTTTCTCACCCTGATAGAATTTTATTAGTTTCTATGATATCCCCTCTCACTCTTCTAAATTCCACTGAATATAATCCTAACTAATTTAGTCTTTACTCACATGACAGACCTCCCATCCCAGAAATCAGCCTGGTAAACCTTCACTGTACTCACTTTATAGCAAGGCATTCTTCTTCACATAAGGACACCAAAACTGCACACAATACTCCAGGTGTGGCCTCATCAACTCCCTATACAATTGCAGCAAAACATCCTTAGCCTGAGTGGTCTGGAGACCTTATTACTGTTCTATATCTGATTCACACTACTGTAAAGGAGTGGTAGGCTCTGTCATTGTAGGTAGACTCCATTTGAGGCTATTTTGGCATTGGGTATCTTTTTATTCTCCTTTTCCAATATTGGTATTGAACTACTTTTTGTTGGTTTGACAGTTGTACTGTTAGGTGGTTGTTGTTCCATCCTGTTTTTTGAGAGGTTGAACAGTATGCTTATCTCATTGTCATTCTTTCCTCTTTTTCTTTCATTGTGTACATCCTCTATGATGAAATATGGCCTTTCCTGTTCTGAGGGTACTACTTTTTAGTAAGCTCACCTTTGCATTTGACTGTGTGTGCGGCAGCTATTTGGTTTCAGCATCATCTGTGGCAATATCATGTTGGCGGAGAGTTTCAGTGTTTGTTCTGTGGTCACAGAGTTGACCTCATCAACAACTGTCATTACAGAGATTACGGATCTTCTGGTTGTTACATAGAACATAGAACACTACAGCACAAACAGGCCCTTCGGCCCACAACTTGTGCCGAACACATCAAAACCTACCCAGCCATAGACCTATCTATAACCCCCAATCCCATTGGATCCCATATACTCATCCAGAAATCTTTTAAAAGACCCCAGCGAGTTCGCCTCGAACACCACCGACGGCAGCTGATTCCATTCACTCACCACCCTCTGAGTGAAAAACTTTTCCCTAGCATCCCCTCTGTACTTGCTTCCCTGCACCTTAAATCTGTGCCCTCTCGTCGCGACCATTTCAGCCCTGGGAAATAGTCTCTGAGAGTCCACCCTATCTATTCCTCTCAACATCTTGTAAACCTCTATCAGGTCGCCTCTCAACCTTCGTCTCTCCAGGGAGAACAGTCCCAGCTCCCTCAACCTGTCTTCATAAGGCATGCCTCCCAATCCAGGCAACATCCTTGTAAATCTCCTCTGCACCCTTTCAATAGCTTCCGCGTCCTTCCTATAGTGAGGCGACCAGAACTGCGCACAGTACTCCAAGTGTGGTCTGACAAGGGTCCTATAAAGCTGCAGCATTACCTCCTGACTCCTGAACTCAATCCCTCGATGAATGAAAGCCAGTACACCATAAGCTTTCTTAACCACATCCTCCACCTGGGAGGCCGATTGTTGTTGTTTTCTCTCGTCTATCCTTCACTGAGGTGTCATATAACCATTTGATTGGTCGGCTAGTCTGAATAGACATGGGTTTCCAGCACTTAAAATGAAAATGGAAAAACCTGCTCTGCAAAGAGAAAAGACACTTCAGAGTTAAAGTCCCTGTCAGGATAGTCTTTCTGTTTGAGCTGTCAAAAACCTGTAGTTCTATACAATTTACAACAGTGGTTGTCTTGACATCTTTTGCCATTTTGAAGATATTCAAGAAGAAACGGGCATCTCTGTATAAGAGAGAAAAGACTGGTAATAGATGACGTACATCAGCCAATCTCAGAAGCTGCAGAATCAAGTCAATGACTGGAAGTTGGATTCCTCCAGCCCCTAGAATAGCAGATCTGTTGTTTGAAGCTAGAAGTCTTGCACTGACAGTTCTTTGCCTGGTAGAACTGTAACATTGGCTCCCAATTTATGGCCATTAATGAAATAACCTCATTCCAAAATGAAAATCCTAGATCTTTGATCTCACCAAAGAAGCATGAGTGTATTCTCTTGATGTGCAATTCAATCCCATGAATCATCTTTGGATCATCTCTGCGCTTAGATGATTTGGTCTTGTCAAGTTTTCTGAACTGTCTAATTCTGTTACATTAGAAGTATTGGGTCAAAATTGCAGGATATTGATCTTGCCTTTGCTTTGCTTCATAGCATTGCACAGTCGCACTACTGGTTAGTTTGAATATTTCTTCCCTTGTCTGGCATGTGCCTGGCAATTACATGATAATAACGGGCACATGCCCAACTTGGAAGACTGCAAAATATCACAAGATGTTGGACGCGTGCAGTAATCAGAAGATACCAATAATTAAGTAGCCACTTAAGACAATTAAAAAGACAATCAAATTATGTTGCCATATGATTTATATTATCGCATGGGCAGGCAGCTATCTGGTTTCTCATTTTTCTCAATAAAGGGCAGGATAAAAGGGGGTCGGAGCATTAGCTGTGTGAGTTGTTAAGAAGTTCAGGTAAGAGTTTGCTGTCACTTTATTAAGGAGACTTTTTCCTGCAGTTTCTTCTTTTTGTTTTCTCAGCTTTATTTTGAAGATTCTTGTTCAGTCAATTCCTTTGAAGTATTTCTGCCCAGTGCAGTCTTCAGTGCACTCAGCAGTGCCATCAGCATTTCAGCAGATGGGGATTGTGTACTCTGCTGGGGGGAGTGATCTCCTCTGAGGAGGAAGAGAAGGGCAAGCAAGAGGAGCCCAGGTGCCCACAGGCCATGCCACAGGGAGAAACCTGTGGGAAAAGGAACAAAGGCCCACAAAAGATGCACTATCCTGCTGCCAAACTATAGCGGCAGTGATCCATTTCAAAATGATCTTAATAGGTCCAAGGTCCAACGCTGCTGGAAGCACTCTCATGCAAAGGATACCATGACATCATTATGCCAGACAACTGGGCGGGATATCACTCTAACTGCATGGAAGGGCATCTAAAGGTCAGTAGCTCTCATATTTTTGCATCCATATCTTTCTAGAAGTCAGTGACAGATCTATGCAGACTATCCCAATCAGACTGTCCACAGATTCATTACTGACTCACTGTCAGATTAGACCTCGCTGTCAGCAAGCCAGCAGGTTAAGTGAGACAGAGGTTTGGCAGCTATTGCTGTGTTCTCCTGCCTGCAGGGTTCCATTGACTGTACTCAAGTTGCTATTACGGCACCAGTGTCTTTGTGAATATAAAGGATTACCATTCCATTAATGTGACGATAATATACAACCAAAAGACCCAGATTCTGCAAGTCTGTGCAAGGTATGCTGACAGCATCTTCTCCCTCAGATGTTCATGATCTGAATAGCAAACTAAAGATAAGTCTCAATATTTGTATGCCATGTTTGCCCAGATATATCCTAGACTTACCTTTAGGGCCTTGTGGAATGGGGTGTCGAGGGAGGATTTCATTTAGGCCTTCATTTTTTTTTAAGAGCAACACAGCACGGGAAACAGGCCCTTCGGCCCAACGAGCCCGCGCCGCCGTCATAACTATATAGTAGCAATTCCATTATCCTATTATAGATTTAGGTTATTCCTAATATGGAAGACTCTCACTATAGGGACAATTTGTTTCCCAATCAGCCTAAGAGCGAATTTTTGGGTTGTGGGAGGAAACCGGAGTGCCCGGAGAAAACCCACGCAACCACGGGGAGAACGCGCAAACTCCCGCAGACACCGGCCCAATTCCAAGTGTCTGCACAGCCACATCGATAGTCTCTGAGCTGTCATGGTGCCCTTCAGATGGTCCACGTAAAGCACTCATTTACGACATGAGGTACCAGGCAACCCATGAATCAACATCCAAGAGCTGTACCCGCACCACCTGCCGAATGCATGCTCAATGTTGGTCAAGTATGGACCGAATTACCTGTGGAAAAAAGCCGTAGTTAAACAGTCCTAATATATCCCTCTATCTGCATACCGCTCATGTGGCTGTCCAAGAGACCCTTAAACAGCCCCAGCGTGCCTTCTCCCACCACCTTACTCGGCAGTGCATTCCACACCCCCACTACCCTTTGTGTGAAAAACTGCCCTCTAATATTCGTCTTATACATAGCCCCCCTCACCCTATGGCCATGACCCCTCGTCTTATCCATTTCTGAAGGTGGAAAAAGTTTACCTCCATTTACTCTATCTATACCCCTTATAATCTTATACGCCTCTATGAGATCCCCTCTAAGCCGACGTCTTTCATTAGTCTCATTATCTCATTAGTCAAATGCAAATGGTTTCATGCTAGCCCCTAGCGGGATCTCGATCTGCAGGCACAACTGGAAGATCTACTGTAAATCCACACCGGGGTGAAACTGATTTTTGGGCCTCCCACTGATTTTCCCATCTCTGCCCACCATTGATCCCACTGGCAGGGACATGGGAGAACTCTGCCCAAGAAGTCAATTTCATCGAAGCTGGAGAAAATCAGCAAAAAAAAAGATTTGTTCTCAATATATTCACAATGACTAATGTAAGTGATAATTGCATATTCTGAGAAAGGTTGATGTGTTATATGATTTTTCAGATACACAGCATATTCTCTCAAAATTGTTTTTTTAGATCATGTTTGTTGAAATTCTAATAGAACTAGTAAATCAAGAAATTCAAACTTTCCTGTTAAAAAAAAACTTCTTAGTTTTGATGTTTGGAAGCAGGATATTTGTTTGTCTTCTTTCTTGCTGCTTTCCAAGATTGACGATGAAAGACTCAACACATTCATCAAATGTAAAATGATTTCTGTACTTGATTAGCATATATCTCAATTATATATTGCAGGAAAGACTTTCATGTCTGATAACTTACTGACAATGCACTCAGAGCATGAATTCACAATGATGGAATGCATAGGCTTGAAATTACCTGAAGAACTTTCAATATTTAGCAGAACAGGTGATAAATGGGATACAACGCTCAGCCTAATGTTGGTATATGAATGGATAAAAGGGCAGAAAATAATAAAGAAGTTGAAAAGAGCATGTAATCCATTCCTTTGGATTACTTCGCAGTTCTAACACTTCTCAATGTCACACTGCAACTTAAATAATTAGTTACCTGCCTTGTGTGCTGTAGGGCTCTGCATTTCTTCTTTCTCATTGAGGCAGAGGTTGTGCAAATGTACCATTGTATTCCATTCTGTTATTTTAGTTTTAAAATAGGACCCTCAAAGAGACCGATCCTACAGGATGTAAGTCTTGTCAAGATATGTTTCTATTTATTTAGTAAAAGCATCCTAACAATCACATGATAGTACCATGGGAAAACTCAAATTATATTGTTAATCATCCATTCAACACTAGAGTTTTGGATCATCTCCAAATGTGCAAATGACTGACACTGCAAATCTATCACTGAATCTGACAGATCAGAAAAACTCAGGTTTGGATGAACATAGAACATAGAACACTACAGCACAAACAGGCCCTTCGGCCCACAAGTTGCGCCGATCACATCTATACCTACCAAGCCACAGACCTGTCTATAACCCCCAATCCCATTAGATCCCATGTACTCATTCAGAAGTCTTTTAAAAGACCCCAGCGAGTTCGCCTCTACCACCACCGATGGCAGCCGATTCCAGTCACTCACCACCCTCTGAGTGAAAAACTTACCCCTAACATCTCCTTTGTACTTGCTTCCCTGCACTTAAATCTGTGTCCAAATTAAATTATCTCCAAATGACTGACAAATGAACACATTGCAAATGTGTCAATGAATCTGACAGACCAGAAAAACTCAGGCTTAGATGAATGATTAAGTTAACTTAGCTGACCTCGTCTCAAAAGGTGGTAGGATACCACAAACAAGACTTTTTCACCACACAGGACCTTCAACTGATGCTATATACTAGATACATCGATGACATTTTCTTCCTTTGGACGCATGGTGAACAATTACTGAAACAACTATATTGATGACATCAACAAGTTCCATCCCGTCATCAGGTTCACCATGGACTACTCTCCAGAATCAGTTGCATTCTTGGACATGTGCATCTCCATTAAGGACAGCCACCTCAGCACTTCACTGCACTGCAAGCCCAGGTAACCTCACGATGCTCCACTTCTCCAGTTTCCACCCTAAACACGTTAAAGAACCATCCCCTACAGACAAGCCCTCCGTACACACAGGATCTGCTCAGATGAGGAGAATCGCAACAGACACCTCCAAACGCTGAAAGATGCCCTCATAAGAACAAGATATGACACTCGAATTATTGATTGACAGTTCCGATGGGCCACAGCAAAAAACCGCACCAACTTCCTCACAAGACAAACACGGGACATGGGGGACAGAGTACCTTTCATTGTCCAGTACTTCCTCAGAACGGTAAAGCTACAACATCTTCTCCGGAGCCTTCAACATGTAATTGATGAAGATATCAAATATCTTGCCAAGGCCATCCCCACACCCCCCACTTCTTGCCTTCAAACAACCATACACAAACAAACCATTGTCTGTAGCAAACGTTTAGCCTTCAGGAGAACAGTGACCACACAACTCTGCCTCAGCAACTTCTGCAAGACATGCTGGATCATTGACACGGATGCCATCATCTCACACGAGAACACCATCCATGAGGTAAACTGTACATAGTCTTGCAACTCAGCCAATGTTATGCTGCAGGAAAGATGTCCAAGACATGATACATTGGGGAGTTCATGCAGATGCTATGACAACGGATGAATGAACACCGCTCAACAATCACCAGGCAAGACTGTTCTCTTCCTGTTGGGAAACACTTCAGTGGTCACGGGTATTCGACTTTTGATCTTCAGGTAAGTGTTTTCCAAGGCGGCCTTCACAACACACGACAGCACAGAGTCGCTGAGCAGAGACTGATAGCCAAGTTCCGCATACATGAGGATGGCCTCAGTTGGGATCTTGGGTTCATGTCATAGCATCTGTAACCCCCATGACTTGCCTGGATTTGCAAAATATCACTAAGGGAAGGGCTGTGATTGGATTTATATGGACTTCAGTAAGGTGTTTGACATGGTCCCACATGGCAGAGTGGTACAAAAGATAAAATCATGGGATTGGTGGTGGGCTAGTTGGATGGATACAGAACTGGCTTGATTATAGAAGACAGAGAGTAGCAGTGGAAGGGTGGTTTTCAGAATGGAGACCTGTAGATAGAGATTTTCTGCAGAAGTCAGTATTGGGAACTCTGTTGTTAACATAGAACATAGAACATTACAGCACAAACAGGCCCTTCGGCCCACAAGTTGCGCCAATCATACCCATACCTACTAGGCCATAGAACTATCTGTAACTCCCAATCCTATTTAATTCCATGTACTCATCCAGAAGTCTTTTAAAAGACCCCACCGACGGCAGCCGATTCCATTCACTCACCACCCTTTTAGTGAAAAACTTACTCCTAACATAGAACATTACAGCGCAGAACAGGCCCTTCGGCCTTCGATGTTGCGCCGACCAATTAGGAAAAAGCAATGACCCGCTAACCTAAACCATTCCCTTTTCATGCATAAACTTATCTACTAACCTCTTAAATGCCATCAAACGTGGCGCATCTACAACTGACGCAGGCAGGGCATTCCATACCCCTACCACCCTCTGGGTAAAGAACCTACCTCTGACATCCGTCCTATAACCACCACCTCTTAATTTAAAGCTATGTCCCCTAACATAAAGCTAACATCTCCTCTGTACTTGCTGCCCAGCACCTTAAACCTGTGTCCTTTTGTAGCAACTATTTCAGCTCTGGGAAATAGTTGTTTATAGTATATATAAATGATCTGGAGGAAAATGTGGATGCTCTGATTAGGAAGTTTGCAGATGACATGAAGATTGGTGGAGTTGCTGATAGTGCCAGGGATTGAGAGATGATACAGCAAGATTGGACACTTGGGCACAGAAATGGCAGATGGAGTTTAGTTCAGATAAACTCTTTCGATATATTGACATTCTCGAGAGCATTCACATACCTATCCCAGACCGCAACATCCGTAATGTTCTTCTCCTTGTGAATACCCATACAAAGTACTTGTTAAGGATCTCACCCACTTCCTGAGGCTCCACACATAATTTTCCTCTATTGTCACTGAGTGGGCCTATTCTTTCTCTTAACATAGAAACATGGAAGTTAGAAGCAGGAGTAGGCCATTTACTTGGACAAGTTGCAGAGCTGGGCCGAGAGGTGGCAAATGGAGTTTAATGTGGAAAAGTGTGAGGTAATGCACTATGGCAGAAATAATAAATGTGTAGAGTATAGGGCAAATGGTAGGATTCTTAGTAGTCTAGATGAACAGAGGGATCTTGGTGTGTATGTGCATAGATCCCTGAAAGTAGGCAGTCAGGTCGAGAAGGTTGTTAGGAAGGCATATGGAGTCTTGGCTTTTATTGGTAGAGGGATTGAATTTCGGAGCCGCAACGTCATGTTGCAACTGTACAAAACTCTAGTGCGGCCGCACTTGGAGTATTGTGTGCAGTTCTGGTCCCCACATTATAAGAAAGATGTGGAGGCATTGGAGAGGGTACAGAGGAGGTTTACCAGGATGTTGCCTGGTATGGAGGGCAGGTCTTATGAAGAGAGGCTGAGGGATTTGAGGTTGTTTTCGTTAGAAAGGAGGCGGCTAAGAGGGGACCTGATCGAAACATATAAGATGATTAGAGGTTTAGATAGGGTGGACAGTGATAGCCTTTTTCCTAGGATGGAAAAAGCTAACACGAGGGGACACAGCTTTAAATTAAGGGGTGATAGTTATAGGACGGATATCAGAGGTAGGTTCTTTACCCAAAGGGTGGTTCGGGAGTGGAATGCCCTGCCTGTAGCAGTTGTAGATGCGCCAAGTTTGGTGGCGTTTAAGAGGTTAGTTGATAAGTATATGGAAGAGAAGGGAATGGTTTAGTTTGGAGGGGTATTGCTTTTTATATTGGTTGGCGCAACATCGAAGGCCAAAGGGCCTGTTCTGTGCTGTAATGTTCTATGTTCTATGTTCTATTTGGCCTTTTAAGTCTGCTCCACCATTCATTTTGATTATGGCTAATCATCAAATTCAATATTCAGACCCTCCGTCCCTCTCCCCCTCCCTCCCCCATATCCTTTGATCCCCTTATCTTCAAGAGCTAGATCTAATTTCTTCTTGAAATCACACATGCTTTGGTCTCAACTACATTTTGTGGTCGTGAATTTCACAAGTTCATCACTTTCTGGGTGAAGAACTTTCTCCTCACTTAGTTCTAAAAGTTTTATCCCTTATCCTCAAACTATGACTCCCTAGTCCTGTACTCCTCCACCATTGGAAACAATCCTCCTCAATTTACCTGACTAAACCTGTTAGCATTTTGTAAATTTCTATGAGATCTCCCTCTCACTCTTTTAAACTCCAGTGAATATAATCCTAACCGACTTAGTCTCTCCTCATATGAGAGACCTGCCATCCCAGGAATCAACCTGGTAAACCTTCGCTGTTCTTCCTCTATAGCCAGGCGTACTCCAAAGCCCAATAAAATTGCAGCAAAACATCCCTATCCCGATATTCAAATCCTCTCACTATTAAGGCCAATATACCATTTGTCTTTTTGGTTGCCTGCTGTAAACTGCATGCTTATTTTCAATGACTGATGCACAAGGACACCAAGATCTGGCTGAGTATCCACTTCTTTCAATTTACACCCATTCAAGTAATAATTTGTCTTCCTATTATTGCTACAAAAGTCGATAACCTCACATTTATCCAAATTATACTGCATGTGCCATGCATATGCCACATACCCATCCAGTACAAATCATGCTGAAGAATCTTTGCATCCTCCTCACAGCTCACCACCCACATAAATCTTTGTATCATCTACAAATTTAGAGATAATAGGTTCAGTTCCCTCTTCCAAATCATTAATACATAATGTGAACAGATCTCTGTAGAACCCCACTAGTCACTGACTGACAATGAGAAAAAGACGCACTTATGCTTCCTCTTTGCTTCCTACCTGCTAACCAGCTTTCTATTCATCTCAAGACATTACCTGCAATCCCATGTGCTTTAACTTTACATAGTAGTTTGTTATGTGAGATCTCATTGAAAACCTTCTGAAAGTCCAAATAAACCATATTCATTGGTTCTCCTTAATCATCTCTACTAGTTACATCCTCAAAGAATTCCAATAGATTCGACAAGCATGATTTCCCTTTTGTAAATCCCTGCTGACTTTGTCTGATTATGTCACTGCCTTCCAAAGGCTGAGATATGAAATCCTTGATAATGGGCTCAAGCAACTTCCCCAGTACTGACATTAAGCTCATTGGTTTATAGTTCTCTATTTTCTCTCTGCTGCCTTTTTCAAATTGCGGGCTTACATTAGCTACCTTCCAATCTGCAGGAACCAGTCCACAGTGCAAAGAATTTTGGAAAATAACGACCAATGGATCTAATATTTCCAGGGCCATTCCTGGGATGAAAATGATCAGAATCCAGAGTTTTATCCACCTTCAATCCCATCAATTTCCCCACACCATTTCTCTACTGAAGCAACAATTCTCTATCAATGTAAGTACTGCAACTTTCAACTCTGTTGGGATGATTACTCTATTTCTGTTGTTTAAGATCCCATATTAGGCTATCAAATCATCTTGGTATGTCCAATATGCTCTTGTGTCCACAGGTTTGACTTTGATACTTTCAGGCCATCCTTTCATCATTGCTTTGTGCAACACTTGGAAGTTGCTTCTTAATGATGAGTTTTCTTGATTTAAGTAAAGTGTTTATCTATTAAGTTCTGTGGGTGGGATTTTTGAGCCATTCCTTCTGGTAGGATCTTTTGATCCTGCTGATGACCCCAACATGCTCCCCCACTCCCCCGCTCCTCCACACGTCCTGCGGGTTACTCAACAGCAAAGAGTGCAAACAACGAGAAACTTGTTATTGACAGCAATGGGACTAGTAAATCTACTTCTGATTAATGCTGGGCTGCCTCCACCACCAAAAAAACAAGCTGCAGGTGTGGTGGAACATCTTGTCAATGTTTTGGCTAGCCTGGTGACTCCCAGATTATGATGAGCTGCTGCTTCATACTGGATCTGAAGAATTTCACATTCTGTTGTAATGTCCTCAAATTTCTTCATAGGAAGTGCCTTTCTCAGCAGCACATCTATGGAGTATAGATGCTTGTATGTCACATTCAGATAATACCTTGGTAAACGAGGTATCACTGTTTGCAGATGGCTTGGAGCAAAGAATAGCAGTTTTAAGAAAATGCTCTGAAGTGGATTGTGGTCAGACTCCATTGTTACTTCATCTTTCTCAACTAGGTAATAATGAAAATGCTTACACACAAAAAACAAAAGCCAGGCACTATTTCTTGATCTGAGCAATGTGTCATTCCCTTTGATTTGATTTATTATTGTCATGTATTAGCATACAGTGAAAAATATTGTTTCTTGCACATTATACAAAGCATATCATTAATGGAGAAAGAAACAAGAGAATACTGAATGTATTATTGCACTCATAAGTAGGGTGTAGAGAAAGATCAACTTAATGCAAGATACATCCATTCAAAAGTCCGACAGCAGCAGGGAAGAAGCTGTTCTTGAGTCAGTTGGTACGTGACTTCAGACTTTTGTATCTTTTTCCCAATGGAAGAACGTGGAAAAGAGAATGTCTTGGGTGCATGGGGTCCTCAAATATGCTGACTGCTTTGCCAAGGCAGCAGGAAGTGTAGACAGAGTCAACAGATGAGAGACTGGTTTGTTGATGGACTTGGCTACATTAACAATCTTTTCCAGTTTCTTGCAGTCTTTGGCAAAGCAGGTGCCATACCAAGATGTGATACAAACAAAAAGAATGCTTTCTATAGTGCATCTGTAAAAGTTGGTGAGAGTCATATCTGACATGCCAAATTTCATAGAAATATAGAACAGCACAGCAGAGTGCAGGCCCTTCAGCCCTCAATGTTGTGCCGAGCTATGTCCACTCCCCACTATCACAGCAGGCAGTCTATTCCACACCCCAACCACTCTGAGTGAAGAATCTACCCCAGATATGCCTCCTATATCTCCCATCATGAACTTTATAGTTATGCCCCCTAGTAACAGCTACATCCACCTGAGGAAATAGTCTCTGCACATCCATCCTATCTATCCTCCTCATCATCTAATAAACCTCTATTAAGTTACTTCTCATCCTCCTTCACTCCAAAGGGAAAAGCCCCAGCTCCCTCAACCTTTCCTCATAAGGCCTACCCTCCAACCCAGGCAGCATCGTGGTAAATCTCCTCTGCACTCTCTCCAATGCTTCCACATCCTTCTTATAGTGAGGTGACCAGAACTGCACACAATTTCCTTAGTCTTCTGAGAAAGTAGAGGCATTGGTGGACTTTCTTAACTATAGTATCAGCCTGGGGAGGACCAGGACAAATTGTTGGTGATCTGGATACCTAAAAACCTGAAGCTTTCCACCATTTTTACTTCATCTTCGTTGATGCAGACATGGACATGTTCTCCACTATGCTTCCTGATGTGAATGACAATTTCCTTCATTTTGTTGACATTGAGGGACAGATTGTTGTCATTGCACCATGTCACCAAATTCTCGATCTCATTTCTGAACTCTGTCTTGTCATTGTTGGGAGATGCGACTCAATATGGTGGCGTTTTCAGCAAAACTGAAAATCGAGTTGGAGTGAAATGTAGCCATACAGTCAGAGGTGTATAAGGATTATATTAGGGGGCTGAGAACACAGCCTTGTGGGGCATTGGTGTTCAGGGTGATTGTGAAGAAGGTGTTGTTGCCTATTCTTACTGATTGTAGTCTATAGGTTAGGAAGTTCAAGATCCAGTCACAATTCATGTACTTGTATTCATGCCCTGGACCTAAATGTGACTGGCTGTCGTTGCTACTTTGGGGCTGCTTCAAATCTTGTCTTTCTACCCTCTTGCTTCTAATATATACATAAAAAGCTTGGGATTCTCCTTGACCTTATCTGCTAAAGACATTTCCTTGCTGCTTTTTGCCCTCCTAATTCTGTGTTTAAGTACCTTCCTACTTTCACAATAGTGAATTTTGTCAATTTTTAGATATTCATTTTTTACTTTTGACGTAACTTACAATTTCCCTAGTCATCCAAGGTTCCTGAATCCTGTCATTTTGATCCTTAACTTTTGCTGGGACACACCTGTTCTGCACTTCAATCAACTTGCCTTTAAAAGCCATGCCAGACATGGATTTGTCCTCAAACGGCCATTTCCAATCTACTTTCCCCAGTTTTGTTTAATTTGGATGTAATTGGCACTCACTCAATTATGCACTCTCACCTGAAGGCCACTTTTATCTGTGACTACTCGAAATCTTATGGAATTATGGTTGATAAGCTCAAAATGCTCCCCTACTGAAACATCAAACACCCAGTTTGGCTCATTCCCCAATATCAAATTCCATATGGCCCCCTCCCCAGCTGGATTGTCAACAGATTGTGTCAAAAAACCTTCCTGAACACATCTAACAAATTACTCTCCATCTGAGCCCATGACTTAAGGGAGCCCCATCAATATGTGGGGGGGGGGGGACGACATTGTTGCCAAAGAAAATGTATGGCAGGTGATGGAGACTCAACACACAAAAAACCTTCTTGGAGTTGTCCTCATCAATCTGCCTGTTGCAGATGCATCTATCTATGACAATATCAATAATAGTGACCACTGCTTAATGTTTGGGGAGAAAATTCCCATCTTTACAATGAAGATACCATCCATTGTGTTGTGTGGCACTATACACCATGCTAAATGGAATAGTTTCACAAATCTCCTCTCAACCCCTCTTCTCCATGGAGAACAGACCTAACTTTTCTAATCTTTTTAGTAACTGAAGATTGTCATCCCCGCATGTATTCTTGTGAATCTTTTCTGCACTGTCTCTAATACCTTTACATCCTTTCAAAAGTGTGTACTAAGATTCAATGCAATACTTCAGGTGAAGATGAACATAGTAAGGTGGCATAATGGTTTGCACTGCTGCCTCACAGTGCCAGGGATCTGGGTTTGATTTCCAGCTTGGGTCAATATCTGTCTGGAATTTGCATGTTTTCTCCATGTCTGTATAGGTTTTCTCCGGGTGCTCCAGTTACATAGTCTGAAAAACGTACTGGTTAGGTGCATTGACCTAACCAGTAAATAAACCTAATAAATAAACTTTTACTTTAACTTTTGAACCAGTGTTTTATACAGACTTAATTTCACATTTTGCTTTTGTATTCTATGACCTATTAATAAAGTCACGGATGTTGTATGCTCTATATTAATTGCATTCTCAACATGCCAACTTCAATGATGCGTGTATGTGTACGTGCAAGTCCTTTTAGAATTGAACATTTTTCTTTATCTTGTCTCACTGCACTGTTCTTGCCTAAACAAATCATTTCACACTTCTGCATTAAATTCAACCTACCATTATCTGCCCATTCCACCAATATGTCTGTATCCCTTTGAAATTCTGTACTATCCACCTGATGCTTCACAACGTTTCCAAGTTTTACATCATCACACGTTTTGAAATTCCATCTGTACACCAAGGCCTAAGTGATCATATGTGTCGGGAAGGAGAGATCCTAATGTTGATCCTAGGGAACTGCACTCTAAACCAAAAATCAATGTTGGCTTTTCTTAATTAATTGCATTTTTCCAACTTACCCATAATTTTGTCCCAATTGTCATTTCTAAAAGCCATCAAGGTAAAACTTACTGATTTGTGATTGTTTGGCCTATCTTTACTCCCTATTTTTCCAACGAAAATGGATAAATTTACATTTCTTGACATCATAATCCATTTACCACATTTTTGTCCACTTACTGTCTGTATTGCTTTTCAACAAAGAACAAAGAACAATACATCACAGAAACAGGCCCTTTGGCCCTGCAAACTTGCAGCGATCATGTGTTCCTAACTAGACCATTTGTTTGTATCCCTCTGTTCCCAGTCTGTTCATGTGGCTATCTAAATAGGTCTTAAATGATCCTAGCATGTCTGCCTCAGCCTTACTTGGTAGTGCTTTCCAGGCCCCCACCACCTTCTGTATTAAAAACATTCCCCCACAAATCTGTATTGAACTTTGCCCCCCTTTACCTTGAATTTGTGACTCCTTGTGTTTGTCATTTCTGACCTGGAAAAAAACTTCCAACTGTTCATCCTATCTATGTCCTTCATAATTTTATAAACTTCTATTAGGTCGCCCCTCAACATCCATCTTTCCAGGGAGAACAAATCAAGTTTACTCAATCTTACCTCATAGCTAATATTCTACATACCAGGCAACATCCTGGTAAACCTTTTCTGCACTCCAAAGCCCCCACGTCTTTCTGGTAGTTTGGTGACCAGAACAGGATGCAGTTTTCCAAATGTGGCCTAACCAGTGTTCTATAGGGATCATGAGCCTTGGGAGTTCCTGGGAAGTGTGTAAATAGATGATGATATTGATGTACTTGTTTTTATCCTACAGGTGTTTTGGTCCACCTTGTTGTCTAACGAGGGGCATACACGCGATGGGTCATGAGAGGGCTGCTCTTGGATTCTTTTTCGAGAGTATCCTAGTGCTTCACGTCTTTAGTGTACGCTTGACCTGGACCATTAGAGCATAGAACATTACAGCGCAGTACAGGCCCTTCGGCCCTCGATGTTGCGCCGGCCAGTGGACCCTCTAACCTAAACTATTCCAATATCATCCATGTGCCTATCCACCGAACATTTGAACGCCCCCAAAGTAGGCGAGTCCACAACTGCTGCAGGCAGGGCATTCCACGCCCTCACCACCCTCTGTGTAAAGAACCTGCCTCTGACATCCGTCCTATAACTACCACCTCTTAATTTAAAGTTATGTCCCCTCGTGTTGGTCATCACCATCGAGGAAAAAGGCTCTCACTATCCACCCTATCCAATCCCTTGATCATCTTATACGCCTCAATTAGGTCACCGCGCAACCTTCTTCTCTCTAATGAAAATAACCTCAGGTCCCTCAGCCTTTCCTCATAAGGCCTTCCCACCATACCAGGCAACGTCCTGGTAAACCTCCTCTGCACCCTTTCCAATGCTTCCACATCTTTCTTATAATGCGGCGACCAGAACTGTACGCAATACTCCAAGGGCGGCCGCACCAGAGTTTTGTACAGTTGTAACATAACCTCACGGCTCCTAAATTCAATCCCTCTACCAATAAAAGCTAACACACCGTACGCCTTTTTAACAACTTTATCAACCTGGATGCCAACTTTCAAAGAGCTATGTACTTGTACCCCAAGATCCCTCTGCTCGACAACACTATTAAGGGTCCTTCCATTAACCCTATATTTCATATGCCTGTTATTTCTACCAAAGTGAATCACCTCACACTTATCCGTATTGAATTCCATTTGCCACCTCACGGCCCAGCTCTGCAACCTATCTATGTCCCTCTGCAAACTGTAACATCCATCCTCGCTGTCTACAACTCCCCCCACTTTGGTATCATCAGCAAATTTACTAATCCAACCCGCTACACCCTCATCTAGGTCATTTATAAAAATGACAAACAGCAGTGGCCCCAAAACAGATCCTTGAGGTACACCACTTGTAACTGCACTCCAGGTTGAATATTTCCCATCAACCACCACCCCCTGTCTTCTATCAGCTAGCCAATTCCTAATCCAAACTGCTAAATCACCTTCAATCCCATGCATCTGCACTTTCTGCAGTAGCCTACCATGGGGAACCTTATCAAACGCTTTGCTAAAATCCATAGACACTACATCAACTGCCTTACCCTTATCTACCTCTTTGGTCACCTCCTCAAAAAACTCAATAAGGTTTGTGAGGCACGACCTACCCTTCACAAAACCATTTGATGGGCAACACAACAGCTCAGTGACTATCGCTGTGCTGTGCAGATACATGGATTTGGGCCTGTGTCTGGGAGTTTGCGCATTCTCCCTGTGCTTGCGTGGGTTTTCTCCGGGTGCTCTGGTTTCCTCCCACATGCCAAAGATGTGCTCTTAGGCTAATTGGCAAAACAAATTCTCCCTAAATTGTCTCAAGTTTGGTTTTTAATGCATAGATCTACAAACATGGACAGGGATCGCGGGTAGAGGTGGGAATATCGGGGTGGCGGCGCGGGCTCGTTGGGCTGAAGGCCCTGTTTCCCATGCTGTTTTGTTCTTTGTTCTTTGTGACACCATATGCCAACTTTTATACTCTTTGCCCCGTCCAATAAAGGCAAGCATGACATATGCCTTCTTCACCACCTTTGCCACCTGTGCTGAGACCTTTAAGGATATTTATAGATCCCTCTGTGTATCTATACTCTTGATGGTTTTACCATTTATTGTATAGCTCCCTCCTGCATTCGATCTACCAAAATGCATCACTTTGCTTTTATCTGGATTAAATTTCATCTGCCATTTCTCTGCTCAATTTTCCAGCCTATCTATATCTTGCTGTAATGTCTAACAATGTTCACCACTATCCGCAACTCCAGCAATCTTTGTGCTGTCCGCAAACTTACTAATCAGATTAGCTACATCTTCTTTTAAATCATTTATATATATCACAAACTGCAGAGGTCCCAGTATAGGCCCTGCTGAAACCATTAGTCACAGACCTCCAATCAGAAAAACATCCCTCCACTGCTACTCTCTATCTTCTATGGTCAAGCCAGTTCTGTACTCACCCAGCTAGTTCACCTCTGATCCCAAAAAAATTAACCTTCTGCACCAGACTGCTATGAGGGCAGTCAAATGCTTTACTAAAACCCAAGTAGACAGCATCCACGGCCTTTCCCTTCAATCATTTTTGTCACTTCCTCAAAAAACTCAACCAAATTTGATAAGGTGGCCCATGGAAGACTTCTGCAGAAAATGCAGATGTATGGGATAGAAGTTGATTTAGCTAATTGGGTTAGGAATTGGCTAGCAGATAGAAGACAGAGAGTGGTGGTTGATGGGAGATATTCATCGTGGAGTTCGGTGACAAGTGGTGTACCTCAGGGTCTGTTTTGGG
Organism: Sphyrna mokarran; assembly: GCA_024679065.1. Lineage (NCBI taxonomy): Eukaryota > Metazoa > Chordata > Chondrichthyes > Carcharhiniformes > Carcharhinidae > Sphyrna > Sphyrna mokarran. Next base: position 27,532,142 of record JAGIQG010000012.1, on the reverse strand, counting down.
GCCCCTGCTGTTTGTAATTTTTATAAATGATCTGGATGAGGGTATTGAAGGATGGATTAGTAAATTTGCAGATGACACTAAAGTCGTTGGAGTGGTAGATAGTGAAGAGGGGTGTTATAGTTTGCAGAGGGACTTGGACAAGTTGCAGAGCTGGGCCGAGAGGTGGCAAATGGAGTTTAATGTGGAAAAGTGTGAGGTAATGCACTATGGCAGAAAGAATAAATGTGTAGAGTATAGGGCTAATGGTAGGATTCTTAGTAGTCTTGATGAACAGAGGGATCTTGGTGTGTATGTGCATAGATCCCTGAAAGTAGGCAGTCAAGTCGATAAGGTTGTTAAGAAGGCATATGGAGTCTTAGCCTTTATTGGTAGGGGGATTGAATTTCGGAGCCGCAACGTCATGTTGCAACTGTACAAAACTCTAGTGCGGCCGCACTTGGAGTATTGTGTGCAGTTCTGGTCCCCACATTATAAGAAAGATTTGGAGGCATTGGAGAGGGTACAGAGGAGGTTTACCAGGATGTTGCCTGGTACGGAGGGCAGGTCTTATGAAGAGAGGCGGAGGGATTTGAGGTTGTTTTCGTTAGAAAGGAGGCGGCTAAGAGGGGACCTAATCGAAACATATAAGATGATTAGAGGTTTAGATAGGGTGGATAGTGATAGCCTTTTTCCTATGATGGAGAAAGCTAGCACGAGGGGACACAGCTTTAAATTAAGGGGTGATAGTTATAGGACGGATATCAGAGGTAGGTTCTTTACCCAAAGGGTTGTTCGGGAGTGGAATGCCCTGCCTGCAGCAGTTGTAGATGCGCCAAGTTTGGTGGCGTTTTAAGAGGTTAGTTGATAAGTATATGGAAGAGAAGGGAATGGTTTAGTTTGGAGGGGCATTGCTTTTTATATTGGTCGGCGCAACATGGAAGGCCGAAGGGCCTGTTCTGTGCTGTAGTGTTCTATGTTCTATGTTCTAAATTTATGAGGCATTACTTCTTTCACACAAAATCATGTTGTCTATCTCTATTGGGAATATTCAGTTCTAAATGTGTACAGATCCTATCTCTAACAATCTTCTCCAACAATTTCCCTACCACAGACATCAAGCTTACTGGCCTATAATTACCTGTGTTATCCTTGCTACCCTTCTTAAACAACAGGATCACATTTGCTATCCTCCAATCCTCTGGAACCTCACCTGTGTCCAATGAAGAAACAAAGATTTCTATTAGAGCCCCAGCAATTTCATCTCTTCTCTCTCTCTCGCTCTCTCAGTAATCTAGGACAGATACCGTCTGGCCCTTGGGATTTGTCTACCTTAATGCTTCCTAAAACATCTAACACTCCCTCTCTTGCAATTGTGATTTGTTCTAACAGGTCTATGCATCCCTCTGATACCCTATGAATCAACATGTCCCTCTCCTTTGTGGATACTGATGTAAAATATTAATTTAGGATCTCACCTGCTTCCTTGGGTTCTAAGCATAATTCCCCTCCTTTGTTTTTGAGAGGTCCGACTCTTTCCCTGACAACCTTCTTGTTCCTAATGTATCTATAAAATGCTTTGGGATTCTCCTTAACTCTGTCAGCCAAAGGCATTTCGTGACCCCTTTTTGCCCTTCTAATTCCCTGTTTGAGTTCTTTTCTTTCTCTTTATCCCTTCAGTGCTCCGTCTGTTTTTAGCTGCCTGGATCTTATGTGTGCCTCTTTTTCTTTTTTGGTTAGACCTACAATTTCTTTGGTTATCCACGCCTCTTGAATCCTACCTTTCCTGTCCGTCCTTTTTATAATCCTGCACTCCTGTCAACTGTTCCTTAAGACTCCCACATACCAGATATGGATTTACCTTTGAACAGCCTCTCCCAATCAACAGCCAACAAATCCTGCTTAATCTGACTGTAGTTAGCCTTGCCCCAATTCAGCACCTTATCCATCGGAAAACACTCATCCTTTTCAGTGACTATCCAAAAGTTTACAGAATTGTGATCACTGTTCACAACACATTCCCCCACTGAAACTTTGATGACCTGACCGGGCTCATTTCCCAGTGCTACGTCCAATATAGCCCCCTCTCTAGTTTGACTATCAACATATTGTTCTAAAGAACCTTCCTGAATACAATTTTCAAATTCCTCCCCATTCAGACCCCCAGCCCCAAAGGATTTCCAGTCCATATGAGGGATATTAAAGTCTCACACTACAACAACCTTATTTTTTTCTACACCTGTCCAGAACCTCCTTACATATTTGTTCCTCAACTTCCTATGGGCTGTTGGGAGGTCTGAAGTATACCCCCAGCATAGTGACTGCACCTTTCCTGTTTCTGAGCTGTACCACAGTGTCGCATTACATGATCCTTCCAAATTGTCCACTCTCTGTGTAATATGCTCCCTAACCAGTATTGCTACTCCTCCACCTCTTCCAGCCCCTCCTCTGTCTCGCCTTAAACACTTATACCCCGGAATATTCAGTTGCCAGTCTTGTCCTTCTTTTAACTAAGTCTCTGTCATTATAACCACATCCAAGTTCCGTATATGCATTAAGGATCTAAGTTAATCTGTCTTGCCCATTATGCTCCTTGCATTGAAGCAGATGAACTCAGATCTCCAGGCCCACTGAGGTCATCCTCCCCCACATTGCTTTTCCTCTTAGGTAGCCTTGTTCTGGCCCCATGCTCATCATCAGCCTCTACTTGCTGACCTATGGTTCTGATCCCCAGCCCCCAGCCACATTTTCACATCCTTTCCATAGGTTCTGCTGGAAATGTGCTCAGACCTTTATTCTATCATCACAGATATAGGTGTGTTTCAGCAGTAGCTAGATGAGAGTGGATGGGACATCTTGACCTCCTGCTAGATGTTCCACCTCCTCAAGAAGTCAGAAAAGGGCCTTCAAGACCCAAAGGGAGCAGAAGCATCTGGCAGACATTCTGGAGCATCCACCCACATGCACATTCCCAATTCCCTCTGCCAGTGACTCCAATAGCTGAAAGTACACCTGCCTCTGAATAGGATACCCAAAGAAGACTGGGGTCCGCCAGGCCTTGGATCTCCAGATGATGCCTACCAAAATCATCACAAACAAGATGGCATAGTAATCTGCCTTCACCTCTGCAGTAAATGAATATTCTACTAGCAGGATTTTCCAGTCCAGGCAGTAACACAACTTGCCAAATATTGTGAATTCAGACAGTTAAAAGATGATTTGATTAAAGGTAGATTAATCTTTGGCTTATGAGGCTCCTAAATGAGAGAAAGTCTACTAAAAGATGATAAACTGACATTCAAGAAAACAACAGATATAAGCAGAAATATGGAAGTTGTAAAACTTCAAAACAAAATTTCAGGACACATTATGCTGAGAGTCTTTCCAACCTTTCTAGAACAGAGCAATTGCAGACAAATACTGTAGAAATTAAGAAGAAAACCAATGGGAGGAAAGCAGCATTCTAACTGCAACAAACAGAATTATTTTGCACACAAGGGTGCGGTGAGAAAAACAAAACAAGGCTGTACAGATTGTTTCTAGAGAGATCAGCAGAAGAATCTGATTAAAAACTATACACGATACAGCAGGTTGGTTCTGTCAAATCTACGGACGATAAGTGGCTTGTGACTTATAATGTTGATCATAGAAGAAAGTGAACAATAAATATCATTATGTTGCATGATACTAGTGTGTCATGCAACATAATGACCTTCTTAGACTTGTGCAAAGTGGCACAACATTGTAATCCAAAATTGAAACCCTCAGAGTTAAAGTTGAGGTTATATGATGGCATTAGAATCAGAGTAACAGGACAAATTAGTCTGAGAGCTGAATGCAATGACAAGAAGATCTAGAATCCATATCATAGATGGAACACAACAGCTACTTATCTCAACTGACTGGTAGCCCTGAACAACCAACAAGAAAGGGCAACTAAAGACCCCAGAGAAAGAACAGAAAAAGAGCCGAGAAGGAGGACAACAAATTTCAGACAGGCCACAGAAAATATTAGAGAGGCGCAGAGAAAAGACTCCAGAGAGGGAAACAATATTCAGGTAAACCACAAGATAGCTGCAGGCCACATTAATGTAATGAAATGAATAAGTTAAAAGTAAAGGAAACAGTTCTATAGGAAAATGTTCACATCAGAGCTGAAGTAAAATACTTAAAGTACAAAATTCTAGCTGAGTATATACCATTGAAAATGCATGATAAACTGAAGTCTTCAGTGAATCAAATTGTGCAAAATCTGAACAAGCAAATTTCAGAGGTGACACAAAAGATACCAGAAGGAATTAATGATCCTTAAATTTACAGTTTCAGCTCAAAGGAAGAATTCAAAAGAAAACTCAAGCAGATGTACACCCAGGCAAAATAGCAGGCAGAAAAGGCTTACAAAGAAGTTGCAACATTAAAAGACTGAATACGGAGGAGAGAGTTACAATTATCCCAGAGGTCCACATGCCCCCAAAACTGTAATGGAACAAGTCGTAAGTGAGAAATCGCCCTCACATTACCAATAATTTACCACTTAAGGGACTCAATTGTGGCAGGGTAATCTCTCCGTCTGAGGTATATAGTTGAGAGTCTTTCTGATTATTGCCCATTGAGCACTCAACTAGGCTGGAGTTGGCCTTAAAGAGTTTTTGAAGGTACAGTATGCATGGTTAGATCTCAATTAATGCCACCTTCAGGAATTGTGTGCTGTCTACTAATCTTGAGGTGGACATGATGTGATAGTGAAGTCTGGGTGGAGAAATTCTAATTGCATTATAATTGATAGAATGAATGTTAATCATATCTAATTTGAAGATATCTGTGTAGGTCTTGTTCTGTGAGGAAAAATCATTGATGTTTCCAAGAGGTGAAGTATTCAGAAGCAGTGATCAATCATTACCCTTCTAAAAGCTTCAGCAGAATGTAGAGCCAGTTATGACTTAAGATGACTGCCTTACTTTCTAGTATATTTACTGCTATAAATAAAGTTATTTCCCTGAGGACAAACACTCACACTTAAGTAAACCCTCATTTATATTCATTCTAGCTGTTTACTTTTTTGAGTGAGAAATGTATGTCATTTGTAGTCTTTTACATTATTACACCATTATTTACATTATTAAATCATCATATTATTTAAAAGTGCATAAACAATCAGAAAACCTCTCTCCCTTTTGATTAAAAACACATAATGCAAAGACAACTCATAATAAAAACACAGGGCGCAATTTAATTGAGCCCACCGCAACAGGTATGATGATAAAGAGAAGTAGATGAGTGACAAAGCTGGAAGAATTGAGCATGACTACCTTTATTGGATTCCTGACATTGGGAAAACAATCCCCAGTTAAACTGACAGCTGGAATCACCAAATGCAAGTGTCTCACCATCCAGCAGCCGCATAACAATGAATGGCAGTTGCATGACTCAACTCCGCCTCTTAACATTTCCCACCAACAGCCTTGCAGAGAGCAACTCAGCATCAGTAATGAGGGGGACTGCTGAAAACCATTTCTGCCCTTACCTCTGACTTCCCTACAAACCCCATTTTGATGATCCTCTCCCTATGATTCTCATCCTTCCTCACTCACTTTCAGTCGTGGATTCCTTGTAGATCTTGGACCTCCGATGCACATTTGGTGAGGCCCTAAATTATATAAAACTTGGAGGTCCCTTGTTAAAAAGTTATAAAAAAGGTTGCTGCAAAAGATTAGGGTGCAAGGAGTTGGGGGTAAGGTATTAGCATGGATAGAGGATTTGTTGTCTAATAGGAAGCAGAGAGTAGGAATCAATGGGTGCTATTTTAAATGGCAGCTGGTGACTAGTGGAGTGCCCCAGGGATCAGTGCTGGGGCCTCAACTGTTTACCATTTACATTGATGATCTGGAGGAAGGGGCTGAGTGTAGGGTAACAAAATTTGCTGATGACACAAAGATGAGTGGAAAAGCAAATTGCATGGAGGATGTGGAAAGTCTGCAGAGAAATCTGGATAGGTTGAGTGAGTGGGCGAGGACCTGGTAGATAGAGTATAATGATAGCAAGTGTGAGGTTATCCACTTTGGTAGAAATAATAGTAGGAGGGATTATTATTTAAAAGATGAAAAGCTGCAGCATGCTGCAGTGGAAAGGGACCTGTGGGTCTTTGTGCACGAATCGCAAAAACCCAGTCTTCAGTGTAGGCAGGTGATCAAGAAGGCGAATGGAATGTTGGCCTTTATAGCTAAGGGGATAGAAGATAAAAGTAGAGAGGTCTTGTTGCAACTGTACAGGCTGCTGGTGAGCTGCAGCTGGAGTACTGTGCGCAGATTTGGTCACTGCATTTGCGGAAGGATATATTGGCTTTGAAGGGAGTGCACAGAAGGTTCACTAGGCTGATACAGAAGATGACGGGGGTTAGCCTATGAGGAGAGATTGAGTAGACTAGGTTTGTATTCGTTGGAGTTTAGAAGGCTGAGGGGGGATCTTATAGATTCATATAAGATAATGAAGGAGATGGATAGGGTAGAGATAGATTCTTCCCGCTTAGAAAGGATAGCAGGACTAGAAGGCACAGCCTCAAAATAAGGGAGGGGGAGGGACAGTTTAGATCGGAGTTGAGGAGGAACTTCTTCAAAGAGTGGTGAATCTTTGGAATTCTCTGCCTGTTGAAGTAGTGGAGGCTACCTCGCTGAACATATTTATGTCATGGGTTTCTGATAGGCAAGGGAATTAAGGGTTATGTGGAGAAAGTGGGAAAGTGGAACTGATCCATTTCAGATCAGCCATGATCTTATCGAATGGCGGGGGGCAGACTCAAGAGGCTAGATGGCCTACTCCTATTTCTTATGTTCTTACACCAAAACGTCTCACAAATATCGCCACAAAAAAAATTGAACACATAATTATGCCTTTTAATTATTTAATAGTAAGGTATTTAAAGTGAAAAATACAAACTATTTTCAAATAGAACATAGAACATAGAACATTACAGCACAGAACAGGCCCTTCGGCCTTCCATGTTGTGCCGACCAAAATAAAAAGCAATGCCCCTTCAAACTAAACCATTCCCTTCTCTTCCATATACTTATCAATTAACCTCTTAAACGCCACCAAACTTGGCGCATCTACAACAGCTGCAGGCAGGGCATTCCACTCCCTAATCACTCTTTGAGTAAAGAACCTACCTCTGATATCCGTCCTATAACTCATACCCCTTAATTTAAAGCTGTGTCCCCTCGTGCTAGCTTTCTCCATCCTAGGAAAAAGGCTATCACTGTCCACCCTATCTAAACCTCTAATCATCTTATATGCTTCAATAAGATCCCCTCTTAGCCGCCTCCTTTCTAACGAAAACAACCTCAAATCCTTCAACCTCTCTTCATAGGACCTGCCCTCCATACCAGGCAACATCCTGGTAAACCTCCTCTGTACCCTCTCCAATGCCTCCACATCTTTCTTATAATGTGGGGACCAGAACTGCACACAATACTCCAAGTGCGGCCGCACTAGAGTTTTGTACAGTTGCAACATGATGCTGCGGCTCCTAAATTCAATCCCCCTACCAATAAAAGCTAAGACTCCATATGCCTTCTTAACAACTTTATCCACTTGACTGCCTACTTTCAGGGATCTATTGACACATACACCAAGATCCTTCTGTTCCTCAACACTATTAAGAGCCCTACCATTAGCCCTATACTCTACACATTTATTGTTCCTGCCAAAGTGCATTACCTCACACTTTTCCACATTAAACTCCATTTGCCACCTCTCGGCCCAGCTCTGCAACTTGTCCAAGTCACTCTGTAAACTATAACACCCCTCTTCACTATCTACCACTCCACCAACTTTAGTGTCATCTGCAAATTTACTGATCCATCCCTCAATACCCTCATCCAGATCATTTATAAAAATTACAAACAGCAGGGGCCCCAAAACAGACCCCTGAGGCACACCACTTGTCACCGAACTCCACGATGAATATCTCCCATCAACCACCACCCTCTGTCTTCTATCTGCCAGCCAATTCCTAATCCAATTAGCTAAATCACCCTCTATTCCACACATCTGCATTTTCTGTAGAAGTCTTCCATGGGCCACCTTATCAAACGCCTTACTAAAGTCCATATATACTACATCAACCGCCTTACCCCCATCCACCTCTTTGGTCACTAAATGCTACGCAGTTTACTGCTTTCTATGCGCATGATGCTAAGCACAGTTTATCTTGAGACATGGTTGCTCTCAGTTCATTTTTAGTTCTCTTTAGCTGTGAAAATGACTTTTCTCCTGAACAATTTGTTACAATCAAACATAAGAATAGTTGTAATATTGCTTCCACATTAGGGAAAACTAAATGAATCTTGTCTTGGAAGATGATTTGATAGAGATCTTTGTGGCAAATTTGTTCTTTTCCTGGATTCTACCTGACCTAAGCATGGAAGTGCTTCAGTTCCCCCCTAAGGTTAATATCAACATCATTTGGATACTCTTTCATCAAAGTTTCTACTGCTTCTTCTGCTTAATTGTTTCCTGGACAGGTATAATGTCTTCCCTAAAAGCTAGCCCACGATCTGTTAATGCACGTATTACCACAATAACACACTCAAGCATGTGTCTCCAGTACTGTTGTTCTGTTTTTATTCGTTCTGCTGGTCTTGAGTCTAAGGTTGAACCACGTTTTCTTGTCAAGTATGTCAACAAAATTGTTCTATGCTCTTCAGAGTTTTCATTACTTTTAATTTCAATGGGATTTTGCCAGTCACAAAGCCCACCAGAAGCTAGTACTGCAGTTGATGTTGAAAAGAGCTTGCAGACAAAACAGTAAACACAGCCAGTTGTTGGAGAGTGCACTAGCAATTCCCAAACATATATTTAATCATTAACTATTCTGTACTGAAAAAGACCTTTTGAACAATATCTATCTTGATTTTTGAATGACTGTTTTGAATTTTCAAATGGGCTGTATTGACTCTCTGAAGGACCCTTAGCGATCCAGAGTGAGAGTTCATCCTCGGTTAAGACACCCCATCGGTCTTCATCGTTGAGTTTCGTGAATTTTGTTGTTTCAACTGTGGATGTCGGCTTTGCATCACTTCCAGTGTTTTCCTCAGGTGAGATTCCAGACTCTGTTGTCTCAGTAGCAGAGACACTAGGCTGTGGTTGTTTTGTACTTTGCTGTTCACCTTGGGTTTGTGGATCCTTATCCATTTCTGGAGTAAAGTAACTGTCAACTTTTGGTAAATTTTTGAGTTGCTCTTCAAGCTGAAGCTTTCTTTTTCTTTTCTGGTATCCGTTCTTAAATGTTGTTTTCATTGTAAACCTTCTGAAATTTTGTGAGGCCCCTGTGGATTGTGAGGCCTTAAGCTGTACCTTGTTTAGCTTATGTCTAAATCCGGCACTGCTCTGGTGGATAAATTAAATTGCTATTGCTTTATACTATTGATGGTAAGATTCGCTACTGGCCTCCAATAGGCTGGCAACTCTCAATGGGTGGAATCCTTGTGGCCCTCAATCCTGGGAAAGGCCTAGTATTGAGCAGTTAAGTGACTGATAGGCACTTAATTTGGTAAGACTCTCTACTCCAACTTCTCCATCTGTTCTTCAACCTGTGCACAAGGGTTCTGTTGGGCCCATTAAATCCCACCCATGTGTCATTCATGCACTTTCACAAAAATGACTGTGTGTTCTTCTGGCTTTTTTTCATCAGAAATTCACATTATTCCATTCAATTTAAGATAGATGTGCCAATGATCTTCCAATGTGATGTGTTTTCTGTCATAATTACTGATCAGATACCTGATCAATACTGGAAATTATGTGCTCATTTCTCATTTTTTTTAGTGATGAAGTTCTCTGCCAAAAGTGCAAAAGACAAAAGCCTCTAAAGAACAAAATAATAGTGAAATTAAAACAGTTCAATGATCAAAGTTTGAGTTTAATGATCATTGTGTCTTGAAAGTAATTCTAAAGATTTGTTTTCTTTTATCAGCATAGTAAACTTTGTTACTTGAAGTTTAAAAAGGTGCTGCAGTCCCATATTAAATTGAATAAGAAGTCCTGATGTGTATTGCATTCTCAATTATTGCTACTGAAGGAAAGGGCTTTGAAAATATTTATCAAAGTTAAAATCATTAAGGTATGTATTATTTATTAATGTCACAGTTTTAAAATTGGAAGCTCTAGTTATCTTAAGATGAAAAGATTTAAAAAAGAGTAATTGTCATGAAGTTATATTGTGCATGAACTCAATATTGATCACTCTATTCCAAAAGCCTTCAAGGAAAATCTATCTCATTTAATGCCTTAAGAAAATTCACAGAAATCATTTTCTTTTGAAGGTAAGCACAGGGACTGAAATACATACTAATTTCTTCAAATGTACTTATTAAGTTCCAGAGTTATAGAACACTAAAACTTGAGACCAAAGCCTGAATTTTCACAAGCCAGAAGATGTCCATGTCTTAGCCAAAGTGGCACTGGAGCCCTGATTCTAGTTCTACCCTGAACCCTGCACCCCAATTTTCATCCAGGGGATGGGGTTGATGGTGACACAGCATTAGGTTGTAGGTTGCAGATCCATGGTTTACAGAAGCAGCTGTACATGTGAACGTACAGATGCTTTCATAGGGATGAAATTTTTGTAACTGGGATGTCCAAAGCACAGTTATGGGCTTCAGACATTTTGATGACAGGTCTAAAGATGCTGGAATTATTTGGAAATGGAGGATACCCATGTGGAGAGGTCCAGATAATCCCCCTTTGGGAGAATTAAGATGCACCTTTAGGGGAGGTAATGTGCTCTTTGAAATAATTAAAAGTAGGCATGAATGCATGCGAAAAGTGGATAAAGTCAGTGGAACTGTTAAGTTGCTGTATCAATTAAATGCCCAAGTCCTTTAACTTATGGAAAGAGCAGCCTGCTACAGCTGCTTGCAATTTCACTTGGTCCTTCTTATTGTAAGCCGAAGCGTTAGCATCATAGAACTGGTGCAGAATGACTGATTCTGGAACTTATCGTTATCACAATGGGGGGAAACCTGTTAATTGAGTGTTTGATTGACAGTTCCAAGTAGTTACAAACTCTTTGATTAGGCTTTGGATTACTTGAAGGATATGTTTGTTTTTTAAGGGATAATTACTTGAAGGAATTTATACTGAATATGGTGTTATAAAGAAGGATTTAAAAAAAAATGAAATCTACAATAAACACTCCTGCGGTCTGCCCATGGAGGATACTGGATGAGTTAGCTTGACTGTGTAGGGCAAAGGTCGGTGAGTCATGGGTTTGCACTGTAGAGACAATAAAGGCATATATGGTGGGTAGAGCAGCATAAGTTGGCATAGTAGACTATGAAAATCAATGGAACATCAGTAGAGGGGAATGAGGTAGCATGTTTTGGCATGGCTGTGTGGGGGTAAGGGTGTCAGAGGGTTTAAGGTGAGAGCTCTTTTTTGTTTTCTTATTTTTATTCTCACTTAGCTACAGTGGGCTTTTTCACTAACTGTCTCGAGAGTTGACAACCCCTGTGATTGCCTCAGCACTTTCTCCAATGGCAGAAAACCCAGCTCCCCTTAACACCTCTTCCTATTTCTCAGAACAAAAATTCAAAGACTTTCTTCTGAGTTGGGTTTAGAATCAGGAATTTTAACTGCTTTGCACTCTCAACTTAGGAGACCTGAATGTATCCAATGTAACTGAGAAAATGATTGTCAAGAAATCTTAACAGTCAACCAAATAAATGTGACTGAAAGTAATTTTTTTCTTAGAAACTACATAATGTTAATTATGCACTTTCTTTAGTGAGGTCATCAATTCACCTGTATGTGTTATTGTCTTTATTGAATATATTTGAAGCATTGGGAAATTGGGCTTGTGACTCTCAGGTGATTGGTTGATCCTTGATTCGAGGTTGATGTCTATCCAAGGTCACAAGTTTCTGCCACAGGTCTTCAGGTGACTGAAAAGGTCGATTTTTGACCTGCTAATCTTTGGGCAGGTGTCAGATATGGGCCTCTGACAGTAAATAGCTCATGTTCTTTAAAGAGACTTCAAAGATTAGATAGCCAAAGAATGGTTAAGGAATCCCAGAAATGAGATCTACCCACCATTTTTAAAGGGCTCCTAAGTCAATCCAAATGGTGAAAATCCTGACCAATTTCTGAGTAGTGTAAAATCAACTGTGCAGTAATAGCATAGGTTTCAACTATTGCTGGGATAGAAACATGGTAAAAAGAATAGAAGGCACAGAATTCTTAAAATGTCATCAGGAGAAATTTTAAGCCATTATATAGCCCAATTAGAGAAATTGGACTTGATTTAGGAGATGTGTTTTTAATAATATTGGAGTAGAATTGAAAATTAAGAGGCAGGCTTGTGGGACTGTTAAATATATTGTTTTGGATATTAAACATAGATAGTAGATTAGAAATAACTTTAAATCGACAAACTTTTTAAAAATGTTATGCCATCTCGATTAATCATCCCAGGCCCTTATAGAAATATGTGTTGTAGGTAATCTATGGTTACACTGCATTGGCCCATTCCTATCAATGCTCTGGAGACAAATTCTATGAGATATTTATTGCCATTCTTCTGGACTTGAATGGGTACAGCTCCAAGACCTTTGAGTATGCATCAATATCCGTTGCTATGATCAAATTGAATGTAGGATGCAAGCACATCTAAGAGATATTTCTTGACATGTGAAATGTACTGGTTGGCTCAATGTCCCTGAACAACTATTGGTCTTTTCATAGAAGATCTCTGAGTGGTTCTGTAATGGTATCTAGATTTGGAATAAATATTGGACATGATTTGATGGAATATCTCAGGAATTGAGATAATATCCTAAAAGGAAGGTGCTTAAAATAAAAACATCTGAATGACTTGGTAAATGTTGTCAACAGCTTGGATTCCTGGTTGGGGAGTATTTGCCAAAACTCACTATTAGCCCTAGGTATGGCAGACAATGTTGGCAAGTTTTGCATGATGTTATCCAACAACACCACAGGATGATTTTCCTCTGGAATATTCTGTTTAATTGTGTGAGCCCGAGCTGACCATTCAGTTTGAGGACGTTAGGAGCCACACATACCAGCACAGTATCTGGAAGGAATGCATTATGGTATTGGTGTTTGAACTTAAAAAGCCCCTGGAAGTGATGTGGAATTCTTAGCCGAATTCAGTCCTGTTGTCTCGTTCTAGGACTCTGCTTTTGCAGAATGCCTGGTTGCGTGCCCATGTTTCTACTGAGTAAAGTAATGCTCACTACAAAAATTAGATCTCCTGATTTAAAAGGCATTTATACAGTTAATTATTATTTGTAATGCTCGGTGGTGAGTTTAATGGGCAACTAATGTGCAAATCCAGCAACTTTTTGAAATTTGGAGCTGGAAGGTGAGCTGCCATTTTTACTAATAGCGAAAGATCCAACGACTCGTGCTGATTTGCAATTGATGGGATATTTCTGCTTTGCCTCAAGCTGTTGGATGATTTACAACTTTTATAACAGTTATGCCTAACAGGTTGCCAGCAAATTCGGGACCCATGTTGTAAATTAGTTTATTACAAATCTCACATTTGGCAAAGCCCCAGTTAGATGAAAAATCCATCTGAGGCCAGCAAAACAGTACTGATGTCAACAGATATAGTCGTCAGAAGGAATTATTTTGTTTATCATCGCCAGTTGGTTATAATAGGAATTTAAACATATTGACTGTATAATAAAACTGTTTTTTCAGAAGTCAGATGGCAAAATTGGCAGTTCAACTACACTGTGACATTCCAGATTTACAGTTTGAACTCTAATAGTTTTTTAAGACATAATTCAGTAAATGAAGACAAGATAAATAAATGATCAATTAAAACACATTGTTGGATTTATCAATTAGCTGCCAAAAAGGCAGTAAAATTGATAGATGAGTAAAACAAATTGGTTCAGAAGTGGCAAGACCAAGGGCTCAGACAGCCTGAGGGTTCACAGAGTGATGAACTAGACACCAAAAAAGAGTGACCACAGAGTCAATGATAGATCAATATTTCAATGAATGTTGTGGTACAGAGCAAATTTCTTTCAACAAACTACTTCAGGACTAACAAGCGCAACATATCTCATTTTCATCCTAATATGATGACACAGCTGTAGCAACGATAAAGGTGGTTATACCCAAACACACCACAAAAAATGTATGTTACTGTGTTTTTCCTATTCCCATAGGAAGGATGTACTAAAGTAGACCAATGGAAAGTGTGGAGTATTAGACACAGAATAGGCTGGAATCATTTTTTTGGTTCACCATCAGAAAATAATGATGCAAATCTGAACTATATTGCATCATTAGAATGTAAACCACACTGTAACATCAGATTCTAATCAAAGTACACTATCACAGTTAAACCATATTGCTCGAACACAATTCAATACATATCCATCATTACAGAATAAAACCAAATTTCATAAATAGAATCAAAAATCAGAAACCAAAATCATATTGTATCATTAGGATGTTAATCAGATTGCATCCAATAAAATTTAAACCCTATATTGCCATCATATTCCAAATCATACTGCCTTTTCTCAATCTAATGCTTTATTCATCACATGGACTATGGATAGAGCTAAGAAAAATATGTGCTTAGAGCAAATAAAAATATACAAGCCTTATAAATGTAATCAAAACAAACTTGGGAAAAGTATAATGCAAACTGAGAAGGTAAAATTTTGTGAAATCTATTTCCACAATTATCGTTTGAAACCGCTACATGTACTTCTCTTTCAATCACAAGAAGACACTACATCAACACTTTTCATTTAATTCACACACTCATCTATTAGTCTGGCTTCTCACGGTACGAACAACAGTCCACTTTTATCTACTTTCAACTATGAAGTATTTCACCCTTCTGCTAACTGTTTTAATCACTGAATCATAGAATGCCGTTCGGCATATCGAGTCTGCACCAACCACAATTACATCCAGGCCCTATTCCTGGAACCCCACATATTTATTCTGCTAATCCCCTGACGCTATGGTCAATTTATAATGGTCAATCAACCTAATCCGCACATCCTTGGACTGTGGGGGGAAATCAAAGCACTCGGGAGAAACCTACACAGATACAGAGAGAATGTGCAAACTCCACTTAGTAACCCGAGGCTGGAATTGAACCCAGGTCCCTGGTGCTGTGAGGCAGCACTGCTAACCACTGTGCCACAGTGTCATCCAATATCAGCAAAAAAAGCAAACTTCAATAACTTTATATTTATGCTTTTTATTAATAGCCTTATGAAAACATCATTTTCTTGTTGTTAAATGGGTGGCCACTTGGTTACTAGAGATCAGCTATTATTTTTACATTGGCATTTGAGAAATGCTTTACTACGATTTCAGATGCTCAGTTCTTGTACCCTGCAGTAACTCCCTAGTTATCTTACCATCATTCCTGTGAAACCCATCTCCTCGCTCCTGCTGGATCATATCTTTGAACAGGTTAATGGGAGCGATCTTACCATCCCTTCCCACCTGTCAATGAGCAGAGCAAGCCATTAGGATTGTGGCAGAGGTGAAAATTTTCTCGCCTTTTGCAATCTTACCAGACCCAGATATCCGGTGAGATCAGCCTTGCGCCCTACTAGTTATAATACAAATCCAAGTCAATGTGGATTTAAACATTATTAGTGAGCCTGGGACAGAATTCTCTGGGCTCAATTGTTTAACAGTCTCCCCTGTGAAGATCCTCATCAGGAGGTGGTGCTGGGTGATTTTAGCCACTCTTAAAAAATAGTTTTCTTTACAAGTTTCACACCACCTCCACAGTGGGCTGACTCTAATTTGCCTGCCTTACTTCAGCTGAGTGCTTCAATTAGTGGGGCACTCCATTTGAATGCCACCCCAGCACTCTCCAGCTACTTCTTCATGGTTCACCACAAAGCATGGCTGCTAACAACTCCGCTCAAGATCTCTAGCAGCTTCCTTCACCAGACTGCTGGATGCTGTGGAGCAATGATGTGCTTCGGGACTCAGTTATAAGTCAGTTGCTGGAACTAGCCCCAGAGAAGTGCAGGGTTGGGATATGGAGTGTTTCAAGTGGTAGAAGAGGCCACCTAAGGCATAAACGTAGAAGCAAGCAGACCTATTTGGTTCAATAAAAGGGCAAAAGTAAGTACTGGTCCATAGTATGGGGGAGTGCCAGTCACCTGACTAGAATGTGTTGACACAGAGTCACATTGACCTGGGCAAAGTGGCCCTAAAAATGTGGTGTTTCTAGTTAATGGACATCCTTTGAAGATGGAAGTAGATACCAAGCTTGGGCAATCATCATCAGGGAACAAACTTACCTTTACTTGTAGGACAGGGTCCAATCATCGAGGTAGGAAAACATTGCAATCAGGCTAGCCACGTATATAGGAAAGATGCTTGAAGTGTTGGGCCACATAAGGGTATTATTATCATACTTGGACAAGGGCCAAGCCTGATGGAGAGGGACTGGCCCCAACACACGTTCAACTGGATAGAGATACTCACTGAGTGAGGAGGGATTATATAAAGTCACCTGAAGATGACCAAAGTTTTCCAAGAATTAGGAAAAATAAAGAGATCTAGGCTGACATATACGTCTACCTCGAAGCAACATCAAAGTACTACTAAGTAAAATCAGTCCCTTATTTCATATTGGAAAAGGTGGAGCAGAATTTAAACACCGTGAAGATCTGGGCATCTTAAGACTGGTGCAGTTTGCCTAGAGAGAGCCACACCTATTGCTTACATAGAACACTACAGCACAAATAGGCCCTTCGGCCCAGAAGTTGTGCCAATCATATCTATACCTACCAGGCCATAGAACTATCTGTAACTCCCAATCCCATTAAATCCCATGTACTCATCCAGAAGTCTCTTAAAAGACCCCAGCGAGTTCGCCTCTACCACCACTGATGGGAACGAATTCCATTCACTCACCACCCTCTGAGTGAAAAACTTACCTCTAATATCTCCTCCGTACTTGCCCCCCAGCACCTTAAACCTGTGTCCTCTCGTAGCGACCATTTCAGCCCTGGGAAATAGCCTCTGAGAATCCACTCTATCTATTCCTCTCAACATCTTATAAACCTCTATCAGGTGGCCTCTCAACCTTCATCTCTCCAGGGAGAAGAGACCGAGCTCTCTCATTCTATCTTCATAAGGCACGCCCCCCAATCCAGGCAACATCCTTGTAAATCTCAATAGCTTCCACATCCTTCCTACAGTGAGGCGACCAGAACTGCACACAATACTCCAATGCTTCTGTCATCAAACCAGGCAAGTCGGTCCACATTTGTGGAGATTACAGGCTAATTGTTAATCGAGCAATAAAATTTGATAGGTATCTCATGCCCAAAATCAAGAATCTATATGCCAAACTAGCCAGCACCTGTTATTTACTGAGGTAGATCTGAGACATGCTTACTTGCAGCTTCAATTGATGAGTCATCCCAAAAATATGTCACTATCAATACTCATAACGCATATATCTGGTTACCCATTTGGAGTATTATCGACATGCACAAATTTTCAGCAGATAATGGAGAATTTATTAAAGGGGTTACCCAGAGATGCAGTTTATTTTGATGGTGTATTGATTGCCAGTTCAATAGAACAGGAGCACTGAAATCAATTTGGAAGAAGTGTTAAAAAGGTTCACAAATGCCAGACTGTGTTTAAAAATGTATCTTTCATTCTTTCATGGATCCAATTGTGTCCTCAAATAACTGTATTTCTCTAAAATGCTCTGTAGATCTGTTTGAGAATCAACCAAACTATTCACAGCATTTCAATCCAACTTTAGACAAGAACTGAACTAGAAAACATCCTCAGACAAGATATAGAACATAGAACATAGAACATTACAGCACAGAACAGGCCCTTCAGCCTTCGATGTTGTGCTGACCAAAATAAAAAGCAATGCCCCTCCAAACTAAACCATTCCCTTCTCTTCCATATACTTATCAATTAACCTCTTAAACGCCACCAAACTTGGCGCATCTACAACAGCTGCAGGCAGGGCATTCCACTCCCTAATCACTCTTTGAGTAAGATAGAGTGCCAGCACTACAGTTTGCCCATTTAACTGTATTTTGACTAACATATATCCACTTAGAGTCAAAATTTCTTCAGTATAGATCCTCAGGATGACATCTGCTGGCTTTAATGGTAAATGATTCAATTTTTGCTTATAGGTGGTCTCAGGAATTAGGGACATGGCGGTCACTGTATCGAACACCATCGTTATATGCTGTCCATTTAACTTGGAACTTCCCAGAACCAATGTGATTCACTTTGAGCGACCAACTGAGGTAGCCTACTTGGGTATAAGCTAGACACCAAGGGAATGCACTACTTGGAAAAAAAAAAGTAAAGATCAGAAGGGAAATACCTGTTCCTAGGTATACTATGAAGCTAAAATCCTTCCTGGATATTGTAAATTGCTACAGTAAATTTGTCCCAAATTTGATCATCCTATTGGCAGCTTTCTTTGTGGAACTGGAGCTATACTTTTTCAGATTCAAGGATGGAACTGAGAGGCCAATGGCTAATATGAAAAAGAACCCTCTCCGACGCAGAAAAGGGTACTTCCAAATTGAAAAAGACGCATTGGCGGTCATATTCAGCATTATGAAATTCCATCAAGATGTATATGGAAGGCATTTCACAATGGTGCCACTCGATAAACCATTACTGGGATTATTCAAAGAAGGTAAAGCAATCTTTCCTATTGATTCTGCCTGAATACAACATTGGGCCTTATTGCTCTCATTATTTGAATACATCTGGGAGCTGCATCCTGGAGCCCAAATAACTAATGCCTTAAGATGCCTACCTCTGCCCATAAGTTTAACTCCCCCATCAAATCTGAAGAAGTTGCAGAATCCAGATATACTGCCCTTATTGTAAAACATATCAGCACTTGGTCGCAAAATGACTAACTATCAAGGTCAAAAACATGATATTAGTCAGGGTGTTCTTGGTCAAATCTCAGAGGCCATAGAGCCTCACTTAGTTTAAAAAGATGAATCAAGCTATGAGGAAAGTGTGATCCTCTGGGGGGCATGCATAGTTATTCCCAATCTAGGAAGATGCTTATTATTAGAGGAGTTGCATAGAACCCACCCAGACATATCAGAAATAAAAATGTAGGCAAAAAGTTACTTGTAGTAGCCTACCGATATTAACATAGTCAAATAATTTTGAAGAACAATGGAATTCACCCCCAATGCCTCACTACACCTTTGGGAATGACCTGGTAGGTCTTGAGTAATGATACACATAGTCCTTTCATAGGCTCTATATTTCTTTTGTTGGTGGATGCTTACTCCAAATGATTGGATGCGTACCAAATAAAGTTCAATACCTGTTTTGCAGCAATTGAAAATTTAAATCAGTGTTTTTGCAATCATGGAAACCGAGGTTCTGGTTTCAGATAATGGTACTGTTTTACCTGCATGGAGTTTGAGAAGTTCATGTTTTTCAATGGTATTAAGTATATCAAAACAGCGTCATACTACCCAACAAAGAACAAAGAAAATTACAGGACAGGAACAGATCCTTTGGCCCTCCAAGCCTGTGCCGACTATGCTGCCCAACTGAATTAAAACCCCTTACCCTTCCAGGGACCATATCCCTGTATTCCCATCCTATTCATAGAATATAGAACATGGAATTGTACAACACATGTTGTGCTGAGCTATGTCCAAACCCAAGATCAAACTGTTCCTATAATTCTGGTGTGCTCCATGTGCCTGTCCAATAACCGCTTGAAAGTTCCTAAAGTGTCTGATTCCACTATCACAGCATATAGTGCATTCCACACCCCAACCACTCTCTGAATAAAGAATCTACCTCTGATATCCTTCCAAATCTCCCACCATGAACCTTATAGTTATGCCCCCTAGTAACAGCTACGTACACCTGAGGAAACAGGCTCTGCACATCCATTCTATCTATCCCCCTTGTCTTCTTATAAACTTCTATTAAATCGCTTCTTATCCTCTTCCGCTCTAAAGAGAAAAGCCCCAGCTCCTTCAACCTTTCCTCATAAGTCTACCCTCCAATCCATGCAGCATCCTGGTAAGTCTCCTCTGCACTCTCTCCAATGCTTCCACATCCTTCTTATAGTGAACTGACCAGAACTGCATAGAATATTCCAAATGTGGTCTCAACAAGATGCAGTACAGTTGCAGCACAAGCCAATGGCTTAAACTCAAATCCCCTGTTAATAAATGCCTACACACAATAAGCCTTCTTCATGGTTCTATCGACTTGAGTGGCAACCTTCAGAGATCTATGGATATGAACCCCAAGATCTCTCTGCTCCTTCACATTCCTCAGAACCCTACTGTTGACCTTAGAATCCACATTCAAGTTTGCCCTACCAAAATGAATCACCTCACACTTATCAGGATTAAACTCCATCTGCCGTTTTTCTGCCCAGCTCTGCATCCTATCAATGTCTCTTTGCAGCCTACAAGAGCCCTCCACCTCATCTATTACTCTAGCAATCTTGATGTCATCAGCAATTTACTAATCCATCCTTCACCCCCTCTTCCAAGTCATTGATAAAACCTGGAGTGCAGTTACAAGTGGTGTACCTCAAGGATCTGTTTTGGGGCCACTGCTGTTTGTCATTTTTATAAATGACCTAGATGAGGGTGTAGAGGGTTGGATTAGTAAATTTGCTGACGATACCAAAGTGGGGGGAGTTGTAGACAGCGAGGATGGATGTTACACTTTGCAGAGGGACATAGATAGGTTGCAGAGCTGGGCCGTGAGGTGGCAAATGGAATTCAATACGGATAAGTGTGAGGTGATTCACTTTGGTAGGAATAACAGGCATATGAAATATAGGGCTAATGGAAGGACCCTTAATAGTGTTGTCGAGCAGAGGGATCTTGGGGTACAAGTACATAGCTCTTTGAAAATTGGCACCCAGGTTGATAAAGTTGTTAAGAAGGCGTACGGTGTGTTAGTTTTTATTGGTAGAGGGATTGAATTTAGGAGCAGTGGGGTTATGTTACAACTGTACAAAGCTCTGGTGCGGCCGCACTTGGAGTATTACGTACAGTTCTGGTCGCCGCATTATAAGAAAGATGTGGAAGCATTGGAAAGGGTGCAGAGGAGGTTTACCAGGATGTTGCCTGGTATATGATCTTCAGGTCGTCGTTGGTTACAGGTGTGGATCCGGAGGACTGGAGGATAGCGAATGTGGTCCCGTTGTTCAAGAAGGGGAAGAGAGACCTTCCAGGGAATTATAGGCCAGTGAGTCTTACTTCTGTTGTGGCAAAGTATTGGAGAGAATAATTAGGGATAGGATTTATAGTTATTTAGAGAGAAATGAATTGATTGGGGATAGTCAGCATGGTTTTGTGAAGGGTATGTCGTGCCTTACTAACCTCATTGAGTTTTTTGAAAAAGTGACCAAAGAGGTGGATGGGGGTAAGGCGGTTGATGTGGTATATATGGACTTTAGTAAGGCGTTTGATAAGGTCGCCCATGGAAGACTTCTGCAGAAAATGCAGATGTATGGGATAGAAGTTGATTTAGCTAATTGGGTTAGGAATTGGCTAGCAGATAGAAGACAGAGGGTGGTGGTTGATGGGAGCTATTCATCGTGGAGTTCGGTGACAAGTGGTGTACCTCAGGGGTCTGTTTTGGGGCCCCTGCTGTTTGTAATTTTTATAAATGATCTGGATGAGGGTATTGAAGGATGGATTAGTAAATTTGCAGATGACACTAAAGTCGGTGGAGTGGTAGATAGTGAAGAGGGGTGTTATAGTTTGCAGAGGGACTTAGACAAGTTGCAGAGCTGGGCCGAGAGGTGGCAAATTGGAGTTTAATGTGGAAAAGTGTGAGAGGTAATGCACTATGGCAGAAATAATAAATGTGTAGAGTATAGGGCTAATGGGTAGGATTCTTAGTAGTCTTGATGAACAGAGGGATCTTGGTGTGTATGTGCATAGATCCCTGAAAGTAGGCAGTCAAGTTGAGAAGGTTGTAGAAGGCATATGGAGTCTTGGCTTTTATTGGTAGGGGGATTGAATTTCGGAGCCGCAACGTCATGTTGCAACTGTACAAAAATTCAGGCGGCCGCACTGGAGTATGTGTGCAGTTCTGGTCCCCACATTATAATAAAGATGTGGAGGCTTTGGGAGGGTTCAGAGGAGGTTTACAAGGATGTTGGCCTGGTATTCACTCAGGTGATGGAAATGTAGCTATGGAGAGCACTGAGGTACAGGGTTGCAAATTGGGGAGTATTGTAGTGGATAGGGAGGATGTGTTAGGAATTCTCGAGGGTTTGAAGTTGGATAAGTCCCCTGGGCCGGACGGGATTTACCCTAGGATTCTCTGGGAGGCAAGCGAGGAGATTGCAGAGCCTCTGGCTCTGATCTTCAGGTCCTCGTTGGTTACGGGTGTGGTTCCGGAGGACTGGAGGATAGCGAATGTGGTCCCGTTGTTTAAGAAGGGGGAGAGAGACCTTCCAGGG